>OY294050.1:44169288-44510642 GCA_958510825.1 Brachypterus glaber | reverse complement strand
AAAAATTTTAATTGAAAGATTAATGTTTTTAGTAAAAACAACTATTATAGAATAATTAAATATATATTTTTTAATTTTGCCATTTAATGATAATGTTATGCTAAAAAAATGCTTATGTGGCTCAAAAACAATAGAGAGTAGAAAACTTTTATCTATGGAAAATTGTAGGTAATTAGGTCCATATTAATTGGTAAAATTTATATTTTCATATCTTAAATAATGGCTTAGTTTACACCGTATGTAGTAAATCACAGGGAAAGACGCATGCGTATTTGCAATTATGACATCATTTCGTTCGTGGTACCTTCGGTGTAAACTAAACGTCAAAAACCGCGTGATTTGTGTTAGGTGAATCACCGTGTATATAAAATTAATTTGCCTTTATACTTTGGGCACAAAACTTACAAGTAAGTTAAAAAACTAGTAGGGTGGGCCAAAATCGACATATTAAACAAAATACTTTTTTTTAATTAAAAAAAAAAGATTTTTACCAATTAAAAAAAAATGGATTTTTTCAACAGCGAATCGGGATATTAAACAAAATACTTTTTCTTTTAATTAAAAAAAATCTGATTTTCGCCAATTAAAAAAAAACTATGAATTTTTTTAATTTTGAAAGAGCCTTATTCTTCGTAGGTTATAGCAATATTTCATTTTTTTTTGTTTTTTTTTTCGAAGGATAAACTAAATCTACATTGCCAACTCTGTATGTTATCATAACCTGGTAATAGTAAATAATAAATTATAAGCATTCAACTCGTGCCTATTTTCTAAAAATAGTTCATATGAGCTAAAAAATAAACAAGTTAAACCATAGTATGCTCTAAATAAGTATATCTATTTAAAGTTTACTTTTATTGGTAAGAATAGTGTTTTTTCCGTACCTACATAATAATTATTTAGTAATCTTTGACTTAAATATAATATATTTCATCAATAATTTTTATTTATAGAATATTAAATATTAGAAGTAACCAGACTACAATATTTTTCAACTATTAAAATCATTATATAAAATAAAATTAATTTACTGATATACTTTGGGCACAAAACTTACACTGTAAGCTAAGAAAATAGTAGAATGGGCCAAAATCGAGATATTAAACAAAATATTTCTTCTTTTAATAAAAAAAAGTCCGATTTTCGCCAATTTAAAATAACTATGAATTTTTTCAAGTTAATTTTGAAACTAGCCTTATTCTTTGTAGATTAGGGCAATATTTTATATTTTTTTTTGTTGTTTTTTCGAAGGATAAACTAAATCTACATTGCCAACTAGGCTATTTAGGTTATCATAACCTGGTTATAGTAAATAATAAATTATAAGCATTTAATTCGTGCCTATTTTCTAATAGTTCATTTAAGCTAAAAAATAAACAAGTTAAACCATAGTATGCTCTAAATAAGTATATCTATTTAAAGTTTAGTTTTATTGGTACGAATATTATTTTTTCTGTACCTACATAATAATTATTTAGTAATCTTTGACTTGAATATAATATATTTCATCAATAATATTTTTTTATAATATATTGAATATTAGAAGTAAATAGACTATTAAAATCATTAAATATATAATTAATTTACCTTTATACTTTGAGCACAAAACTTACAGTGTAAGTTAAAAAAATAATAGAATGTGCGAATCGAGATATTAAACAAAATACTTTTTCTCTGATTTTCTCCAATTAAAAAGAAACTATGAATTTTTTTAATTTTGAAAGAGCCTTATTCTTCGTAGGTTATAGCAATATTTCATTTTTTTTTGTTTTTTTTCGAAGGATAAACTAAATCTACATTGCCAACCAGACTATTTATGTTATCATAACCTGGTAATAGTAAATAATAAATTATAAGCATTTAATTCGTGCCTATTTTCTAAAAATAGTTCATTTGAGCTAAAAAATAAACAAGTTAAACCATAGTATGCTCTAAATAAGTATATCTATTTAAAGTTTAGTTTTATTGGTACGAATATTATTTTTTCCGTACCTACATAATATTTATTTAGTAATCTTTGACTTGAATATATTATATTTCCTCAATATTTTTTATTTATAAAATATTGAATATTAAAAGTATTTAAACTACAATATTTTTCAACTATTAAAATCATTATATATAAAATTAATTTACCTTTATAATTTGAGCACAAAACTGTAAGTTAAAAAAATAATAGGGTGGAACAAAATCTAAATAATTTTGTTTAAATATTTTTTCTTTTAATTAAAAAAAACAATGAATATAATATATTTCATCAATAATTTTTATATATATATATATATATATATATATATATATATATATATATATAGGATATTGAATATTAGAAGTAACCAGACTACAATATTTTTCAACTATTAAAATCATTATATAAAATAAAATTAATTTTATACTTTGCGCACAAAACACTGTAAGCTAAAAAAATAGTAGAATGGGCCAAAATCGAGATATTAAATATTTTTTCTTTTAATTAAAAAAAAGTCCGATTTTCGCCAATTTAAAATAACTATGAATTTTTTTAAGTTAATTTTGAAACTAGCCTTATTCTTTGTAGATTAGGGCAATATTTTATTTTTTTTGTTGTTTTTTCGAACGATAAACTAAATCTACATTGCCAACCAGGCTATTTAGGTTATCATAACCTGGTTATAGTAAATAAGAAATTATAAGCATTTAATTCGTGCCTATTTTCTAAAAATAGTTCATTTGAGCTAAAAAATAAATAAGTTAAACCATAGTATGCTCTAAATAAGTATATCTATTTAAAGTTTACTTTTATTGGTACGAATAGTGTTTTTTCCGTACCTACATAATAATTATTTAGTAATCTTTGACCTAAATATATATATATCCTCAATAGTTTTTATTTAAAAGATGTTGAATATTAGAATTATCTAAAATACAATATTTTTCAACTATTAAAATAAATATATATAAAATTAATTTACCTTTTTGCTTTGGGCACAAAACTTACACTACTACGTTGACTGTAGTAAAATTTCGCCACCTATCTACCCTTATATAATCGCCACCAGAGGGTGCGTTGGGGCGATTACTAGCAGGAAACTGCCGGCAGTCCTGCACCGAAAAAGGATCGATAAAAGGACCAAAGGAGACCCGGTAAAATTGTCTGTTTTAGCATTTTGAATGGAACGCAAGATTTATATATTTTTTAAAAGAGTAGTGTGATAGGCGAACTCAACGGTATAAAAACAGAGGGGAACCATTTTTAAAATGGTGCTAAAAGTTGGTTCTTTTATAAGATTTGTTTGCTTACTTTTTATAATATCTAGGGTAAAATGGAAGAATAGGGAATTTTATAAGCTTTACAACGATGAATCACACGATCCCCCTTTTCAATTAAAAAAATGTCCCCACATGCCCCCTGCACCCAATTTAGGAGCTGAAAATATCAAATATATGCAAAAACAGATTCAGATTTCAGATTCAGATTTATTTAATTCATACATTTCAATACTTATAAATTATTATGTTATTCCATCTAAACATAGTTTGTGTGTGGAATTTAAAGAAATATTTATAATACATTTTACTTACTGGCTAATTATCTTAAGACTATGAGTGTATATAACTGAGAGAGAAATACAAGGAGTGAGAGAGAGAGAGAGAGAGAGAGAGAGAGAGAGAGAGAGAGAGAGAGAGATAGGGGGGGGGGAGGAGAGAGAGAGAGAGATAAATACATACTTAACATTTTAAATTATTGGTTTATAAACTTTTTCTAATACTTGGTAGTTATCCTGAATAAACTTATTTAATTTTTATTGTAATTTTTATTAATTTTATCTAATTTTAAATTGTTGGGTAAAAGATTAAAAAATTTTGGGGCATAGAAAAACAATGAATGTTGGGAACCGGCTTTTTTGTACAGTGGAATACTTAAATGATAATTAATGTTTTTCTTGTGTTCATAATGTGAGGAGACTGGAAAATCATTTATATTTTGACGTGTCCACATTATGCAGTGAAATATAAAGAGTTGTCTTACACTGAGGACATTTATTTCTTTAAAAAGAGCATCAGTTGGGTATCTACGTGCTTTTTTAAATAAAATTTTTAACACTGTTCTCTGTGTAACCTCTAGTCCGTTTAATGATTCGTCCAACATTGCCCCCCAGACACATATGCCATATCTAATTATGGATTCAGCCAAGGCCGCATATACCATGAGAAGAAGTTCACGAGACAGCATGGACCTAAGCTGATAGAATTTGTAGAACAGTCTTCTCAGTCTAGTGTTTACATAATTTGCGTGTTCTCCCCATTTCAAATGCTGGTCGACAAGAATACCTAGGTATCTAACTGTTTCAGTACGCTTTATTGTAGGACAATCGCAATTTCCAAAACAGTTTAATTTGTGAATTTTTAAATAATCTATTGAAGGTCTTCCAGCATGTGTTAGGGAGAAAGTAATATAGGTGGTTTTATCAACGTTTAGACTGAGAAGACTGGAATCTAGCCAATTCTTAATCTGCATAAGACCAAGTTCAGCTAACCCGTAAACCTCTTCCCATGTGTTGGCTAGGAAAACAATGGCAGTATCGTCAGCAAAAGAGAAAATTTCACCTTGAAAATTTACTTATGTGAAAATTGAGTTAATGTATATTAAAAATAGAATAGGACCCATGATTGTCCCCTGAGGCACGCCTCTGGTTACAATCATAGGGTCACTTAAAACGCCGTTTATTTTAACTCTTTGCTGCCGATTTGATATATAACTTTTAAATAATGTTAGCGCTATACCACGAATACCAATGTTTTCCAACCTTTTTAGAAGTAATCTGTGATCAACTGTATCAAAGGCCTTGGCTAAATCCAAAAATATAGATAAGCAACATAGTTTAAATTGTCTTATTTACGAGTTAGAAATTTTAAATCGATATCTTAACTAGTTCAAAAGTTAAGAGGGGGGTGACTTTATAAAAATAAAATATTGTGACCACGATAATTCGAGAATGGTTTAAGTTAAAACCTTTAAAGAGGTATGTTAATAATCGCGTAAAAAGCACAGATGCGCAACGCGAATAAACCTAAAAAAACTTTTTATTTGCGCCCTTAGGAACACTAAAAAAATAATTTATACTCGAGTTCCGATGGGAACATTTTTAGAATGGGCCCTGAAATGGTAGATGCTATAAGCAGCATTTAAGCTCGAAATACAAAGTCTGTAGAAAAAAAAAAACAATTTAAGGGTTATTTAAACCCTGTATTTGATATTTATAACTTAATTTATAAATTATTAAACTAAACGTAATTCCTGAGAATCTAAAGTATAGGGTAACTGGTCCTAATATGGATCACATTGTAAAACACTGTTATTTGCTATTTTTTACCTTTATTTTTTATTTAGTTTACAAATTGATGTTGTCTTACCATTGTTTTAAGAACAACTTGGTGTTTCTCCATTTTTCCATCCCGTGAGAAGTGTCACGCAATAATGGAGCTCTTTACAACTAGAATTATGAAACAAAAGACGTCTACCCCATCTCTATCTCATTTGTGCTACACTTTCCAGCCAACCAAATTAATACTGTATTGGTTTTTCATACAACAAATACAGTATTTATTTGGTTGGCACTGAGCGGCACGAACGAACATAGCTAATGTGAATCTGTAGAATAAGGTAATTCTACTAAAATTTAGATGGCGCCAGTAATTTCTTTTATAAAAATAATATAGTTACCTCGATAGTTACACTTTTCGCCCGGCCAAGTAAATATTGTATTTGTTTAACATAGAACAAATACAGAATTTGTTTGGTTGGGTGGAAGTGGGAGTGTATGTATGTCATCTATCTTTTTTGGGTAGAACTTTTGTCCCTGTATAATCTAACGGGAGAAATCGCCATTGAATGATTCTAAATACTTTTTAATGGAGAATTTAATAAAAATGTATTTAACATAACATCATTTTTAAACTAAATATAAAAATCACATATAATAAAGGTAGAAAATAGCAAATGGCAGTGTTTTACAGTGTGATCCATATTAGGGCCAGTTACCCTATAATTCAGATTCTCAGGAATTACGTTTAGTTTAATAATTTATAAATTAGGTTATAAATATAAAATACAGGGTTTAAATAACCCTTAAATTGTTTTTTTTTCTACAGACTTTGTATTTCGAGCTTAAATGCTGCTTATAGCATCTACCATTTCAGGGCCCATTCTAAAAATGTTCCCATCGGAACTCGAGTATAAATTATTTTTTTAGTGTTCCTAAGGGCGCAAATAATAAGTTTTTTAGGTTTGTTCGCGTTTCGCATCTGGGAGATTTACGCGATTATTAACGTACCTCTTTGGACCATACTAAATTTTTACAACAAAAAAAATGTACCTGGTACATATAAGCTTACCATTATTTACACGTAGTCGCGTCGTTGACAGTAAAAATACGCTATTACCTCCAAATTCTTTCGGATTTTTTCGATGTTGACGTGAAATTTGAACAGTACTTAGAGGATAGCTCAAGGAACAAAAGTAACCTAGTGCCGATGCGGGCTTTTACCCTGGGGTTGAATGTCACCACTTCTCGGGGGTGGAAATTATTATACTCAAAATAAACACAGGAATCGATAGAGGAATAAATTCCCAGCAAAAAGTTTCATATAAAGTTATATCGATAAGTCAATACTTTTGGAGTTATACGTGATTGCAAATTCTCATCGAAAATATTCATGTTTTGAACGATTTTTAACGAATAACTCGAAAACGTTACGTTTTAACAAACAAATTGTAATAAACAAAAATAAGGCTCGTAAAAAAACTCTAGCGGGTTTTATGATATATTGGAAAAAAGGTAGGCATTGAAAATGTCTTTTTTATTCCCAATGGTAACGCGTATGGCCTATGGCCTGTGGCCTATAGCCTATGGCCTACGTAAGAAAAATCCCAACTAAAATCGTGAGAAAAATCATGACAAAATCGTGAGAAATCGTGAAAAATATCCCAACAAAAACCACGACAAATTGTGACAAAATCTTGATAAATCGTGAGGAAAATCCCAACAAAAATCGTGACAATTGTGACAAAATCGTGAGGAAAATCCTAACGAAATCGTGATAATTGTGATAAAATCGTGAGAAATCGTGAGGAAAATCCCAATAAAAATCGTGAAAATAGTGACAAAAATTCATGGGATTCGAGCCATAAGACATTTTCATTGCCAAAACAAGAAGATTGTTTTTTTTTTATTTCGATAGATGTAATTTGAAACGAGTTATGGCTGGTTGAAAATCACTTGTGCGCCGAAAACTGAAGTCGAAGCATTCAACGTTAAATAACGGGAAAACGATTTTTTTAGGGGAAAATGTATACGAAACTTCTCAAAGTACTTGAAAAGACATTTCAAAATACCTTTTTTAAAAGTTTGTAGCTTAAAAACTAAGGAAGTTATGATGAAAATAAAATGGGTTACTCGCTTTATTGGAAAAAAAGTCGGCAATAAAACCAACGGCTTTACCACAAGAATTGAACTCGCTTTTGTTGGAAAAAGAAGTAGGCAATAAAACCAACGGCTTTACCACAAGGATTGAAATTGATCGTAATCCTATAATTTACTTTATTTAAGTACTAATAATATGTTCCAGAAGTTTGACCGGTTTAGAATGCTTATTTTTGAAAAAAAAGTCTTATCGGACAGAATTCGGATCAGAAAACCGTCATTCACTGGACTAATGAAAATTTACCATTTTCCGTAAGCGACTCGTTTTCTAAACTTGTACTCGTGCGCTAAAAATGGGTGTTATGAAACTAGTACTTTAACATACTATCTTTCCTAAAAAAAATACGTTAATAGGAATTTTCTTTCAGCATTTTTCAATTTTTTTTTTAATTTAAACCCCCATAATTTTTTGTTTTTGGGAATTACTTAAAAAACCATAGGGATCTTCTCCTCATAGAACTTGATTGTTCCTAAAAATTTCAATACGATCGGATTATTCGTTCTTGAGTTATCGTGTCTACAAAAATCGGACGAACGGACGAAGTTATATTTTGTCTAGGACGATTTTTGAAAATTTTTGAAAATTCGAAACTACTCTAGCGTGAATAGTATAAGTATAAAATTACGATTGTTAGCGGGGCATCTCGCAATTTAAGGTACATGTGCCGTACCGTGAAATTTCACCTTCAAATGAACTTTTCTCGAAAACGGTTAATCCTACAGTATTAGAACAAGAGTACCTTTTTTATGTATTTTGACCTGAGGAATCATATTTCAGAAATAAAATTGCAAAAAAGTTACACAGAAAAAAGTTTGGGACAAAAAACTGATAAGGCCCCCCCGTTTCGCACACAACTGGTTTAAATAAGTACGAGAAAATAACATACAAAGATTGGGCTTATTAGGATTAATTCACGTGCAAAACCTCATTATTATATCTCAAAGGGTTCCTGAGTTATTAAATAAAAACCGATTTTTTTAGCCACTTTCAAAGGGGCGTAGCTCCCTTGTGACGCATTTTTAGACATATGTTTATAGGAACTTTTTGTCATATTTTATCATGTAGAATCACCTGTTAAAATTTCCTACGCTATTTCAAATACACCCTGTATAATATAACCTTTTATATTAAAATATAATATAATAATATATTGGGTGTCAACAGTTTTTTTTATGTTGGTTACATTATTTGGTGCAAAACAAGAAATTAGGTAAAAAGTAAGGGTTTTTTGAAAGAAAATGTCATCAATTATATTAAAAAAGTGTAAAAATATACTCGAAAATATACGGTTACTAGAGTTTTAATTAACGAAAAGGTTTTTTAGTTTATTATTATGAACATTTCATTATAAAAAATAATTATTTATAAAACTGTAAAAAAATAACATGACTAAAACTAAAAAACATCTATTATTTAAACTTTACGCTCTAGAGACACGGGTAAACGTTACCTATTTGATTGACCTTTATATTTTTAATAATAATAATAATAATAATAATAATATTTATTTAGTATAACTATTACATGTTATTTAAAACTAAAACAATGTAATTAAGTACATAAAACATCAGTACTTATTAACAATAAATGTTTTTAATAAATTCTTATATCTAGTAAAATTATCACAATTTTTTATTTCTATAGGTAAACTATTAAAGCTGACTAGTCCGTTGTAAAACAATGTTATATTTTTGAGATGTAGCCTTGTCTATGTAAATGTCATTCTCTTGTCTGGTTGGATATGTGTGGACTTCATTGCTACATTTTAATTTTTTACATAAATAGTTGGGGCTAAATTATTTTTAATTTTATATACAAAAATTAGGGCTTTAAAAGTAATTCTCTGTTTGACACTCATAAATGAAACTACCTGTAACATTAATTGGCGTGTATCTATTGCATTGTAAAATTATTCTCATAACCTTATTTTGAACTACTTGTAATCTACTGTATTCATTTTGATTCAAACTGTACAATATTGATGAACAATAATCTAAGTGTGGCGCTATTAATGACTTATACAATGTTATTTTTGTGTTAATACTTAGCTCATTACCTATCCTACGTAAAAAGTATACTTTTTTATGCATTTTGTTTATAACATATTTAAAATGACTCATGAAACTTAATTTATTCTCCAGTATTACCCCTAAATATTTGATTTCCTCAACTTTTTCTAACTCTACCCCGTTTAAAACTACTCTTAAGTCTTTTATATCACAAATATTTTTGCCTATAAACATGCATTTAGATTTATTAATATTTATGCATAGATCATTATCATAGACCCACTCCGCACATATATGGATGCAACATGGTAAAGAAAGATTTTTTAGGTAACATGTGCCATATTACATGAGACATAACATACATATGTATGCTACATAACATGCCCTATAACAGAAAGATTTTTTACGTTACATGTGCCATATTACATAAGATGTAACATACATATGTATGATACATAACATGCAATATTGCATGTTATGTATCATATATATGGTACGAGAACATACACGATACATAAAATGTTATGAATTCAATACTAAATATGGCGTCTATATTATTTTAATTTTTATAGGTTAGAATCACTAATATTCTTAAAATTTTTGTTAATAATAAAAGTTTTACCCTTAAGTAGTAGAAACGCATGTATTTTTAGACAACTAAACTGATTTTAGATAATTTTAGACAAAAAAATAAAATATATATATTTTTTTAAAATGATTATTTGCTATTTTTTCTCTAAAAATTGGCTTTTTATGTGGCCCATGATTTTTAAGCCTGGTAGAAAGTTTGCTTTCACAGTAAAAATGCACATCGTATAAGAATTTTGCCTGATGGATGCTACATATAAAGATATTTATATACTTTAATTACTAGGTTTATCAAAAAGACGTAAAAATGTTCAGCATGTCTAAATCTATGATGCACTCCATAACAAGTAAAATTCGGAAACGCCTACTTTTATTGTTATGTACCTAGTATGTATCTGATATGTAGCATGTTATGTAGCTGATACATAACTTGAGGCGGAATTGTTAAAGTCCAAGGACTATACATGGACTATAAAAATTACATGTCTGCAACATCACATAGAACAGTGGTTATGTACCTGCTATGTTCCTGCCATGTATTTGTGTTGACTGGGGAGCCACTCATATAAATTTTCTAAATCTCTATTTATTGCATCACACATTTCCTTAATGTTCTCCCCTATAATGTATAACATTGTATCATCTGCGAATAATACTATTTTACTAAAATTTACATTTTTGGCAATATCGTTTATAAAAAGTAAAAAAAGAATTGTAGCTAACTTGGTACCTTGTGGAACCCCATGCTTATTTTCTTTTTCCTCAGAAGATATATTTTTAAATTTTACCTTCTGTTTTCTTCCTCTTAAAAACGACTCAAACCATTTTATAACTTTATCAGATAATCCCATTTTTTCTAACTTTAACAGCAACAACTCTACATTAATAGTTTCGAACGATCTCTTAAAATCCAAGAACACAGGGAAACTTTAGACGAAGGAAGCCCCTAAACATTAAAAACAAATCGGAAACACCCTAACCAGCACGCATAAATGATAAAGTTCGAGGTATTTTTTTATTTTTCTTAACCGATGGTACCTAAAATTGCTGAAAGTATTTTTTTAAACAAATTAAATATTTTTAACCTTATTATTTTTTTACAGCAAATTAATTAAATATTTTTAACTTTTTAAAGAAAAAATCAATTTCAAGAATCGTCACATACACATTTTATATGATTTAATAATAATATATTCTACTATTTGGGCCAAAAGTGATTTGGGCCAAAAGTGATTATAATATTGCATAAATTAAATTGTTATTTTTTTGACATTTTTTCTTATGGTTATTTCTTGATCCGTTAAAAAAAAAAGATTTTGAACTTTTTCAGGGATTTCAAAAACACGCGAGTTCGAAAATGTAACATTTTTGTCTGGCACACAGTTAGCCCAAACAGCACAAAGATAATTTACAAACGTCCTTAAGACATCTGACTTTGACAAACAAGACGTCTCATTTTTCTAAAGATGTCTGCCAGTTGTTTGGATTTTCATTTTGGTGCTTTCATTATTTACTTATGTGTCCGAATATGACCATTTTTAGCTAACGTAAAAATTTTAAAACCATATTTCTCGAAACTGACAAAAGCTAGAGATAATTTTTAAAGAGATTTGTGATCAGAGGAAAAAATACTATAAGATTAGTCAATTTCTACTTGAAATACGATTTAACTGTTGCCTACAGCCCAGTCAACACAAATACATGGCAGGAACATAGCAGGTACATAACCACTGTTCTATGTGATGTTGCAGACATGTAATTTTTATAGTCCATGTATAGTCCTTGGACTTTAACAATTCCGCCTCAAGTTATGTATCAGCTACATAACATGCTACATATCAGATACATACTAGGTACATAACAATAAAAGTAGGCGTTTCCGAATTTTACTTGTTATGGAGTGCATGATAGATTTAGACATGGTGAACATTTTTACGTCTTTTTGATAAACCTAATAATTAAAGTATATAAATATCTTTATATGTAGCATCCATCAGGCAAAATTCTTATACGATGTGCATTTTTACTGTGAAAGCAAACTTTCTACCAGGCTTAAAAATCATGGGCCACATAAAAAGCCAATTTTTAAAGAAAAAATAGCAAATAATCATTTTAAAAAAATATATATATTTTAATTTTTTGTCTAAAATTATCTAAAATCGGTTTAGTTGTCTAAAAATACATGCGTTTCTACTACTTAAGGGTAAAACTTTTATTATTAACAACAATTTTAAGAATATTAGTGATTCTAACCTATAAAAATTAAAATAATATAGACGCCATATTTAGTATTGAATTCATAACATTTTATGTATCGTGTATGTTCTCGTACCATATATATGATACATAACATGCAATATTGCATGTTATGTACCATACATATGTATGTTACATCTTATGCAATATGGCATATGTAACGTAAAAAATCTTTCTGTTATAGGGCATGTTATGTAGCATACATATGTATGTTATGTCTCATGTAATATGGCACATGTTACCTAAAAAATCTTTCTTTACCATGTTGCATCCATATATGTGCGGACTGGGAGAGTCTGCTGAGGAACTTTTACCATTACCTAAGAAACGGGCAAGGTATTGATTTTGCTAAAATTGGTTATATACTAAGGTAGACCTAAAATAACTGTATGCAAATTTGCAAAAGGTGCTTTAATTTTGAAACACATTGTTTTTTTTTTAAACTTTGTAAATTCCGGATCAAGTTTCATATGGATTTATACATCAAGTTACATCGGATTTTAAAGACTTCATGCGATTTTTGGAATTTCCATAACGTCGCGTCTTATAGAGGATGTTACTGAATACGTCTGCCAAAAGTATAGGGCGTGTAGGAAATGCAAAAATAGGCGGAATAGTTCCCATAAACATGTATCCTTAGAGCTTCACTGAAGCTGCTTTAGTTTTCGAGATACAGGGTGTTTCCCATAACAAAAAAGAATTTTCCACGCCACTGGTTTTAATACAAATCTGACCTTTTTGGTAGACTACCCGTTGATTTTAAAAGCAAAACCTGTTCTTACAGTCTTAAAACGGACTGTTTCCAAGGTGTTCCACAATGTATGAACCGGAGTTTTAGATATTTTGGACTTTTGGAAACGGTCCGTTTTAAGATTGTAAGAACAGGTTTTGCTTTTAAAATCAACAAGGAATCTACCAAAAAGGTCTTATATGTATTAAAGCCAGTGGAGTGGTTTTTTTTTATTATGGTGACCGCATACCCATATCTCCGCCACTGGATTAAATAATTTATCATTAAGGGCCACTTGCACCAATGATGGTTTAACTTTAAACTTGGATTAAATTGACGGCCGACCAATCAGAACGCAGCATTTTTAACTTAAACTCGGTTTAGCTGAGATAATCCGAGACCAAATGTTGGTGCAAGTGGCCTTAAGAGTACTAAATCATGTAGGTTATGCAGGACAAATACTAGCACAAATTTCAAATTATTTCAATTAACCAATTTTTAGATATGCGAAAAGTATCTCGATAACTAAAGCTCTAAGGGGGTCAAAATATTTTTTTTTTGAGTCTACGGCTCGCAAAAACATTTTATTCAACAGTAGTAAGTGTACATGTACTTCTTTCGTAAGAGAACATTTGTGTCTAACTAAAAAAAATGTTTTGTAGCTGTAACCATATAATAATTTTTTTTTATGTTTCCGTAAGCAAATGTAACGCCGGTCATGTGTCCCCAGCTAACAATTTTCATGTTTGCGCTGTTGTGTTTTAATATTCCTAATCGGAAATGATGTTTTGTAAGAATAATATGTTTCAGAATATATTTTTAATTATTTAAAAAGTTTTTATCGAATGCTATTTGCTCCTTATAACTTTTTATAACGTTATGGGTCTGTCCCTAAAACTACAGGTAACACCGGTCACGGTCTAAATTCGCTTTAAAAATGGCGGTTAGGGGCGGTTTTATCAGTTTCGCTTATACATGGAACTGTGCCAATGGTTGTTGTGGTATTTTTTATGACCAAGGTAAGTTTTTAACTTATTTGTGTTAAAATTAAGTAAAACATTACGAAAACCTTCCTAGCGTATGCTTTTGTCTTGTAACATCGGTCACAGGGTGTACTTACTTAATTACCCAGGTAGCAAGGGATGTTATATTACAAGAAATTAACATCACTTTTGGGTGTATTTTTAAACTAAATCATAACATCACATAATATTGAAAAATAACATGTATTTAACATCACATTTGCAACGTAACACCTGTGACGTGACAACCATGTTATTTAATAACAAATATTTAGCAACGCTGTGAATATATCGCATGTCACATATTAACGTGGCTTTCACGTGAATGTCATGTTATTTTGCTTCTCACCGACGTTCGAAGCAAAAAAATCGATATAAGATGATGTTGATAGAGTAAATTATTATAAGGAAATTGTATACACATTATACGATTTCCAATGGATAGGGGGCTCTGCCGGGCTTCTCAAGACCACGGACACGGATTAAAGGAATATATTCTCCGCTTAATCTGCAATTTCGTATTTAGAATCTATCTGTTTCAATCTGTGATTGTTTTAATTACTGATTGATTTTAAATCCGATTTTTTTATAGGGTTATAGCGTTTTTAATGGTTTTAATTTAGAAAAAGCTAGAATATTATTTAAATATTAAAGTACCAGTAACGGCATCCATAAGATATTAGATATAACAGGAATGTGGATTTATGATGTCACAAACACGTTATTTTCGGGATGTCATTGTGTGATGTTATTAGGGGCGGACTTAGGACATCCCCACCATGCTACATTCTTGTTAAATGAGACTACAATCTTAACATCACATGTCACATATTAACGTGACTTTCACGTGAATTTCATGTTATTTTGCTACCTGGGTAGTAGAATAATTAACCTAAAAACTTCATGCCATAGTGCCGGCAGAGAATCTTGAGCATTTTAAACCTTAAAAAATATTAAATGTGTTTAGGTAGAGCCGGGAAATTTAAAAACATTACTTAATGTAACGCCGGTCACAAATTTGAAATTTGCATATGCAAATTTGCATGCAAATTTTACATGCTTTTATTTAGCGGACATTTATAAAATTGGTAAGTAGATACATGCACAAACACAAATTAGTAGGTATTGCTGTATTATATTACTTTTTTTTTCAACGAAAGTGCCTGTAAATAAATTTTGACCCAAGGATATATATTTATGGGAACTATTCCGCCTATTTTTGTATTTCCTACACGCCCTATACTTTTGGAATACCTATTCATTAACACCCTCTATAAGACGCGTCGTTATGGAAAGTCCAAAAATCGCATGAAGTCTTATAAAACCCGATGTAACTTAATGTAAAATCCATATGAAACTTGATTCGGAATTTACAAAGTTAAAAAAAAACAATGTATTCCCTGCTGAAAATGATGGGTCTGGGCGGGTATAAATGGTGCATAAACCGGACTTGAGCGAATGAAATTCACCCGCTCAAGTCCGGTCTATGCAACATTTATACCCGCGCAGACCCGTCATTTTCAATAGGGTTGAGAGGGCCTAGCTCGAAATTCAAAAATATTTTGAGTACTTGAGTGCGCCTCTGAATATTTATAGGGTAGGTAGTAGGGTGGGTCAAAAAAAAGGAATTTTTTTTTACTTTATACTCTGAAAAATCAGTTGCCAGACACCTCTAGAAAATTCTCACCAAATATGAGCTCTTAATTTTTATAAAAAGGTTCTCCGCTTTACAATTTTTCATTTTTTCCTCAGTATTAGAAACAAAAATTCATATCTATTTGACAACTGTTCGTTAAAAAGTATCTCTCCTCATATTCTTGTAGGAAATCGAACGCTCTACAAAAAAGGTCTCTTACAATTTTTTCGTAAACATCACCTTTTAAAAGATATCAAAGGTTAAAGTTTGATTATTTTAAGAGACATTTCTGTTTTACTTTTGAATTTTATAACTCGCTTACAAAAAATTGTTATGAATTGCGCAATTCATAGTTTTGTAGGAAATTAACTGCTCTACAAAAATTGTCTCTTATGATTTGTCTATTAAATTAAGCGTTTAAAAGATATTCATCGTCAAACTTCAATGCATACTAATAGTTTTTGATGAATATTTCGAAAAATTTCAATTTAATTTATGAGTTTCACGAAAATTTATACAAAACTCCAAACTGATATTTCAGAGTATAAAGTAAAAAAAAAATGGTCGGTTCTTTTGACCCACCCTAGTAGGTAGGTTTATTAAAATAAAGTTAAGTGAATGATGAAAATATAAAATAGTTTTATTATTTTTTATGTTAATTTGTATATATCTTATAAAATATAATATACTTTAAAATTATGAATAAAATAATTAAGCAAACACACTGTTTTATTAGTCATGAATCTTTATCATCTGGGTTTTTATCTTTCTTTTTAGGCAAAATTTGAAACTTAATATCAGTACCTTTAGTCCGCTTTTGAACAATTCTTGCATCTTCTTTCAGAGAGTTTTCTATGACGTTGTAAATATTTTCCTGAAATCAAGACAAATTGTTTGTCAGAAATTTAACGTTAGAATAACGTTTTTCTAATGTTAGAAAACTGAGTAAAAGTACGTTATAAAATAAGTGCAAATGTCCCGCTTTGTAACGTTAGAATCTAATGTTAGTTACAAACGTTAATCTAACGTTAGATTTGTAAGTTTAAAATACGTTATAAGTACGTTTAACTTCTAACTTTCGGAGGAAATTTCTACCTGCATCATAAAATGGCAGCTGGAGACAAATTTATTCATATAAATAAATCTTAATATATTTTAGCAATCATAATATTTTTAAACATAATTTCGTTACATTTATTTATAAGATAGCCATCTTTTTAGGTGGCCCTAAATATTTTGGTTTGGACTTTTGGTTTGATTTTGAGGACACCCTAAAATTCGATTTTTATTTAAGGGAACGTTCAAGTATTACGTAACGCAAATTTTGATCACTTTGGACTTTTTGGTATACACGCATCAGAATATGCTTTAAAATTAAATTTTACATCGGTATAAAAAATCGACTGGCGTTTAGACCCTAAACTATAGTTTAGTCAATTAAAGCCGGTGGTTCCCTCTACTACTAGCCCACACAAGTCCTGGACTTAGGGGATGCTTAATAAAGTAGAATAGTATGAGGTTAAATAAAAACGTAATGTTCTATTTATGACATTAATTTTTCCTTTTTGGCCTCCTAAACAGGGCTTGGGCGGCATAGTTCGGCGCCATAATATTTGAAATAACGTTTTAAAATTAAAATGGACCATCAAAATTGTAAAAATTTTCGCCTGCAGCGCTTAGGCTTTCTTATTTTTTTTTTTATTTAATATTGTAAAACTTAAGTTTAAAATATGAAATTAGAAAAAGTCAGAAATTAACATAATTCGTAAACAATTTCGCCTGCCACTTCAGCCCCCCTAGGCGCGTAGATAGGATTTTTTCTTGGGGGGGGGGGGTAGTCAAATTTTGGCGCCCCCCTTGGCCCTTGCCGTCCCTACCACAACAAAAAAAAACCCTCGAAAAAAAAAAGCTTTGTCTGTTTGGTAGCGTTTCTACAAAATTTGGCGCCCCTATCAAAAGCAAAAAACACCGTCTACTAAAACAAAAAACAACACCTTCTGAAAAAAAAAAAAAAAATAATAAAAATAATACCCTCCAAAAAAAAGCTTTGTCCATGAGCGTTTCTACATAATTTGACGCCCAACTTGACGCCCCTACCCAAACAAAAAAAACACCCGCTAATGTTTTAATTTTTAAAGTTTTTATTTAAAATAACAAAAAAATATAACAAATAAAGATTCTTGGGGGGGTAAATACCCCCCCCCATATCTACGTGTCTGAGCCCCCCCCCATACAACTGCCTTAACTACAGCTTTGTGTGGGACAATGTTTTGGATAAATGGGGGGTCCAGGTAAAAAATTTCCCTGGGGCTCAGGCTGTCTGGCTAGGGACACTAGATCTAGGTCTTAAGTTAGAAAGGCCTTGCTAACTAGATCTGGTGTCCCTATGTCTGGCCCTGTAAATATGGACCTTACTATTTAACACTTACAGCTTTTTCCATAGTGGAATGATGTGAACTAATTACAGTCCTTATTTCATATTGTTTATTCACCCATTTATGCATTTTCTGAATTTGTACATTTAAATCGTGCATCGATATATTACCATTAACCATAGTAAGTTTTTCCCCTTTTATTAAAGTATTTTGTTTTTCTTTCTTTTTCAATTCTCGTTGTTTTAAATCTTCTTCATGATATTCTGTACCTGTCATAAGCTTATACACAGGCCTTTGTGTCTTTGTATCTAAGTCGACAAGTTTAACCAATTTAAGATCTCTACGCTTTGATATTTTTTGAGCTTCATCGAGAGTTAATATCTTAATATAATTTCCAGATATTAATGTTACTTTTGGTATTGCTACTGTTTTACGTTTCTTGTTTAAGCCTGTCTTATTATCTTCAGCACATACATTGGCCTTATCACTAAAATCTGAACCAACCAAACTACATAATGGGTTATTTTTAATAAAAACAGGTTTTGATTGTTTTAATAATTGCAAAGCATTTGTAAATCTTGTTATATAACTCAAAGACATTATTTTAGTAAGTAAATAATAACATAACCTTAAAAATAAACCATAAACAATCTTTACTAGAAATGAATATCCGCAAGAGAGAGATAGATTTATATTAGTTTATAGACGCTACCGTAATGCGCCACCAGTCGGCAACATGAAATATATATTGTTTTATAGCAATAATCAGCAAAATGATAATTATCAGTAAATTAAATTTCACTGATAATAACCAATGAACGAATTTAAATCATCCATTTATCAAAAATATGAAATAAGGAAAATATCCGAGAAGAAGACGATATTAATACATGATCGCATCCGCATGAGGCCGCTATAGTCTGTTTGATTTACGTTTCATAACATTAAGATTACATTCTAGTGAGAAGTATCCTGTTCTCAGAGGTTTATGCTTATTCACGGTTAAAATGGCTTTAAAAACGATTTACGAAAGTGCTCATAAAGGTGATTTTGATGTTGTTAAATCAAAATTAGATGAAAATCCAGCTTTATTTAATCAAGTGGACGATGTATGTATATTATAACCTTACTTTTTAACCCTACTCCACTAAGGGCCACTTGCACCAACTCTTAAACTGGGATTATCTCAACTAAACTGAGTTTAAGTTAAAAATACTGCATTCTGATTGGTTGGCCGTCCATTTAATCCAAGTTTAAAGCTAAACCATCGTTGGTGCCCTAAGGGCCACTTGCCACTAGCTCAAAGCGTTCTCTGATTGTTGAGGTTACAAAGTTTCCCTGCAGACCTCGGACAGACAGTATGTATGATACTGACCGAGTGACAGACAGAGCTTTTACGCGGAAATCATATACTAGGTAAAAAATATAATACCTATAGCCAAAAAAAACGATTGATCTGTTTTAGCTGAAACGCACTGTATATTATATAAGAAAAGTAGTTTCTTTGCGTAAATAATCTTTTTTGTATATAGAACGTCGAGAAACGTAAAAAATTAATTATATTTTTAAAATACCTACTGCTGTTAATATATCATTTCTCTATTATAATACATAGTTGGGTACCCTATAAAAAAATTCGAATTCAAACAGATTGAAAATAAAATCTAACTGTTTGAATTTGTTTGAATCCGTTTTTGGAATCGTACTTGCAAATTAAAACGGATTAAAAATATTTTATTTTTAATTTGTTTCAATCTGAATCAATTCGCAAATGCTAATTGAAAATTACTTTTCAATTCGCAAAAAGGGATTCAAACAACTCCAAACAGTTAGATATGTTTGGAAGGTCTTAGCATATGTTGAGACCTTTATGCTATATGTAGGTATAGCATAAAAAGTTGCCGAGACCTTGGTCTAAATAGGCCCGGCATCTTATCCATTGAAAATCTTATAAGGTGTATACAGTTTCCTTTTAGTAATTTACTTTACATTCATCATCTAGTAAAGTTTATATCGACTTTTTTGATGCAAACGTCAGTGAGAAGCAATTCAAAAGTTTAATACGCATTTGCGAATTAAAACGGATAAAAATATTTTATTTTCAATCTGTGAGTCAGAATCAATTCGCAAATGATAATATAAAAGACTTTTCAGTTCACAAAAACAGATTCAAACAGGTTCAAACGAATTAAATCAGATACGCATTTGCAAATAGTTGCTAATTGAAAATGATATTCCGCATATGGAAATTAAAACGAATTAAATCAGATACGCATTTGTAAATAGTTGCTAATTGAAAATGATATTCTGAACATGCGGATAGAAACGAATTAAAGCATGTTGCGCATTTGAATATAGTAATTAAAAAGGAAATTCCGCATATGAGAATTGAAACGAATTAAAATATTATATCCCGCATATGCAAATTAAAATAAATCAAATTTAAATAGCAAATGCAAATTGAAACGAATTGAAACGGATTAATTGATAATTTCCTGCAAATAGAAATAATTCAAACTAATTTAAATGGGATAAAAAATATTTTATTTTTAATCCGTTGTAATCTGAAATTTTTATAGGGTATATAAAAAAATCAAAGCTTGAAAAAAAAGAATTACCGTTTGTTGAAAAAAATAAAAAATATATATGTATTGACACTTTGACTTCCTCACATCACACTAGAGGCGCGCGCCGCGCCTCCGACACGGACAAATATTTCGCGCCGCCACCAAACCATTTAAATTAAGATTTTGTTACTAAAGTAAAGGAGAAACGGATTTTTTTATTTTTCTTTGAAAGATAGGCTATTTTAAAATATCACCAAAGCTATCCTGAAAAACTTTTTTCGCTATAACGTACAGGAGGGAAGAAAGCCCTACTAAGCCCGCATATCACAAAACAGTTCTAAGAATATTCTTAAAATAAATATTGGGAATGTTGTATGATTCTAAGAATATGCGATGTTTAACGTAGAATATTCTTAAAAGGTTTTAAAACATACAATGGATACCGTTTCAATCATGCAAAAGCTTTTGTGATCATTCTAAAAAAAATCTTGCAGAATATACCCAGCATCTTCTTATAACTTGCAAAACTATCTAACCTAATTTATGATCTGTCAAATCTAAAGTATTAATATCCAGAATAGTGACATGTGTAATAATGACATTGTGTGGTACAAAACAATGTCTTAAACTATTATCTAACAGACAACATTTAAAATTCAGGAATATTAACATTTTCATGCATTAATTTGTTTGTATACAGGTACATACCTTTCTATGCTTACAATACAATCTTACATAGCTTACAAATACTAGACTTAATAAAATCACCATTCACTAGACTTAGGTCTATAATTATAATCAAATAATACACCATTGGAATCACCAAAAACAATTAAATGAATAATTTTTTTTTTCGGCTACTGTAGAATTACAACTCCAACATGTCAAAAATGTATTGCAGAACAGCGGCAAATTTAAATTGGGCATAATCTTAACATTTCTTCAGGAGGGCTTGAGGAATAATAAATTAATCCTGCAAGATTTAAATTTCAAATATAATTTTCAAGTTAATTTTAACGGATACATTTGCAAAAGTGTTTACTTTTATAGACTTCTATTAGATTCAAGAAGTAAATAAAACTTTTTTTCAATACAATGTTCCTCATAAGCATTTAACAAATCCTTAAATTTAAATATTAGTTGTTGACTAGTGTGAAAATGTAAAATGTCAGTTTTGATGTTTTCAAATAATTTTTGTCAATTTTGATATTTTTATTATAAAAGCGGTTCCAAATAAGTTTCATATGTATTTTTGATTTAAAATACATCAACAACAACAATTTAACCACAACGGGTATGTGCAGCAAGCGGACAAAAATATTTTATGGACAAAAGGAAGTTAAGCCAATTTTTAATTAAGGATAAAATTTGTTACTTTAAAGAAACATTAAAATCAAAATTTTTGTTTGAAAAATCCTAAATTTCCAGTTTCGTTTTACAATTACTGTTTAAATAAGATTAATAAATTAGAAATCAATAAAAGTAACATCGAAATGCCTAATTATGAAAAACTTAATTAAAATAGTAAGAAGTGGCAAATGTACAATTTGCCTTACAGCGCGAGCCGTTGGCAAAATTAAAAAAAAAGGTCTAATGAAGATTTTGAACATCCAGATGGAAATTAACAATAATAATAATATTTTTTTCATGAATACATCGATGGCCTAGCTTACAAATGTGCTAAGTACAGGATGGCCTAGCGTACATATGTGTCAAGTACCGGTAACGGTTACGGTACTTTTACACTATGCCATCTGGTACTTGGCACATTTGTACGCTAGGCCATCGACATTGCTTTCCCAAAATGTTATTTTTTTTAATGGGAAGGCAAAATGATTGAGAACCACTCATTAAAAAAAATAACACTGGCCAACATTTAAGATATAACTTTCAAAACTCCATATTATAACAGTTTTAAAAAAGGGTCTGCGGTACATTTTATTAATAAAAAAAGCTTTTTGCTTTTAAAAATTAAAGAAAAAGGGTTAACTTACAATTTAATTCCATATTTAGATGGGTTAAAACTAAAATTAACTCGCTTATTGGTTTCAAAAGTCACCCAACCCAAAGATTTACATTTATTAAATTGCATTTGTCTTGAAAACGGTAAATATTCGATAAATAACAAATAACAAATAGATAAATAACATAATTCTGCCTTAATAAAGGTATAAGAATCAACTAAAATAACTCTTTCAGAAAATTGTTAGTAAATCTTGAATTCCTCCTGAAGAAATGTTAAGATTACAACCCAAGAGGGAAAATTTATTTTAACGGTGAAAAAATATTTGATCTGAACACTTTTGACTACTTAATTATACTACTCACCTTGCGTACATTTTTGTTAAATCTTATTAAAGCTTGTGGCCCACTGTGATTGTCCTTAATTTTATTTAAAATAATATTTTATACTATCTTGACAATGCTATTTTATTTTTGAGAAATGTAATTTTTAAATAACTATTATTTAAATAAGTACCTTTAGGTATTTAAATAACTATAATATTATAATAAAAAAATAGTGGTATACTGGATCATCTAGAAAACAGATGAAATAAAATATTTCATAGATGTATCTAAAAAATATATATTTTTTATCTGATATTTTTTTCCGGCTGGGAACGGGTCCTGGGCTCATTTCACCCTGCCCTATAAAAAATGTCACATTAAAACGTACTGAAACACAGAGACGATTCCAAATACGTATTGAAAAGTAATTTTTAGTATTTGGAATCGTCTGAATGTGTTTTAATACGTTTCAATACGACATTTTTTATAGGTTTGACTGTATTTATATTTTTTAGAATAAACGAACTTTGCTTCACTGGGCGTGTGTTGGAGGGAATTTTAAGCTTGTGACTCATTTAATAGAATTAGGGGCAGCAATCGAGGTTCTGGATGATACAGACACAAGTCCACTAATTCTGGCCAGTTCCGCTGGTCACACCGAGATTGTGAATATACTGATTGAGAAGGGCGCCAATGTAAATCATAAATCGAGTAACGGTCACTCAGCCTTGCAATATGCTGCGTCAAAGGGATGGACTCAGGTAATTATTAATCATCAAGTTAGTTTGAGGTAATTCTCTATCCTACCGCATCCATGAACAATTCTTACATTTTCCTAAAATTTTTCCATGCTTTGATATTTGTGAACAGTAATCCACCTATAGGCCTAATAACGGATATGATAATAATGGATTTTTTTTCTATAAAACTCGCTGCCGATGTATGTGTATGTATGTATGTGGACCTTATTTTTTTATTGTCTTAAAATTTTCCTTTAGGTGTTAATAGAGAATTCTGAAAAATGAGGACAATCAAACTTCTTCGAGGGTCCTAAGTGGGGCCCTAAAATTTTGTACAATTACGCAAAAATCGCAAAAAATCGTTGAAAATGGCCTGTAATGTTTGTATAAGTAAAAACTTTAAAGGCCTTGAAATCTTATTTTTTTTTCCTTTAATTTAAAATTATTAGTGATCCTTAGAGAAGTTTGATCACTCATATTTTCTGGTTATACCTTAAGATCATAAAAAAATAAAAGGTCCACTCTAATGTACACATAAAGAGTCTTTATTAAAAAAGAGCACCGGTGCACCGTAAAATTTTCTTCTGATTATAAGCTATTTTTTCATCGTTTATTCTTCGCCTATATCTCTTCAAAATTTAAAATCTTTGCTAATAATTTAACATAGATTTTCATAAAGGTCAATGAGTTCAAATTAACAAACAAGCTAAAGTTGGTTTTGACATCAACTTCTAAAAGTACCCGTCTCCAAATTTTAATTAAGGTTTTAATATACAATCTGACGCTTCTGCTGTTGCTCTTGCTGCTTGTCTTACTCAATATAATTTCAAATGGTTTATTATAAATCCTTTAATTTTAACAATTTTCCTCTCAAAACCCTGGAAAATACCTGGGATTCGTATACGAAACTTTGTTTGCGTTAGACTTTAACAGTTTTTTGAAAACCCTTAGAAGATAAACTCCGCGCAAAATCTATCTGAGTTGATGCAATTTTTTTCTTGTTTTATGGTAGAAAAAATGTAATACCCTATGTAAGGCTAATATCTTGTGTTTCAAATTCATTGTCAATCATGTTATTTTGACATTTAAAAAAAAAACAAATAATATTTGAAAAACAAGAAGAAAATGATAGAAAAGACAATGACAGTTCTGAAAAAGAAAAAAAGCACGTATCTACAAGTATTTTGTTAAAAATAAAGCAATATAACGCAGTAAATGAAAGTTCCATAGTAAACGATGTGACAAGATTAAATAATTTTTTAGAATAATTTTAGGTATCACTAGCTTAGGAAATGTAAAAATTGAGTTTAATAGCACATAATGAATAAAAAACATACTTTTATTATAATTTTAAACATACTTTTTAAATACATTTTCTTATCGAAGACGTTAGACCCAAAATGACAGTCAGTTTAACCTAAATGTCAAAATCACATTGGGCGATATCAATATCACTAATAGTCATTTTTAAACTACTAATCATAGCTGCCTTGATCCAGTTTTTTACTCAGTTAGATTCTGCGCCGAGTTTAGGGCCACTTGCACCAAATTTTGGTACGGGATTAACTCAGCTAAACCGAGTTTAAGTTAAAAATGCTGCGTTCTGATTGGCCATCCGTCAATTTAATCCAAGTTTAAAGTTAAACCATCATTGGTGCAAGTGGCCCTTAAACAATCACAATTTTAATGGTGTCATACGACTTTCAGATTTGTGTGAAACTGTTGGAGAATAACGCAGACATCAATATAGTCGACAATAGAGGCAGCAGTCCCCTTCACAGGGCTGCATCAAAAGGCAACCTTGACATAGTAAAACTATTTATGTCATACAGAGACAAACTAAAAATCGATATTAAAGATATTTATGGCAACACACCGCTTCATTTGGCATGTGAGGAAGACCGGCAGAGTGAAGCTTTACTTTTAGTTGAAAATAATGCAGATATCTCCGTAGTTAATAAAGAAAAACTTACGCCACTAGACTTAAGTAGTGTTAAGTTAGCTCATCTTTTAAAGGCGAAAATTGAAACATCTGCAAATAAATCATAAGTAAAGAATCTTTCAATTAAATCCCATCGAATTGTTTTATTTGCATTTATACTTTTTAATAGGTAACCTGTCCGGGTTTACAAAATTCAAGATGGCGGATCCAATATGGCGGTCCTAATTTTAAAAAATCAACCGATTTAGGCCTAATTTCGTTTACGGGGGTTTTTGAGGTCGCTGATCACGAATCCGAAGTCAGATTGCAAAAATCAAGATGGTGAACCAAAACCATGAGATTGACATGGTTTAATCTAATCTGTGATCAGCGACCTCGAAAACACCCAAAAACCAAATTTAGCACTACTCGGATGTTTTTTTTTTTTAATTTCGACGATTTCGATGTTTTAGCCGCCATCTTGCATTTCTCCAACTAACCTTACAAACTTTTTGGGTACGTCAAATACCAACAATTTGAGCCCAAAACCAATCGAATCGAACGTCAATTTTTTTTCTTACAAGCCTTTTTATTCGAACTCTCGATTTTTCTCTGGTTTCCAGCCGCCATTTTAAAATTTTCCAAAAGGCCACTCTGGCACATAAAGGGATCAATAAGGAACATTTTGAGCCCAAGGTCACTACAATCCATCAACATGAATTTTGGGCGGAGCTTTGATCTGTTTGACAAAGAACGTCCCATATATGCTTTAAGGTCAAGTAACAAAATTACTTAACTAATCGATAAACGAAGAACGAGATCATTAGCTTTATTCTTAGACGCAAGGAAGGCCTTTGACACTGTCAATCCTTCGCTCGATTGATAAATTAGAAGGCTTTGGAATAGGCGGGATGTGTTAAACCAGCTTGACATGGAACAAAAACGTAATTTCGGATAAAAAGGTAGGGTACAAAGTTTGTGCTTAATATTTTAATTTATTTATATTTATTAATTTTTATTTGTTTATTTTTATTTATTTTATTTATTTCTTCATTTATAGTCATTATTATCTGCCCCATTGTTATCCTCATTTTCATTACCATCATTATTAGTATTGTCATCATCAGAATGACCATAATTATACTTATTGCAAACTTTTGATTGGCCAAAACATGGTTTTTCTTGTACTAAAATATGAGGATCACAGTTTTCCCTGTTTTCTGGTGAAATAAATTCCCTTCTTCTGGATTTGGTACCTTCACCTAAAAAATAATAGTAATTATAGACAAAGGTAGAGAAGACATTTTTTATAGCCGAGAGTATTATATACCGAGATGCGTAGCATCGAGCCAATTTACTAAATATATATATTTCTTATTATTCTATTCACCTCGCCTGCGCTAGAATAGTATTATAAGATAGTTTCGAGTTTTCAAAATTTTTCAAAAACCGTCCTAGACAAAAAATTCTTGGATATAAATTTGTTTCATGAAAAAATGTCCGTCCGTCTGTCCGTATGATGTCACGTTTTTGTGTACACGATAACTCAAGAACGAATAATCCGATCGACTATAAATTTTCAGGAAAAATAAAGTTCTGTGAGCGGAAGATCCCTATTGTTTTTGAAAGTAAAGCAGCCAAAAACAAAAAAGTTATTTCGTAGTTTTTAAAAATATCGAAAAAAGCTGAAAGAACATTCCGATTAACCTAACTTTTTAAGGAAAAATTATTCTTATTATAAAGGTCAATTGTACCAAAAACAAAAAAGTTATGGGGCTTTAAATTGTTTTTTAAAATGAAAAACTCATTAAAAAAGAAAAACGGTTTTTTGTTTTTAAAAAAAGACCTTAAAAAAAATTGTTAAACTCCACAGTTTGTACACACGTGCTTTCGTTCAGAGAGTTTTGCGAAAAAGTGTCCGAAGTCACCCACGCCGTCCGAAGTCACCCCAGTTGACGGTACCCCTTAGCCACTTTTCTTACCGCATGGTTTTGTACAAACAGACCACTCTGACCAATCTGTAGTTGCACATGGGCCTCCTTGTTCCTCGATTTCCTCCTCTTCTTCTGCTCTGATTTCATCACATACTTTTTCATATAGTCTTTGTCTCGTCAAATGCAATTTTGCCATCGGTTTCATGGGTTCACCGGTTTTGTCGTAAAATGGCGACCTGGGATCGTTGGGACTGTTTGATGTTATTTTTCTTATTGGTTGCCGGGGAAGCGAAGGTTCGTTTCGTGACTAAGTCAAAAAAATAGTTGTGTAAGTTAAAAAAAAATATTTGTTAAAAAAACGCACAAACAAAAACGATTTAAAACAAAGCCAGGGGTACAAATAAGTTTCCGCCGTTTGACAAAAGATGGCCCCACCAGAATGTTGAAATTGTCAGATGTAAAACGTAATATCGTAAGTTTGGACACCTGGTAACAACATAACCTTGAGATATTAGTGACTCCGTATCAGCACCACATAATTTTTTTGTGCGAAAATGTCAAGTTTTGAGCCGAATAAGCGTCATTTGTGGGAACTTTTGATTTACATCTTTAATTTGAAGAAATCTGCAGCTGAGACGCATCGATTGCACATGGTAAGGCTGCTTTAAGTAAGATAAGTTGTCGGGAGTGGTTTCAAAAGTTTAAAAATGGCGAATTTGACGTGGAAGATAAAGTGGAAGGCCGAAAGTGTATGACGACACGAAATTGGAAGTGTTATTATTAATAGCGCCTGCACGTCAAAACGTTCTGAGTAAGTATACTTAAAAAAAGTCGGACTTTACGATAGAGACAACCGACGTCAGATGGCAGCACCAGGATCGCCCATTCCGAAAATATAAAAGGTGATCCTCGTACACATAATTTACCTTAACAGGGACAGGGTGTCCATTAAAAAACATATATATGCCACTTCCTGCCAAACCTCAGTGAAACAAAAAATTAAATCCGCCATTTTATAGCCAATGTAAAATTATATAAATCACCCAAGTTTCGTTTTTATCGAATAAAGATTAATCTTAATTTTGGGTGTGGACATAAATAATACACACCCGGTATATTGCATTTCATTCTTACCGTATACGATACGCCGTCATCTGTTCCAGCATCAATGGGATACAAATTCAGAACTCTGGATTCCTCCCACGAACAATCACTTCTACATAACTCCAAATTGGATACTCCCACTATCCAATCCGGCGAGGGTATTATTTTTGAGACTAATGTAACCAAATGATTTTGATTGTCAACTCTAAATGCAGCATATGATGATAGAGTAATATTCGGATATTGTAATCCCCTAGCTTTTATAATAGTCCTGACATTTTCACTCTGAAATTTTAATACCAGTTTAAATTTAGAAATAAAAAAAAGAAACATGAAACCAAATTATTCTGATTATTAACTCTAAATGCAGTCTACGTTGATAAAGTAATATTTGGATATTGCAATTCCCTAGCTTTTATAATAGTCCTGACATTTTCACTCTGAAATTTTAATACCAGTTTAAATTTAAAAATTAAAAAAAGAAACTTATGAAACCAAATTATTCTGATTATTAACCTAAATGCAGTCTACGTTGATAAAGTAATATTTGGATATTGCAATTCCCTAGCTTTTATAATAGTCCTGACATTTTCACTCTGAAATTTTAATACCAGTTTAAATTTAAAAATTAAAAAAAGAAACTTATGAAACCAAATTATTCTGATTATTAACCTAAATGCAGTCTACGTTGATAAAGTAATATTTGGATATTGCAATTCCCTAGCTTTTATAATAGTCCTGACATTTTCACTCTTAAATTTTAATACCAGTTTAAATTTAAAAATTAAAAAAACTTATGCAACCAAGTGATTCTAAATATTACTTGATCAACGTAGACTGCGCAGTCTTTTATAATAGACCTGACATTTTTACTCTGAAATTTTAATATTATATATAATAGTATTTTTTAACATTTTAGGCCCCTAGAAAAATCCCTATATTTTGTATAGGGGTGAAAAAAATTACCAGCATTCCTTTATTATATTTTATTATTTTCCCATTCTTAAAATGTCCCACATTAGTGTTTTTATATATTTAAAAAAATAAAATTGGAAAATAACAAAATTAAAACATTTTTTTAAAAATCTTAATTTTTGCAGGTGAGTTGCTCTAAACATACTCCACCTTTTTTTACTAGTCGCCCTGAATTTTCCCAAAAAAGAATTTTTGGACCTTTTTCGGCCCGGCCTAATATACACCCAACAATTTTGGGTGTATATTAACTGAAATAAATTTTATTCCGATAGCTTTAATAATAACTCCAAAAAAGGATTGATCTGTTTTAGCTGGGACACCCTGTATATTACCATAGCCTTAAGTTCCTGTTCCAAAGTTGTTGTGTTCCCAGTCTCTGCAAAATTTTTTAAACCATCCGTTGAAATGGCGCCGTACATCCAAAAGGTACTTCCATATTTATGAGAGGCTCCTATTATGTCACTGAATTTAGTACTCCAAACATCAAAGGGAAAATCTTTTGGATGGGTATTTCTAGTCCAAAGACCTTCAAATGATACCTAAATTAAATTCCATTAATATTATTTTATGGTAAACTATAGATATGTAGTGTAACTTGGGTTGTAGAATTGTAAATTTTTAAAAAAGTCCAAACGAACTCTTCTTTCTAGAATAGGCATACCGTTAAAATAAAGTATCGCCAACATTTCGGTTTGTTTGTAAACAAATAGTAGGTATATAAAGAACTTTCACTTTCGGGTTTAGACCGTGTTAATGGATTTTCACTTTCCGACGTTTCGTCTCTTACTACTAGAGACATCTTCAGGGATTAATCTGAAACTAAGTTTCGAATCAACTTGTGTCACTATTTATGACGAGTTGTGGTTATTCACCCGTGACGAGGTTTTTCCTATCAAAGACTTCCATATTGCAGGTAAGTGGTAACCAGTGTCCCGATTGATATTGTTAGGATGCTTGATGATTTCTATCGATTCCCGTATCTTCCTTGGCATTTTTCTCGTTTCTGTTAATATTTGTTTTGTTTCAGACAAATTGATTTTATGACCTGTTTCATGTACATGTTCGGCTACTGCCGATAAGGAAATTTGTTTCTTTCTTATATTGCGCTCATGCTCTTGAAGTCTTGTAGAAATTTTTCTCTTAGTTTCACCTATGTAAACCGTACCACAGGAGCAGGGTATTTTATATACGCCTTCTGAACTCAGGGGTATTTTGTCTTTTGTTGAAGTCAAACATTGACCTAATTTTTGGTTGGACCGAAATATAGGCTTAATATTTGACTTCTTCAAAAGTTTACCTATTTTATCCGTGATACCGCTTACATAGGGAAGTATAACTTGTGTCTGTCTGTCATTGTCACTATTGTCCTGTTGTTTGGGTCTGGGATTTCTGTATTTGTATATGGTCTTATTAATGTCTTTTTTGGTATAACCGTTCATGGTCAAGGCTTTGGTTAGTTTAAGGAGTTCTGTGTCTAGGGAATTCTTGTCTGAAATCATGAAAGTCCTATGAACAAGTGAATTAACTACCGAGCGTTTTTGAGAGGGATGGTGATGTGAAAATGCGTTTAGGTATCTGTCAGTGTGGGTTTTCTTCCTGTATACCGAGTGTCCTATTGAGCCATTTTCCGTTTTGTAAACCAAAACGTCCAAAAAGGGAAGTGATCCGTTGTTCTCAATTTCCATCGTAAACCGTATAGATTTATGTTGGGAATTGAGGTGATTTAGAAAACAACGGATCACTTCCCTTTTTGGACGTTTTGGTTTACAAAACGGAAAATGGCTCAATAGGACACTCGGTATACAGGAAGAAAACCCACACTAACAGATACCTAAACGCATTTTCACATCACCATCCCTCTCAAAAACGCTCGGTAGTTAATTCACTTGTTCATAGGGCTTTCATGATTTCAGACAAGAATTCCCTAGACACAGAACTCCTTAAACTAACCAAAGCCTTGACCATGAACGGTTATACCAAAAAAGACATTAATAAGACCATATACAAATACAGAAATCCCAGACCCAAACAACAGGACAATGGTGACAATGACAGACAGACACAAGTTATACTTCCCTATGTAAGCGGTATCACGGAGAAAATAGGTAAACTTTTGAAGAAGTAAAATATTAAGCCTATATTTCGGTCCAACCAAAAATTAGGTAAATGTTTGACTTCAACAAAAGACAAAATACCCCTGAGTTCAGAAGGCGTATATAAAATACCCTGCTCCTGTGGTACGGTTTACATAGGTGAAACTAAGAGAAAAATTTCTACAAGACTTCAAGAGCATGAGCGCAATATAAGAAAGAAACAAATTTCCTTATCGGCAGTAGCCGAACATATACATGAAACAGGTCATAAAATCAATTTGTCTGAAACAAAACAAATATTAACAGAAACGAGAAAAATGCCAAGGAAGATACGGGAATCGATAGAAATCATCAAGCATCCTAACAATATCAATCGGGACACTGGTTACCACTTACCTGCAATATGGAAGTCTTTGATAGGAAAAACCTCGTCACGGGTGAATAACCACAACTCGTCATAAATAGTGACACAAGTTGATTCGAAACTTAGTTTCAGATTAATCCCTGAAGATGTCTCTAGTAGTAAGAGACGAAACGTCGGAAAGTGAAAATCCATTAACACGGTCTAAACCCGAAAGTGAAAGTTCTTTATATCTTAATGGCCGTGAAAGCTTAAAATCTAAAATAGTAGGTATATTCAGGCCTAAACAATAACAATTACCGGTAACTGGTATTGTTGTATCTGTTAGAACAAATATGTGCGAGTAAGATAGACAAATGTTTATGTTGCCGACGTTTTTGTCAGTTTTTACGAACGAAATGCCTATTCTAGAGAGAACAGTTATTAGTTCGTTGAGTATACCCCAGAGTCTCTGGGCCAGAGATATAGTAGAATGTTTACATTTAAAACAGATTATAGTAAGATAGGGGCGTAATTAGGGATGTAAATAATAAAAAACGGTTTTGTTTTTTTTAAGCATTTTTTTTTTGTTTTAAAACAGCAACCTTTGTTTTTTTTTGTTTTTTTATTTAAATACATATACAAATTTACAACCAATGGAGAACCAGGTCCTGGCTCAATGGATAACCAGGTCCATGTCCTGGCAGCCACGACCTTTAAAGTGTATTAATTATCAGTAAAAAAATCATAAAATATTCAAAAAACGTTGAACGCAATAAATTAACGATCAGATTCTAACCTAACTTATTTGTGACTTTTATCTTAGTCAGACCAAATTGAGGTTCTAAATATTAAAAAATAATATAAATATACGAATTGTACTAATTTAATAACTAAAAGACAGTTTATAAATAAAAAATATTTGTTTGTTGAGAATTGGGTACGAAAAATAAAAAAAACAACAAAAAAAAATAATAAAAAAAAACAAAAAAAAAACCGTTTTAAAAAAATGTTTTAAAACAACGTAGGTATTAAAAAAAACCCTTTTTTAACATCCCTAGGCGTAATTAAATTTTATTGTATTAGGTACATAGTAGACGTATTAGAACGTAGTAGACGTTGGCTTTTGCCAATAAACCCTGACACGCACCAGAAAAAATGTTTGCTGCTAAAAAAATTCTATTATATTTGTGGCGCCCACTATAATAAATAATTTTAACTTATAGTTATAGACTTGTTATTTGTATGGATCGCATGAGATGATTTTTGCTCATAATCTAATATATTGAATGATTTTTATTGAATATTGTCCAAGAACAATAAAAAAATATTTAGGGCCGTATGAAATGGAGGTTATTTTAAATTTTACCCTTTTTGTTCAAAACCCTTCAATGTTAAAACCCAATTTTGACTTAAAAATACTTATTTATGTAACATGTACCTCATATTTTGCCTCTGCACAAGCACAACAAGTCCTCAACACAGGTGGTTGAGTGTTTTCATTTTCTAACGTTTCTTCGCACAAAACTTTGGTTAAAGCGCCATCTTCGCTAAACCAATTTTCTTTAGATTCAATAACTGTAGCCTTTATAGCAACACAGCCACTGTTTATTGGCGGTGCTATCCAAAATAGCTAAAATAAAATTTCTTAATTAAATCAATGATTATGAGTCTACTTGTATGTTTGCATATACATATTATACGATATTACCCAGGTAGCAAGGGATGTTATATTACAAGAAATTAACATCACATTTGGGTGTATTTTTAAACTAAATCATAACATCACATAATATTGAAAAATAACATGTATTTAACATCACATACAACGTAACACGTGAGACGTAACAACCATGTTATTTAATAACAAATATTTAACAACGCTGTCAATATATCGCACCGACGTTCGAAGTAAAAAAATCGATATAAGATGATGTTGATAGAGTAAATTATTATAAGGAAATTGTATACACATTATACGATTTCCAATGGATAGAGGGCTCTACCGGGCTTCTCAAGACCACGGACACGGATTAAAGGAATATATTCTCCGCTTAATCTGCAATTTCGTATTTAGAATCTATCTGTTTCAATCTTTGATTGTTTCAATTACTGATTGATTTTAAATCCGATTTTTTTATAGGGTTATAGCGTTTTTAATGGTTTTATTTAGAAAAAGGTAATATCCTAGGATATTATTTAAATATTAAAGTACCAGTAACGGCATCCATAAGATATTAGATATAACAGCGCAGGAATGTGGATTTATGATGTCACAAACACGTTATTTTCGGGATGTCATTGTGTGATGTTATTAGGGGCGGACTTAGGACATCCCCACCATGCTACATTCTTGTTAAATGAGACTACAATCTTAACATCACATGTCACATATTAACGTGGCTTTCACGTGAATGTCATGTTATTTTGTTACCTGGGTATAGACGATATTAGAGTTATATCAAAGACCTTTTGGATACCATAGATTTAAATATAAAAGTCGAACCTTTTTTCGAAATGCACAAATTTTCAAAAAAAGAAACATCAGATCCCAGAAGGGCTCCCTGGTAAAAAAGTACATAAATATAACTTAACATAACATTAGATTAGTGACATTTTTATGTTTAGTCTCAGACGTTATACAAAAACGTCATAAAATATATAAATCTAACCTTAAAAACTAACGTTTGACAAAAACGTTATAAAATACATAAATCTAACGTTAGTTTCTTAACTAAATTCTAACCTTTTCCTAACCTTATTCTAACTAAATATTTTTTAAATTTCCATTATTAATACGTAAGCTATAGTAGAAAATACTCATTTCAGACAGCTATGTGCCTAGGTTTGATAATTATTTATTATTTTTTTAATAAGTTTAAAAAAATATCCCCCAAAAGTCAAAATTATAGTAAGTCTGGCAACGCTGTACTATAGTTGAAAAAATATTTTAAGATTCTGAATGTATAACTAAATATAAAGTTTTTCTGAGAGGTAAACGTATTTATCGAAGTATAACAGGATATTACACGAAAAATATTTAGGGCAACCTAAAAATATGGCTATTTTATAAATAAATGTAACGAAATTATGTTTAAAAATATTATGATTTCTAAAATATATTAAGATTTATTTATATGAATAAATTTGTCTCCAAATGCCATTTTATGGTGCAGGTAGAAATTTCCTAGTTGACCACGCCCCCTCCGAAAGTTAGAAATTAAACGTACTTATAACGTATTTCTAACTTAAAAATCTACGTTAGATTAACGTTTGTAACTAACGTTTGGTTCTAACGTTAAAAAACGGGACATTTGCACATATTTTATAATGTACTTTTATACAGTTTTCTAACATCAAAAAAACGTTAACTAACGTTAAATTTCTACTAGTATATGTATTATAGAATATTCTTACCTGCACTTCAGTTTTTAATAAAGAGTTTGCTTCCAAAACAGTATTTGGACAAACACTGCTGAATATGGATAATGTGTCCAAACCAAATTGAAATCTTCCAACATCATGACGAATGTAGCTGTCGTCAACTAAAGAAGATTCTTTTTTGGGTTCTAAGGTTATCATAAAATTCTTAAAGCTTCTTGGTTGTTGAAATTGTGGATTTAATTTCAAAGATACTAAAAATATGTACTTATTTATAATCTTTTTTTACATGAAGACTTTTTTCACATGAAGATTAATTCATGTATGGTGCCAGGGCCGTAGCGACGAAGATTTTGTGGGGGGAGGTCAAAAATTACAACTTTTTTAGCTTAAAATACAACTCTTTTTTCCTCGAAAAAAAAGTTAATGACTAAAAAAAAGGTCCCCACCTTTTCGTGATATATACCACTTTTGTTTTGAATCCCTGCAATATACGACTTTTGTCTGGGAAATAAACAACATTTGTTTTGGATCAATGAAATATACAACTTTTCATAATGGGCGGGGGGACGCTCCCTGTATGGTGCTTTTCCAACAGGCTGAATAGGCCAATGGTTCAGTCTGAGCCAATTCACAAATGGTTTGGAATGGTTGTACCTTTGCACAGTGGACCCAGAGAAAAAAAATTGACAAAAGTCTGCTTTTGCATAGAAATCTTTGAAAAATGTCCGATTTATCTGAAATTTGGCATAAAGGCTTTTTTTTGGTAATATTAATACGGACCAATTCAAAATGGCGGAATAAATATGGCCCATTTCTGTCTCAAATTTTGCCAGTTGACGAAAATAAAGTACAAAACAAACAATAGTTGACAGATTGAGCCCAAATAGAAAACATCCAAATTCGTCCCAGAAAAAAAAGTGACACAAGTCATCTTTTGCATAAGGCTATTTTTTGCACCGCTAAGTACGAAAAAAATAGTGAAAAAATAAAAAAAATGCGTCATTAGGGTGGTTGAAATTTTTTGAAAATTGTCCGATTTAGGTAAAATTTGGCATAAAGGCTTCTTTTGGTTTTTTTAATACTGACCAATACCCAGAAACTCAAAATTCAAAATTGCGGAATAAATATGGCGATTTATATTTTAAATTTTTTATTTATTTATTTTATTTAGTAGTGCGTATATAACAGTCATAGTCAAATTAACGAAAATATGGCACAAAAACAAAAACTGAGGGAAAATGACCCGTAACAGAATAGGTTGATCTCTCAATTTTTGTTTGTTTTGTGCCTTATTTTCGTTAATTTTGGCAAAATTTTAAAAAGAAATCGGACATATTTGTTTTGCCATTTTGAATTTTTAGTTTTTGGGTATATTACTTATAAGTAATAATTATTAATATTACCAAAAGAAGCCTTAATGCCAAATCGGACATTTATAAGAAAAATTTTAAAATCACCTAAAAGGTAAAACAAAATTACATAAAAAATGTAATTATCATTTCCCCCCCTCTCCCTAAAAGGTAATACATTCTTTCTGGGCAGCTCATTCGAGACGGCTGGTGGTTCAAGTTTCGTTTAGTGGAAATCTTCTATCCTTACAAACTCTTTTTAACTATACAAAATGCTTTTCCCTGAGCGTTTCTACAAAATTTGGCGCCCCTACCAAAACAAAAAATCATCCTCCGAGAAAAAAGCTTTGTCCCTGAGTGTTTCTACAAAATTTGACGCCCCTAAAAAATTTGGCGCCCTAACAAACAAAAACACTCTCCGAAAAAAAGATTTTTCCCTAAGCGTTTCTACCAAATTTGGCGCCCCTACCAAAACAAAAAAACACCCTCCGAAAAAAAAAGCTGTGTCCCCGTTTCTACAAAATTTGGCGCCTCTAAAAAATTTGGCGCCCCAAAAAAATTTGGCGCTTTAAAAAATTTGACGCCCTAAAAAATTTGGCGCCCCTAAAAAATTTGGCGCCATTAAATAAATTGGTGCCATTAAAAAAATTGGCGCCCCTAAAAAATTTGGCGCCTTAAAAAATGTGACACCCTAAAAAATTTTGCGCCCCTAAAAAATTTGACGCTGAAACAAAAAATCACACTCCTATAAAAAAGCTTTGTCCCTGAGCGTTTCTACAAAATTTGGCGCCCTTAAAAAAATTAGCGCCTTAAAAAAGGTGACGCCCTAAAAAAATTTTGCGTCACTAAAAACATTGGTGCCCCTACCAAAACAAATAAAAACCCTAAAAAAACGAAAAAAAGCTTTATCCCTGAGCGTTTTTACAAAAATTGTCGCCCCTACCAAAACAAAAAATCACCCTCCGAAAAACAGCTTTGTCCCTGAGTGTTTCTACAAAATTTGGTACCCCTAAAAAAATTGGCCCCTAAAAAAAAAATTGGCGCTTAAAAAAATGTGACGCCCTAAATTATTTTGCGCCCCTAAAAAAAAATCGCCCCTAAAAAATTGGCGCCCCTAAAATTTTTTACTCTGACCCAAAAAATCACCCTCCGAAAAAAAAGCTTTGTCCCTAAGTGTTTCTACAAAATTTGACGTCACTTAAAAATTTGGCGCCCCTAAAAAAATTTGCTGATCTAAAAAAATTGGCGCCCCTAAAAAATTTGCCTCCCCTAAAATATTTGACGCTCCTTCAAAAATTGGCGCCCCTACCAAAACAAACAAAAACCCTCTGAAAAAAAAAACGAAAAATCACCCTCCGAAAAAAAAGCTTTGTCCCCGAGTGTTTCTTCAAAAATTGGTGCCCCTAAAACAGACAAAAACACCCTCCAAAAAAAAAAGCTTTTTCCAAAACAAACAAACACACCCTCCGAAAAAAAAACGAAAAAAAGCTTTATCTCTGAGCGTTTCTTCAAAAATTGGCGCCCCTAAAACAGACAAAAACACCCTCCAAAAAAAAAGCTTTTCCCTGAACGTTTCTACAAAATTTGACGCCCCTAAAAAATTTTACGCTCTTAAAATTTTTTTATTAAATTTGGCGCTCACTTTGGCGCCCCTACCAAGACAAACAAAAACACCCTCCGAAAAAAAAACGAGAAAAAGCTTTGTCTCTGAGCGTTTCTTCAAAAATTGCCGCCCCTAAAACAGACAAAAACACCCTCCGAAAAAAAGCTTTACCCTAGACGTTTCTACAAAATTTGGAGCCCCTACCAAAACAAAAAAATCAGCCTCTGAACAAAAAGCTTTGTCCCTGAGTGTTTCTACAAAATTTAGCGCCCCTAAAAGATTTGGCGCCCCTAAAAAATTTGGCGCTCTAAAAAATTTGGCGCCCTACCAAAAAAAAACAAAAACACCCTCCGAAAAAAAGCTTTTCCCTGAGCGTTTCTACAAAATTTGGCGCCCCTACCAAAACAAACAAACACCCTCTGAAAAAAAAAACGAAAAAAAGCTTTGTCCCTGAGCGTTTCTTTAAAAATTGGCGCCCCTAAAAAAATTGACGCTTCTTAAAAAATTGACGCCCCTAAAAGATTTGGCGCCCCTAAAAAATTTGGCGCTCTAAAAAATTTGGCGCCCTACCAAAAAAAACAAAAACACCCTCCGAAAAAAAGCTTTTCCCTGAGCGTTTCTACAAAATTTGGCGCCCCTACCAAAACAAACAAACACCCTCTGAAAAAAAAACGAAAAAAAGCTTTGTCCCTGAGCGTTTCTTCAAAATTTGGCGCTCCTAAAAAATTTGACGCTTCTTAAAAAATTGACGCCCCTAAAAAATTTGGCGATTCTAAAAAATTTGGCGATTCTAAAAAATTTGGCGCCCTAAAAAATTGGGCGCCCCTAAAAAATTTGGCGCCCCTAAAAAAAATTGGCGTTCCTAAAAAAATTTGGCGGCCCTAAAAAATTTGGCGATCTTAAAAAAATTGGCGCCCTAAAAAATTTGGCGCCGTGAAAAAAATTGGCTCCCCTAAATAATTTGGCGCCCCTAAAAAAATTGGCGCCCTAAACAAAATTGGCGTTTCTAAAAAAATTTGGCGATCCTAAAAAAATTTGGCGCCCTAAAAAATTTTTCGATCCTAAAAAATTTGGCGCTTTAAAAAATTTGGCGCTCTAAAAAATTTGACGCCTCAAAAAAATTGCGCCCCTAATAAAATTGGCGCCCCTACAAAATGTGGCGCCCCTACAAAATTTTGCGCCCCTAAAAAAATTTGGCGCCCCTACAAAATTTGACGCCCCTAAAAAATTTGACGCTTCTTAAAAAATTGACGCCCCTAAAAAATTTAGCGATTCTAAAAAATTTGGCGCCCTAAAAAATTCGGCGCCCCTAAAAAATTTGGCGCCCCTAAAAAAAATTGGCGTTCCTAAAAAAATTTGGCGTCCCTAAAAAATTTGGCGATCTTAAAAAAATTGGCGCCCTAAAAAATTTGGCGCCGTGAAAAAGATTGGCTCCCCTAAATAATTTGGCGCCCCTAAAAAAATTGGCGCCCTAAACAAAATTGGCGTTTCTAAAAAAATTTGGCGATCCTAAAAAAATTTGGCGCCCTAAAAAATTTTTCGATCCTAAAAAATTTGGCGCTTTAAAAAATTTGGCGCTTTAAAAAATTTGGCGCCCTAAAAAATTTGGCGCCTCAAAAAAATTGCGCCCCTAATAAAATTGGCGCCCCTACAAAATGTGGCGCCCCTACAAAATTTTGCGCCCCTACAAAATTTGACGCCCCTACAAAATATGGGGCCCTTAAAAAATTTGGCGCCCAAAAAAAAAATTGGCCCCCCTAAAAAATTTGGCAATCCTAAAAAATTTGGCGCCCTAAAAAATTTAGCGCCCTAAAAAAATAGGCGCCCTAAATAAAATGGAGCCACTAAAAAATTTGGCGCCCCTAAAAAAGTTCATACTCAGTGTCATGGTCCATGACTCATGGAGAAGGACTTAATTTTTTTTTTGAAAATTTTTCTTTTCAAAAAATGAATAGTTAATACAAAAATATTGTTTTTTTATTAATTATTCGTTGTTTGAAAAGTTCCCTTTTAAAAAAAAAAAAAAAGGTCTTTATGAGTCATGGCCCATGACCAAGTGACTCACTGAGTATTAACAGCGTCGACATGATATTCCGTTTGTGAACAATAGTTTAAAGTGTCTCTTTACTTGAAAAAAGAGTTTTTTAATAAAATTCTAATTTTTGCATGCCCCCGGTAATGGCTACTTCGATCCGACCCGTGGTTATGAAACTAGTACTTTAATATACTATTTGAATTTTCGTTGCAAAAAAACCTTGCAAACTTCAGCTTCATAAAAAAATGCTTTTCTTTTTTTTAACTGATTTCCTCCAAACGAACCTTGCGCCCGGCTGGTTTTGTTGGCATCAATATTTTTATCCAATACACAGATAATGAGACAATTACCAGCTTCATTTTAAATAGATAAACTCAATAATAACCCCCGCGTGGCTTTTACTTTATTGAGTGGGTAGTTATTTATTTTACCCACTCAACTGTCATTGTCAAATTATTTTCTTGTAAATGTCATTAAAATTTTTAATAAAAATATGAATTCCTAAGCTATTTATTGGATAAAACCTTGTATGGCACTCATGGGTAAACCGATATTCCCCTCTCGAAAATTAACCTGCTTGGCTAACGCCTCGCAGGTTGATTTTCTCATGGGCAATATCTTACTTTACCCACTAGTACCATAAATAACTATTACTTACCATTATATTTGCGGTTTGGAGTATACATTTTGGGGTTGCCAGGTATATCTATAATATATCTGTCTACATCGTTTCTATTCCTCGATTTGTATTGACCAGTGGGGGTAATACATTTTGATTTTGCGTGTGTTTGAAGTATTAGGGATATAACAACTCCTATTATAATAACAATTCTCCCGTATTTCATTTTTACCTAAAAATTTTGCAATGGTTGTAAACTTCTAATCTATGTTAACCCATCAGGGATTACCCGGACAACATCCATGATCTCATGAAGCCTCATGAGATCATCATGTTATTGTTTTCACGTTTTGTACTCATACGAACATCATGATGAGAACATCTCATGATTTTGTGATCATGTTATGAGTTTGTCATGAGGTGTATACATGTGTATACAACGTTAAATCATTAAATGATGTCATAATGATTTCCACGTGAAATAGCAAATGTTGCCCGGGACCCGATTGAGAACGATTGCCGAATAGTACAGGCTTCTGTAATGTTTCAATTTCAGTGCACTTGACAGCGTTATGCTATAGGTGGCGCCACATGTTATTTCCTACCGCTAACTAAACATTTTAAACGAATAAAGTCGCCTTCTAGAAATACTAGTATTAAAAGGCAGCTGTCTTTATAAGGATATACTACTAGTAATTACTAGTAGTTAACTTACTAGTCAGCTAATTCGATACAGATTATCGGATTGGTATGGTGAGCCGTAGATATCAGGAGGCTCTAGCCTAGAGGAACTAGTTCCTCCAGTCATCTTTGGGAACATTCCCACTGGAAAGATCCCAGTGGGAGTTTTTTTCGTTATTTTTTTGGTATCTCTTTGCGTTTCAAGATATGAGCAAAAAGGTGTGTGTGTGTTTAAAATTTTAAATTTCGCAGTCAATTCAAAAGTTTGCGGTCAATCGCGCATGCGCATTTCGTAGACCCCTGCTAGATCTTCATGACATGATCTCGTAATGACTTCACAATGAGGAGTCATCTGTATGCGTTCATGAACTTAGAAAAAATCATTAAATGATGTCATAATGACTTCCACGTAAAATAGAAAATGTTGTCCGGGTACCGTCTAAATATTCATACAGATTTACAGGTTTTTGTAAGGAGTGTTTTAAAATGCATGTAGTTTTCAATTTATTTATGGCTTAGCATATGCAGAAATTATGTATTTTTAGGGGCTGTTTACATTTTACTAATAATCTCGTTTAACAAGTAATAACGTAAAATTTTTTTTGTATTTTTTTTTAGTAAAAACAACTTAATTGGACTAATAATAATAATAATTATTATTATTATTATTATTAATAACAGAAATTTTTAATTTTGTACAAAATTATAAAAATATTAATTTATTATTCCATCAATCTATTTTCTAATCATCGTACAGAGCGATATTGGTAGACTGACAGTTTCAGGCTGCTGGCCCTCTTCAGTACCAAGAGTCAGTATTTTTATAATTTTAAATAAGTTCTACCCCGACAAAAATTTTGATGAATAAAAAAAAATCCCAACTATATCTAATTTTCTGACACAACAAAAAAAGCTTTAACCCTGACCCCTGACAAAAAAAGTCAACTCTACACGCTGATTAAGAAAACGTTTTTAGACCTTATTCGCAAAAGGAATATAGTCATTAGATTGATGTAGACTTGTGCGCCATCTATTGCTAGATGTAGACAACTACTCATACCTCTCCTAGTATGCTGGTAGAATGGTAGCAAGTTGAAGACTTGTGTTTCTCAAGCACATAGTACCACTAACGAGTGGTTAGACGTAGAATTAGTAAGGACAGAAATTTTTAATTTTAGACAAAATTATAAAAATATTTATTTATTATTCCATCAATCTATTTTCTAATCATCGTACAGATTGATATTGGTAGACTGACAGTTTCGGGCTGCTGGCCCTCTTCAGTACCAAGTATTTCAGTATTTTTATAATTTTGTTTAAAATTAAATAAGTTCTACCCCGACAAAAATTTTGATGAATAAACAAATTTTCAACTGTATCTAATTTTCTGACACACCAAAAAAAGCTTTACCCCTGACCCCTGACAAAAATCCCAACTGTATCTCCAATTTCCCAACTTCACTCCAAAAAATTCCCAACTTTTATCAACTCTGAAAAAATACCCAACTGTACTACCCCAATTTTCCCAACTTTCTGCCAATTTACCGAAATTTACCACTCAATTTACGAAATTTGCCACTCATTTTACCAACTGAACAGCGGATTTCCCCAACTCTAGGTGGCGCCCCCCTACCCCCCATGGGAGCACCCCTGTATGTAATATGCTAGTTATGCGAGCCTTTGGCTAGGCTTTTACATATATCGGCGTTCAAAAACACGATTTTTTTTTGGGAATATCTGGATTCCAAAATAAACTTTCATTGACAAAACTAATTTCACAATTATACAAGGTGATCAGTAACTGCCATGCCGAAATTTAAGAGGTGATTTTACATAAAAAAATATGAAAAAAAGTTTCTATAAAGGTTGGTCCGGAAATGAGCCCTAAGGAAGCTACGGCCCTTCAAAGATGACATATTGAATGGGGAACAAAAAAAAAGCATTAATAAAATTTTAATGCTGCAAGGTGATTCTTCATTTAAAACTGAGCAAAAAAGTATTCTTCACCAAAACTCCTAAATTTAATATTACAGGAGTAATAGCCTTTTAAAAAGTCACGTTTTTGGTGGCACAAAATGTTACTTCCTCTTAATTGCATTCTTTTTGAAAACGTTTGCTACTCCAGTGTTATACTATATGACATTTTTTATGTATTTTTACTCAAGGAATCTATATTTTTTCAAAAAAATCCAAAAATAGTACACATAAAAAATTTTGGGGCAAAAATGTGTTAAGACTAATACATTTTTCCGTCTATAGCCCCTATAGGGGCGCCTCTGTATAAATTCAAAAAAAAAATAAGTTAACATAAACTTATTGCCCTTATTAATAATTATTAGTATTTATTAATACTAGTATACATGCAAAAGTTCGTCGCTTTGGCTTAAAGGATACCAGAGTTATCAATTAAAAACCTTATTTTTATTACGATTTTTTTTTATATTTTTGAATGTAGAATCACATCTTAAATTTTGGTGTACCAGTTATTGATCACCCTGTATAATATTAGCCAATAGATTTATAACATTTAATGAATTTCTGAAAATAAGTGTTTTGAAATTAAGTGACCTTGATCATGAATTGGGTTTGCGGCGCCGAGTAGTAGTTGCTAATAATTTAAATTCTGAAATTAGTTAAAATTGGAAGTTTATTTTTAACCGATTTCTTAAAACAGGAGGTAACAATTTTTTGTGTATTGACTATGTATTTTTTATTTCAAAAGTCAATTGACTTCACATAAAAACATAAATAAGACAAACCAAACCAAACTATCCTTTTTCATGGCGTATTTCTATGAAAATCGGTTAATTTCATGTTATGCACATATATTTAGAATTCAGACGTATTTAATAAATATAACTATTATTTAACAGCTAAATACAAGTACTTTATCGTCCTAATAATAAATGTTATATATCAAATTAGAATAAATTTAAAATTCGTCCTTTCTTACTTAAAATACCAGTCCGTTGTCGTTTCACCATTACAATTATTAACAATTAAATGCTTATATTTTTAAAATTATTAGGTTTGTACAGTTGTTTTACTTTTAATTATTTTTAAGGATACTCTCTAAAGTGTTAAGGATCAATTATTCTAAAATATTTTTATCACTTTTTTCAAGTTAAAGTAGCGTACTCAACATCCCGGACAACATTCATAAACTCATATAGGCCTCATGAGAGCATCATGTTATGATTTCCACGTTTTGTACTCATACGAACATCATGATGAGTCCATCTCATGATTTTGTGATCATGTTGTGAGTTTGTTATGAGGTGTATACATTTAACGTTAAATCATTAAATGATGTCCTAATGATTTCCAGGTGAAATAGCAAATGTTGCCCGGGACTCGGTTGAGAACGATTGCCGAATAGTACAGGCTCCTGTAATGTTTCAATTTCAGTGCACTTGACAGCGTTATGCGATAGGTAGCGCCACATGTTATTTTCTGCCACTAACTAAACTTTTTAAACGAATAAAGGAATACTAGTATTAAAATGCAGCAGTCTTTATAAGGATATACTACTGGTAATAACTAGTAATTAACTTACTGGTCAGCTAATTCGGTACACATTATCGGATTGGTATGGTGAGCCGTAGATATCTGGAGGCTTTAGTCTAGAGGAATTAGTGCCCGCAGTCACCTTGGAGAACATTCTCACTGGGAAGTTCCCAGTGGGAAAATCTCGGTGTCCTCAAGTTGTTGAAAATGGATTTTTGTGTGTGTGTGCATGTCTAGGGGGGGTTGATTTTTTCGTTATTTTTTTGGTATCTCTTCGCGTTTTCAAGATGTGTTTCTATTTTTTAATTTTTAAAATTCGCGGTTAATTTAAAGTTTGCGCATGCGCATTTCGTAGACTCCTGCTAGATCTTCATGACATGATCTCGTAATGACTTCACAATGAGGAGTCATCTGTATGCGTTCATGAACTCAGAGAAAATCATTACATGATGTCATAATGACTTCCACGTGAAATAGGAAATGTTGTCCGGGATCGGGCGTCAGTCCCTTGACATATGTAAAATTTCAAAATTTGCGTTTTTTTGCGGTGCTCAAAAGTTATTTATTAACGCCATTTCGAGAGAGACGTGAGTGTGGTTAGAAACGAGGTGGTGACGGTCAATATATCAGAGTAATTCTGTTGTAATTGTTTTTGATTAATTTTAATTTAACTTTGTTTTTATGTGAATAATTAGTATAGAAACTATCATGAAACACGTCAGTCAGGAATAATAAGAACAAATTAAGACTTAAATCTAGTAGAGACGGAATAAACTTTTATGGACCGAAGTTTTTAAATAAATTACCTGTAAGTTTACTACATATTCCTTTAAATAGTTTTAAAAAGAGGTTAATTTTTTTTTAATATCAAAAGCATTTTACAGTGTAGACGAGTTTTTGTCCTGTAATAATATTAAATTTTAACATTTTTGTAAATTCAATTTATATTTTTATTTATGACTTGCGCATAACATGTATGTTGAGACGCCAATAAAATTTTGTATCTATCTTGTATATTGTAAAAACTCCAGTTTCAATCAGAAGATTTTCTTAGTTTTTCACGAAATTCAACAGTCCGTTGTCGTCAGTCCCTTGGTCGTAAAAAAGACAAAAATCGACGCGCTGATTCCAAAAATATAGGCGTATAATACCCTCAGTTTAATATTTTGGAAAAAATATGAGCTAAATAAAATTACCGAAAAAAAAGTATATACCCGGACAACATTTGCTATTTCACGTGGAAGTCATTATTACATCATTTAATGATTTTCTGAGTTCATGAACGCATACAGGTGACTCCTCATTGTGAAGTCATTACGAGATCATGTCATGAAAATATAGCAGCGGTCTACGAAATGCGCATGCGCAAACTTTAAATTAACCGCGAAATTTAAATTGACCGCGAAATTTAAAAAAAAAGAAAGGAAATTTCCCTGCTTAAAATACACATACACACACACCTTTTTGCTCATATCTTGAAAACGCGAAGAGATACAAAAAAAAATAACAAAAAAATCGACATACACCCCCACATAAATCCATTTTCAACAACTTGAGGACACTGGTATCATCCCGGCGGGATGTTCCCACTGGGAACTTCCCAGTGGGAATGTTCTCTAAGGTGACTGGGGGCACTAGTTCCTCTAGGCTAAAGCCTCCAGATATCTACGGCTCACCATACCAATCCGATAATGTGTATCGAATTAGCTGACCAGTAAGTTAATTACTAGTTACTACTAGTAGTATATCCTTATAAAGACAGCTGCCTTTTAATACTAGTATTCTTAGAAGGCGACTTTATTCGTTTAATAAGTTTAGTTAGTTGTAGGAAATAACATGTGGGGCCACCTATAGCATAACGCTGTCAAGTGCACTGAAATTGAAACATTCAATCGGGTCCCGGGCAACATTTGCTATTTCACGTGGAAGTCATTATGACATCATTTAATGATTTAACCTTAAATGTATACATCTCATGACAAACTCATAACATGATCACAAAATCATGATGTTCGTATGAGTACCAAACGTGGAAATCATAACATGATGCTCTCATGAAGCCTATATGAGTTTATGGATGTTGTCCGGGTAAGTGTCAGTTCCTTTTAAAGACATTACAACCAACCCGTTTTCCATTAAAAATGTTATGAAAGAACGTAATTAAAAATAAAAACCATGTGACTCAAATTCATCTGAAAAGTTACCCGATTTTCATAGAAGTACCCATATATTTGATATTTTAAGTTTTTAAAATGTGGGCATTTTTATGGGTGGAAACACCCGTTGTTAAAGTCGACGAAAAATATTTTTTTTGCATTTTCGGTTTTAAAATGCTATGAAACGTCAGGAAAATGTGAAAACTGGGTGTTAAAAAAATGTCTGTCGGCCTGTCTGTTTGTAAAACTTTTTAACGGAATGTCTGATTAAAAAAAAATCTTTCACCAAATAATTCAGGTCCTTTGTTATTTGCATCACATCATACAGAGCGATCCAAAAGTCACCCTCCCCCCCTCTTAACTTTTGAACCAGTTGAGATATCGACTTCAAATTTGGAACTTTTAAATAAGACAACTTAAACTATCTTTTAGCATATATTTAATACTTTCAGCTCTTAAAATGTGGACAGGGGGGCATGGGGGATAGATATCTATCATGGATATCCATGATACCATATACAGTGCGGTCCAAAAGTCACCCCCCCTTTTAACTTTTGAACGAGTTGAGATATCGACTTCAAATTTAGAAATCTTAAATAAGACAACTTAAACTATCTTTTAGCATATATTTGATATTTTCAGCTCTTAAAATGTGGGCAGGGGGGCATGGGGGCACATTTTTTTAAATGGAAAGGGGGGTCGTGTAATACATCATTTTAAAGCTTATAAAATTTTTCATTTAACTGCATATTTTTAAATAAAAAAAAAAATTGGGTTTAAAATGGGGTTGAAAATGGGTATTAATGTCAAAATTCCTCTAAAAAAAAACAAATAATTTTTTAAAAATGCCTAATTTCATCATAAATAAATGTAAATTATACTTTTAAACTAATTTTAGTTGACATAAATAAAAATTTATAAAAAAAACTTGAAAAATCGAATGTTTTAGAAAAAAAAATTGAAAAATCAAAACCATTTTTAAAAAATTTAAAACATCATTTTAAAGCTTATAAAATTTTTCATTTAACTGCATATTTTTAAATAAAAAAAAAAATTGGGTTTAAAATGGGGTTGAAAATGGGTATTAATGTCAAAATTCCTCTAAAAAAAAACAAATAATTTTTTAAAAATGCCTAATTTCATCATAAATAAATGTAAATTATACTTTTAAACTAATTTTAGTTGACATAAATAAAAATTTATAAAAAAAACTTGAAAAATCGAATGTTTTAGAAAAAAAAATTGAAAAATCAAAACCATTTTTAAAAAATTTAAAAATGTTAGTTTAAATAGAGAATTTTAAAAGCTTTAAAATGATGTATCACATGACCCCCCTTTCCATTTAAAAAAAGTCCCCCCAGCCCCCCTGCCCACATTTTAAGAGCTGAAAATATCAAATATATGCTAAAAGATAGTTTAAGTTGTCTTATTTAAGATTTCTAAATTTGAAGTCGATATCTCAACTCGTTCAAAAGTTAAAAGGGGGGGGGGGTGACTTTTGGACCGCACTGTATATGGTATCATGGATATCCATGATAGATATCTAGTGTATATACTTTAGGGAGGTCAAAAAAATAGATGTCCAATGGATATAGGCGGACATTTGGATGTCCATGGAATATTTCATGGCTATCCAGGCTATCCACTGGATATACTCTATATCCAGAAAGTATATCCCCTGGATATCTAATAGTTATTATATGCTGTCTGGGTACTACTAGTAAATCATTTATATAATAATTATTATTTTAATATGATACTTACCTATTATATTTTACTAATTAAAAACCAGGCAATTATTTAATTAGTTTAATAAATTTGCCTTTTTTTTGTTCATTGGTTAATATGCAGATATTGGATATTTTTTGACAATATAAATTGGCAATTTAACCTAATTTTGTATTTCCAGAAAATTTTAAACTATAAAACGAAGATGTTAATATACACCAAACACAAAGGCACATTTGATTAAAAACTAGTTTAAAAAAACTGGGTTTATTAATTTAAATAACAGTATTATTAACAATATTATTAATTTAAATAATCAGAGTATTTTATTTAGCACAATCCCGATTTAATCTTAAACATAGACTGGCCACTGATGCTTTTAATATTATCGCAATATTTTATTTTTATTCATTAAATACGTAGAATATTTTCGCGCGAATCTGATAATAATAATAGATTTATCACTTTTCCCAAGGAAAGACTTTCGTAATTTTAAATAGTAATTATATACCAAGGCAGAGAAGACATTTTTTATAGCCGAGAGTATTATATCCCGAGGGATATAATAATGCGAAGCTATAAAAGTCTTCTCTACCGCCCTAGTAGAAATTTAACGTTAGATAAACGTTTTAACGCGTATTTAATGTATAAACCCGGACAACATCCATGAACTCATGAGGCCTCATGAGAGCATCATGTTATGATTTCCACGTTTTGTACTCATACGAACATCATGATGAGCACATCTCATGATTTTGTGATCATGTTATGAGTTTGTTATGAGTTTGTAATGAGGTGTATACATTTAATGTTAAAACATTAAATGACCTCCACGTGAAATAGCAAATGTTGCCCGGGACCCGATTGAGAACGATTGCCGAATAGTACAGGCTTCTGTAATGTTTCAATTTCAGTGCACTTGACAGCGTTATGCTATAGGTGGCACCACATGTTATTTCCTACCACTAACTAAACTTTTTAAACCAATAAAGTCGCCTTCTAGGAATACTAGTATTAAAAGGCAGCTGTCTTTATAAGGATATACTACTAGTATTAACTAGTAATTAACTTACTGGTCAGCTAATTCGATACACATTATCGGATTGGTATGCACGGAAAGAAATTAGTGGGCTCTGCGCTATACATTATAAGATATTTGGTAACAGTGGCAAATTATAGTGATTTAAGCTATAGATTATAAGGGACACAATAACTAATAATGTTAAAAATAAATTGGAAACGATTATATATATTACAGACACGATTATATTTATTACAGGCACTATTATAAATTTACAGAAATTTTATTATATTATAAAAATTATTAGCACGGACAATAATTAAATCTATTTAAGCTATAAATGCCATACTATTTGTTATATTTTATTATTCACTAAACAATTAAAGTATTTCATATAAATTTTTACACTGAATGCCATAATTGTAAGAGAAAGCCTTGTATTTATATAATAAGCGATTATAATTTGCTTGGTATGTGTGTTATAGCGCTCCTAGCTATAATTTTTTTTTCCGTGTGGTGAGCTGTAGATATATGGAGGCTTTAGCCTAGAGCAACTAGTTCGTCCAGTCATCTTGGGGAACATTCCCACTGGGAAGTTCCCAGTGGGAACATCCCGGTGTCCTCAAGTTGTTGAAAATGGACTTGTGTGGGGTCCTAGTAGTGATGGAAAACCAAAGCAAATAACCGGTTTTCGGTTAACCGGTTACGAAAATAACATCAGACCGGTTTTCGGTTAAAACTCGGAAGCAATAACCGGCTTTTAACCGTTTTTTTTATATATTTATCATATTTTTTATTATATATTATTTTAATAAGGTAACATTTATAAATTAAAAATATGTATACATATTTAAAAAAATTATTGCAAACAATAAGGAAAATCTAATTTATTGCACACAATTGTCTATATAGGGAAAGTCTAATCACCCAATTTTAAAAAGAATTCCCAAACAGCACTTGGGGCCATGGTTACCAGATGATTTTAGAACATAATATGTTGTTTTTGATACTGTTTTTGGCATATTATGCCAAATACAGTATCAAAAACAACCAGAACACTATAAAAACTTTAGGTAATTCCCACAGCTGATACCCGGACAACATTCATAAACTCATAAAGGCCTCATGAGAGCATCATGTTATGATTTCCACATTTTGTACTCATACGAACATCATGATGAGCACATCTCATGATTTTGTGATCATGTTGTGAGTTTGTTATGAGGTGTATACATTTAACGTTAAATCATTAAATGATGTCATAATGACTTCCACCTGAAATAGCAAATGTTGCCCGGGACTCGGTTGAGAACGATTGCCGAATAGTACAGGCTCCTGTAATGTTTCAATTTCAGTGCACTTGACAGCGTTATGCGATAGGTGGTGCCACATGTTATTTTCTACCACTAACTAAACTTTTTAAACGAATAAAGGAATACTAGTATTAAAATGCAGCTGTCTTTATAAGGATATACTACTGGTAATAACTAGTAATTAACTTACTGGTCAGCTAATTCGATACACATTATCGGATTGGTATGGTGACCCGTAGATATCTGGAGGCTTTGGTCTAGAGGAATTATGCCCCCAGTCACCTTGGAGAACATTCCCACTGGGTTTCCCAGTGGTAAAATCCCGGACCGGGATTCCCGGTGTCCTCAAGTTGTTGAAAATAGATTTATGTGGGGGCGTATGTCTAGGGGGGTTGATTTTTTCGTTATTTTTTTGGTATCTCTTCGCGTTTTCAAGATATAAGCAAAAAGGTGTGTTTCTTTTTTTTTAATTTTAAATTTCGCGGTTAATTTAAAGTTTGCGCATGCGCATTTCGTAGACCGCTGCTAGATCTTCATGACATGATCTGTATGCGTTCATGAACTCAGAGAAACTCATTAAATGATGTCATAATGACATCCACGTGAAATAGCAAATGTTGTCCGGGTACCTATAAATTACTTTTATCCAATACATACAGATAATGAGACAATTACCAGCTTTATTTTAAATAGATAAACTCAATAATAACCCCCGCGTGGCTTAGACTTTATTGAGTGGATAATTATTTATTTTACCCACTCAACTGTCACTTGTCAAATTATTTTCTTGTAAATGTCATTAAAGTTTTTAATAAAAATATGAATTCCTAAGCTATTTATTGGATAAAACCTTGTATGGCACTCATGGGTAAACCGATATTGCCCTCTCATGGGCAATATCTTACTTTACCCACTAGTACCATAAATAACTATTTCACTTTAAATTAACCATGGATGCATTTTAGCTAAACATGTGCATTGTTTGAGACTCTCAACTGCATAATCTTTTTATTTCATAACCAAAATATTCTGGTTATGCAGGAAATTAAAACCGTTACAACTTTCCTAGAAATCTTAAAAAATTGCTATAAATCCTGAAATATCCCTATAAATCTAAAATGTTTTCTATAAAATTAATATTACCCTAGAAATCTTAAAATTTCCTAAAATTCTAAAACTAAATTTTCCTGGATATCAAAATTTCCTTAGGAATTCAGGTCTATTCACGTGCGTAAATAATATTGCTATTTAGGCGATATTGGCAAAAATCTCATTTTGACCTATATTGCCATTGGCAATAGTGGCCAAAATCGTATGTCAATTGACATACGAATATTAATATTGCCAAAATAGCAATATTGTTTACGCACGTGAATAGCCAGTCAACACAAAATACATGGCAGGAACATAGCAGGTACATAACCACTGTTCTATGTGATGTTGCAGACATGTAATTTTTATAGTCCATGTATAGTCCTTGGACTTTAACAATTCCGCCTCGAGTTATGTATCAGCTACATAACATGCTACATATCAGAAACATACTAGGTACATAACAATAAAAGTAGGCGTTTCCGAATTTTACTTGTTATGGAGTGCATCATAGATTTAGACATGGTGAACATTTTTACGTCTTTTTGATAAACCTAATAATTAAAGTATGTAAATATCTTTATATGTAGCATCCATCACGCAAAATTCTTATACGATGTGCATTTTTACTGTGAAAGCAAACTTTCTACCAGGCTTAAAAATCATGGGCCACATAAAAAGCCAATTTTTAGAGAAAAAATAGCAAATAATCATTTTAAAAAAATATATATATTTTAATTTTTTGTCTAAAATTATCTAAAATCGGTTTAGTTGTCTAAAAATACATGCGTTTCTACTACTTAAGGGTAAAACTTTTATTATTAACAACAATTTTAAGAATATTAGTGATTCTAACCTATAAAAATTAAAATAATATAGACGCCATATTTAGTATTGAATTCATAACATTTTATGTATCGTGTATGTTCTCGTACCATATATATGATACATAACATGCAATATTGCATGTTATGTATCATACATATGTATGTTACATCTTATGTAATATGGCACATGTAACGTAAAAAATCTTTACGTTATAGGGCATGTTATGTAGCATACATATGTATGTTATGTCTCATGTAATATGGCCCATGTTACCTAAAAAATCTTTCTTTACCATGTTGCATCCATATATGTGCGGACTGGGAGGCCTGACTAAAATTGTTCAAGAAATTAAAATTTTCCTAGAAATTTTTAAAATTTCCTAAAAACTCGCCTAGAAATCTAAAATTTCCATATTTCATAGAAATCTTAAAATTGGGATATGAATCTTCAAATTTTCCTAAAAATCTTAAAACTGCCCTTGAATCTTAACGTTTTATAGAAAAAATAAAATTTCTCTAGAAATCTTAATATTTTCTATAAATCTATATTTCCCCGGTAACCACAACGTAACATTTCTCTATAATATGCTACAATAACGTAATATTTCTCTAGAAATCTTAAAACTTTCCTATAAACCTAAATTTCTCTAGAAATCGCTAGAAATTTTAAAATTTCCTTAGGAATCTTAAATCTTCTCTAAAATCTAAAAATTTCCCTAGAAATCTTCAAATTTCCCTAAAAATCTAAACTTCCCAGGTAGCAAAATAACATGACATTCACGTGAAAGTCACGTTAATATGTGACATGTGATGTTAAGATTGTAGTCTCATTTAACAAGAATGTAGCATGGTGGGGATGTCCTAAGTCCGCCCCTAATAACATCACACAATGATATCCCGAAAATAACGTGTTTGTGACATCATAAATCCACATTCCTGTTATATCTAATATCTTATGGATGCCGTTACTGGTACTTTAATATTTAAATAATATTCTAGGATATTAGCTTTTTCTAAATTAAAACCATTAAAAACGCTATAACCCTATAAAAAAATCGGATTTAAAATCAATCAGTAATTAAAACAATCACAGATTGAAACAGATAGATTCTAAATACGAAATTGCAGATTAAGCGGAGAATATATTCCTTTAATCTGTGTCCGTGGTCTTGAGAAGCCCGGCAGAGCTCCCTATCCATTGGAAATCGTATAATGTGTATACAATTTCCTTATAATAATTTACTCTATCAACATCATCTTATATCGATTTTTTTGCTTCGAACGTCGGTGAGAAGCAAAATAACATGACATTCACGTGAAAGCCACGTTAATATGTGACATGCGATATATTCACATTTCGCTAGGTTTGGACATGTCTCGAGTGTTACGTTGCAAATGTGATGTTAAATACGTGTTATTTTTCAATATTATGTGATGTTATGATTTAGTTTAAAAATACACCCAAAAGTGATGTTAATTTCTTGTAATATAACATCCCTTGCTACCTGGGTTCTCTAGAAATAACGCCAAGACTTAACCCCTCCCCTATAAATACGCTAGCAGCCAACTGACACCCCCCTACAAAAATTAATTATTGAGTAAAAACTTAAAATGTTTTTGTTTAAAAATAAGAAAGCTACATCCCTGATAACACACTTCATCCTAAGAAGGTTTTTTAATCGTTCCCTTGAAAAGGTTCTGAGCATAATGCTGTAAACATGCTAAGCATGTTCTTAAAAGGTGCACTGCTGTAGTAGCATAAGTGCTTCTACTCTAAACAATCTTAGCATGATTAGAGTATTTTGCTAAGGATATTCCCAAAACATATTCTTAAAATATTCTAATGGGAATATTTTTAGAATAATGCTGTAGTGCACATGCTAAGCATGATTAGAGTATTTTGCTAAGAATATTCCCAAATACATATTCTTAAAATATTCTAATGGGAATGTTTTTAGAATAATAATATGGCGTCTATATTATTTTAATTTTATTAGGTTAGAAATACAAATATTCTTAAAATTACTGTTAATAACACAAGTTTTACCCTTAAGTAGTAGAAATGGATATATTTTTAGACATAAAGTGATTTTTATATAGTTTTAGACAAAAAATTAAAATTATTATATTTTGAAATGATAATTATTTGCTATTTCTTTTTCTAAACATTGGATTTTTGTGTGGCGCATGAATTTTATGTCTGGTAGAAAGTTTGCTTTCACAGTAAAACTGCATATCGCATATGAATCTTACCAGATGGATGCTATATCTAAGGATTTTTAAATACTTTAATTATTAGGTTTATCACAAAGACTTAAAAATTTTCGACATGTCCAAATTTATGATATCACTCCATGAAAAGGATCGAGTATCATAAAATATATTTGAAAGAAAGAGAAAAACTACATTAATGTAGAAATCTGAAACGCATTTGTTTGCGCATGCGCAATATTCAATATTATTACTTAAATGCATCAAATAAGAATATTTTAAGAAGCATGCTAAGAATATTCTTAAAAGTACATGTACCTATTTCTAAGAACATTCTTAACATGCTTCTTAAAACGTTCTTATTTAATACAGAGGCTTATAAGAAGCTTCTTAGGAACTACCAGCACGATTAAAAGGGTATCCTTTGCATTTCTTTAATCGTTCTTAGAATATCCTGAGCAAAATATATATGCTTCTAAGAAACATGTTGTCCTTCCGGCTATTTATTTTAAGAATCTTCTTAGAAGGCTTTTGTGCTATCAGGGATCTACTACCCCCTTAGAGCGTTACATATTTTAAGTGTGACCCCTAAGAAGAAAAATTAAGAAAAACAGATGTGGTAATGAATAAATAATGACACATTTAAGTGGGTATGTTTTATGAGAAAATGTGATTTTTTTGAAATTTATTATTACATCACTATCATTGTCATGTTTAATGTGTTTTTTGGACCCAGGAATGAAAAATGGAATGGTTAATAATGGTTAATACAGATTTATTAAATAAATTAATTTTATTTATAATCTATTTTAAATAAATAATATATTTTATCATCTTTCACTTCCTTAGTTAACCCTTACCCTCCCGAGACTAAACTTTTTTGTTTTGTTTGAATAAGAAATAAAAAATAAACCGATTTTTTTTTTTTGTTTTTGCCCGAGTTTTTGTTTCCTTGGAGTTTAAGGAGGGCTGTATTATACTGATTTAAATTTGGATATTTGTTTGCATACATAGAAAGTCTATAAAAGTATTTTGGATTAATATTTCCTTAAAGAAAAAATAAAGAAGTAAAGTCACAATTGTGACACCCTGGAAGGTAAGGGTTAAATCATTAACAGAGTTGTACTTTCATTGCAATAACAGGGTCGGACAACAGGAATTTTAAATTATTTCTAATTTTTGGTGAGTTTGTTTAATACATACCTATGCCGAATAAGATTATATGTCTGTATCCAGACATATAATCATATAATATCGATGTTTTTTATAAAATGTATGGTAACTAAATCACAAATTAAGTAATTTTTATAAAATTTAGTCATTAATAAAACATTAAGTTATATTGACCTGGATCAAAATAGTATAAGTATAGTTTTTGTTTTTGACATGAAAAACAGAAATATTTGGATTGAAAAACATAAAAATGGCATATAAACCGAGGTGAGTAAAATTCGTAGAATTTACAACGTAAATATCTAAACAAAATTAGGCAAACCTACATACATACAGGGTGATCCATAACTGGCATGCCAAAATTTAAGAGGTGATTCTAGATCCAAAAATAGAAAAAAAGTTCTATAAAGGTTGGTCCGGAAATGAGCCCTAAGGGATCTAGGGCCCTTTAAAATTGTAATAAAAATAAGGTTTTTAATTAATAACTCGGGTACCGTTTAAGCTAGAGCGGCGAGCTTTTGCATGTATACTAGTATTAATAAGGGCAATAAGTTTATGTTAATTAATTTTTTTAATTTATCCAGAGGCGTGCCCAGACGGACAAAATATATGAGGCTTAAAACATTTTTGCCCCAAACTTTTCTATGTGTATGTTTTTTGGATTTGTTGTAAAAAATATAGATTTCTAGAGTAAAAATACATATAAAATATCATATAGTGTAACACTGTAGGAGCAACCGTTATCAAAAAAAAATGCAATTAAGAGGAAGTAACATTTTGTGCCACCAAAAACGTTACTTTTTAAAAGGCTATTACTCCTTTAATATTAAATTTAGGTGTTTTGGTGTATAATACTTTTTTGCTCAGTTTTAAATGAAGAATCACCCTGCAGTATTAAAATTTTATTGGTGCTTTTTTTTTGTTCCCCATTCAATACGTCATCTTCGAAGGGCCGTAGCTCCCTTAGGGCTCATTTCCGGACCAGCCTTTATAGAAACTTTTTTTCATATTTTTGGATGTAGAATCACCTCTTAAATTTCGGTACGCGAGTTCTGGAACAGGCTGTATATATCAAACTAGGGATATGAAAATATCAAACAAAGGTGATATAAGACATTTTCTAAAGAACAAGAGACTGTGTTAAATGTCATTTTCAAAGGGGATCGTAGGAAAAATACAATTGTTGTTTAAATATTAGAAATACCAGTTTTTTCGATCTGTTCAATTAAACTTTTTAGATTACTGTCGAATAGTTCACATCTTATGGGCATTTCAAGAGAATAAAAAGGATTTTTCAGCGCGTAATCCGCGTAAATTTCGTAAATTTTCTTCAGGAGAATTTCGATGCCAGTCTGATGCAAATCGGAAACGATCATGATTTTGAAACCTGTCAATGTTTGAAAACAATTCAGGCGGAATGTATCGGCTTCAAGTATTTCAATACCTAAAAAGAAAACAAGCCGTGAAGATTTGTAACGCTACGCATTCCATTATATATTATTCACAGTAAATGGTACATTGCATTTTCCCAAATACTTAAAAAAAATAGTTTAAAAAAAAACTTTTTCAAAAAAAAAAAAATAAAAAAAACTTAATTTTTTTATTCGTTTTTTATTTTTTTTTTCTTTTTGCGAAAAATAAAAAATAAAAAAAAATGCAAATCATAGTTTTTTCTTTATTTTTTTAAACAGTTTAACCCCCCTAACTTTTTTGTTTTTGGGGAGATTACTTTCAAAATTGGTAGAATTGATCCTTATAATAAAAGTAATTTTCCTTGAAAAAGATTAATCGAAATTTTCTTTCAGTTTTTTTCGATTTTAAGTTAAAGTTTAACTGCCCATAACTTTTTTGTTTTAAGGGGGATTACTTTAAAAAACAACTAGATGAAACGTTGCTAACACCTTGTCAAAACATCGGTACAATTGGGGAAACTAATAACATGCTATTAGAACAGAGTAGCATAACATAATTACAAATTTACTACTACTCCTCACTGCACAAACTAACTTGTATAATATTTATATTAAACTTTAGCTTTTCTTGTACACTTAATATATAATTAAAATTAGTAATAAAAATATGTTTTTACTTGGATGCAAGTTGAACTTATTAATTACAATTTTTGATTGATTTTAAAAACAAATGAATGGAAGCTTAAAATTTGTACACTAGAGCCATCTAGTTTGCAAATTTTAAACTAGGTGTTTTGTTTGATTTTAAATTCTGTATCTTTAAACATTATATTCTAGCAAAAACTGTATATGACATTTTTTATAGGGCTTAAGAAGAGCTTTTATTTAAAATATAATTTGTTGAAATCGGGTTGTTTTAGATATTTGAGATATGATAAAAAAACCTTTTACTGCTTTAAACGCCAATATCTCGAAAACAATGCGTTTTAGGAAAACGTTGTTTATAACATTTTTTGACCAATTAAAATTATCTTTTATATAAGTGCTAAATTAACCAAATATAATAATAATTGCCTTAATTATAAACAAAAAACGCTAAAAATAGGAGTTTTACCCTATTTTTACCCCTTACCCCCAATCGTTTACTATTATTTTTAATTTCTTAATTTTTCGCAATAAAAGTTTTTTCGATTTTTTTTTTTTGATAACTTTTTTTTTTAATTTTTCGTTTAAAAAAATGGGTTGAAAAAAAAAATGTAATTTTTTATTTTTTTTTCTTGAAAATATTTTTTATAAGTACCCTAGTAGAAATTTAACGTTAGAATAACGTTTTTCTAATGTTAAAAAACTGTATAAAAGTACGTTATAAAATATACGCAAATATCTCGCTTTTTAACGTTTGAATCAAACGTTAGTTACAAACGTTAATCTAACGTTAGATTTTTAAGTTATACGTTATAAGTACGTTTAATTTCTAACTTTCGGAGGGGGCGTGGCCAACTAGGAAATTTCTACCTGAATCATAAAATGGCTGGAGACAAATTTATTCATATAAATAAATCTTAATATATTTTAACAATCTTAATATTTTTAAACATAATTTCGTTATATTTATTAATAAAATAGCCATCTTTTTAGATGGCCCTAAATATTTTTCGTGTAATATCCTGTTATACTTCGATAAATATGTTTACCTCTCAGAAAACTTTATATTTAGTTAGTTAATATTTATTTATGCATTCAGAAACTTAAAATATTTTTTCAATTATAGTACAGCGTTGCCAGACTTACTATAATTTTGACTCCTGGGGCATATTTTTTTAAACTTATTATAGAAGTAATAAATAATCATCAAACCTATGCACATAGCTGTCTGAAGTGAGTATTTTCTACTATAGCTTACATATTAATAATGAAAATTTAAAAAATATTTAAAGTTAGAATAAGCTTAGAAATTAGACCCGGTTGTGCAAAAAAGTCCAAACCTCGCTCAAATTTGAACCTAGCTCAACTGTCATTTGTTTCAATGGTAAAGGAACTCTGCTCAAAGTTAAACCAGGTTTGTACAACCGGGCTTTACTTAGGAAACTAACGTTAGATTTATGTATTTCACAACGTTTTTGTCAAACGTTAGTTTTTAAGGTTAGATTTATATATTTTATAACGTTTTTGTCAAACGTTAGCTTTTAAGGTTAGATTTATATATAATTTATAACGTTTTTGTATAACATTTGGGACTAAACATAAAAACATAAAAATGTAACTAATCTAATGTTATGTTAAGTTAGATTTATGTACTTTTCTACCAGGGTATGTATTTGGAAAATATATACCATTAACTGTTGTATATGTATAATGGAATGCGTAGCATTACATATCTTCACGGATTATTTAAATGAAATCCTTCCTAGAACATACTGAAAATATTACCTGAAGATTTAGGTTCTGGACTAAGCTGACTCGCAATTGCAAATAAAGGATAGAACATGCTGGCCAAGAAAATCTTTTCATTTGTCGTCATTTTCGGTCGGCCAAATTTTAAATTTATTGGGTAGTTTTCCTTGTCTTCCAAAACGTCAAACACATTTCTACCATCGTCCAGTTGGGCATTGGTCACTGGATTGCTGTTAACAGCATAGAGAACGTGGCCCACTGCAACAGAAATAACACTGTAGGTTTAGTTGCTTTTCACCCGTGAAACGAGGAAGATGTACTTTTGGCAAGAATTATGTAATCCGTTAATCGCGTTTAATTTTTAGCATAAAGTGTTTTAGTATTAGTTATTTATTTATTTGCTATCTTAGATATGCCCCGGATTCGATTTTATATATTTTATAGTGATTGTATGGATGATGTGCAGTAAAATGACAGACATGGGATTATATTGGAGTAAGAAGGGAATTTTATGTTTTTTAATCATTTATAATGCTAATAAATTTTGATTTGGAAGCAACTAAAACGTGAAGAAGTTTTTATATGTACAGAATTTTTTTATATACTAGCGCATGCGCAAATATAATTACAAATTAGAAAAAAAAAACCTTGTCAACAGCTAACACAACCAACAGTAAACACGAAAAGAGAAGAAGGAAAAGAAAAAGAAAAGGTCTTACAGAAGACTCCAAATTTTCTATAATCAAAACAGGAGTGGGCATGGTGCCAAGCCAGACAAGAACCACTCTTGGTGAACTGAGTAACTAAGAGGGATCTGGCTAATTATCACACTGAGAAAAGGCCAAAAAAAAAGGAAGAAGGAAGAAGAACACTGTAGGTTTTTGTGTTAAATTTTTTTTTTCGACAAACCAAAATTTTTCTTTATGAATCAATTAGGCACTTAATTAATATGTATGTAAACAAATATGCAAGTATAGTATAATACAACTCTCCTGAAACTCTAACAAAACAAAAACTCGAGCAAAAACTAAAAAAAAAATTGTTTTTTATTTTTTTTTCTTCTTTTAAGGCATAGCAATTATAAAAAAATACAATTATATCGAAAAATTATAATTAGTTTAGTCTCAGGAGGGTAAGGTTAACCCCACCACACATGCGCCGGGTTCATAGGCGCCGACTTTTTAAAATCCCAGGGGGGCCCAAATTATTTTGAAATACAAAATCATGTAAAAGATATGTGGCTTTTTGTATATGACAGGGGAAATCAGTCTAGAGTGGGGGAGGGTAAATTTCAAAAAAAGATATTCACCGCAAATGTTTACAGCCTATATAAGTACAAAGAAAAATAAATTTAAAAATCTGGCGTTTTGCCAAAATTCAAAAAATTGTCCACATATGCCTGCCAACCAGATATGACTGTCAACCATGGCAATAAGTTTTAATTTTAAAACATTAATAATATAAAAAAGCCTGGCGGGCCCTCCCTGTTACGATCCCAGGGGGGGGCCATGGCCCCTCTGCCCCCCGGAGTCGGCGCCTATGGCCGGGTTAAGCAAAAGAGTTCAAATTTGGATCACAGGTTCCTTATTCAAAAGTTCTAGGCTGTGACTGTTTTTGGTACAAATCCCAGTGCCTTAACCTGCAAGATGGGCGTAAAAAACTATTTTTCTCAAAAAAATTGCCTAATGTAAAACTGCTTTTATAGACTTACAGTCTTGGAGTGTAACTACTATCATGTAGAATTATTATATAAATGGTGGTTTTCTAAACAATAATTTAATTACCATTTATTCCATCTCGTTGGCCAAATTCAACTATAATTTTCTTGTTTTCTAATTTTAATTTAATATCCAGCGGATAGGAAAACGTTTTTTCATTTTCTATTTTGGGAACATTATTTTCTAAGTTAAATATCAATCCTCCTGATTTAGAAACGATATAAATACCATAAATTACCATTTTAACAAAACAAAATACTTTAACCTAGCTTTTAACTGTCATTTTGACGGTTAAGAGCATTTCGCCATGTAGACATGTTGCCAAACGGTAAAAGTAGTTCAAATGCCCAACTAATGCTTGCAAAGAAATACTTCAGACACGGATAAGGGCATATCCACAGCCTCGCATAAGAACATAATACATAACAATGCGATGCCGTGATTGGCTTAATGTGCCGCCATGTATCTTGTAAGCCAATCACGGCATCGCATTCTTATGTTCTTATGCAAGCTTCTATATAGGCCTTAATACAGAATGTCACATCACGGAAACGCGAATGGGTTCCTAGAAAAGCCATACTCAGGGCCGTAGCTATGGGGGGGGGCGTCCCCCCACCTATCTTGAAATCAAAAAACTTGCATATTTCATGGATTAAAAACATAAAAGTTGCATATTTCATGGTAAAATAATAAATTTTTAATTTTGGGAAAAACAAATTTTATGGCTTAATGATAACTTTTATTTTTGAGAAAGGGCGGGACCTTTTTTTTTAGATGAACTTTTTTGCAGAGGAAAGTTGTGTTTTTAGGCTAAAACAGTTGTAATTTTTTACCTCCTCCCCCCCCACCAAATCTCCTTCGCTACGGCCCTGCCATACTGGAATTGGGGGTTCCCAGATCGCAATTTTGAGAAGGGGCTAACGAGATGAACGTATTCCGCGATCTACGCATGCCTTTGGTTTTGTGCTGGTTTGGTTCTTTTTTTTAATGGTTTACGTTAACGTTGGTTTTTTGATTGCTTTGATGTTTTTTTTTTAATGGGGGTCGTTGGTTTACTTATGTTGATTTCTGCTAACGCATGCGCAAATAGAGGAATACATCCCTCCCGTTAGCTCTACGTCAATTTTGCAATAGTTTTACTTGCGGAAATGCTTCCAGTAGATACTTTAGGGAAGTAGAAGAAGAAGTATAACCTTATTTTATTTTTCTGTGATGGTTTTTAAAGTCTGAAATATTTAAATATTTTTCGTGATTAAGTATCACGGTGATACATTTCTAGTATCTCTAAAACAAACTATGCATATTATAAGTACCTTGTATATATATTTTTTTATGTAATCTTTATAATTCTATATTTGCTTAAAGTTATAGAAATAGGTCTTTAAATAGTAGTTTAATATTACCAGCAATGGATCTAAAGGTAAGTCATGCTTAAAATAACATTTTATTTAATTTAATTTACTTTTTGATTGTAGAATACTTTTTACGCCATTTCAAAGGGTGGATATGATAGTCTTCGAGGTATGATCACAATATTTTATCTCGATAGAGAAATAAATGATAGACTAAGACATTCACCATCTCGGCAAAATGTACTTATTAGACAAAAATCTGCTTCCAAAGAGAATACTCCTGTTCGACAGCTTAAAAAAGAAGAGTAAGTAATTTTACCATATTTATAACTATGTTAGAAACTGCAGTTTACCAGTATCACTCAGTATGATGATTGGACAAATTGATAGATGAAATACTCCATATACAGTGTGTCCCCAGATTGGTAAAACTACCCTAGGGTTTTAAGCTTGTAAAAGGTTAAAAAAAAAAATTTTAATTTTCATTTTTTTATGGTTTAGCCCTGCTTGATTAAAGATTAATTTAATACGTATTTGTTATTTAAATAAAATTTAATATTTTATTTTGATTTTGTCCAATTTTGTCCAGAATTTGTTGACAAAATCAGTTTTTTTGATTTTGTTCAGTCTGCCAAAATTTGATTACTTCTGTCCAGTTTTGTCCACCCAGACAAAATCAAACAACTCTGTCAGAAGGTCTGGCAGATTCAGAAAGAGGGAGGATAGGCAGCAGGTTTTCTTGGGGCAGACGAAAGGGCCATTGGGCCTACTTCTCAGGTGTTGGAGCCTACCCATCGGTTACTACCACTACATCATTTTAATACAAAAGCATGTTTTTGTCCTACTATAAATAATAAGTGAGATATCGCTAAAAAATATAGTTTTTGTTCATTTTTCCCCTCTTGCCCTACCCTAATGTTAACCATATTTGATGTGACGCAAATAAAGGTCCTGAATCGTTGGTGAAAGAATTTTTCAAATCGGACATTGATTCAACGGATTCAACGGCCTTGAAAAGTTATAAGGTTTACCTACAGACAGACAGGCACACAGACAGACATTTTTTAACGCCCACTTTTTTCACATTTTCTCGACGTTTCATGACATTCTATAACCGAAAATGCAAAAAAAATTGATATATTTATATTATAACTAGAAACTAGATGAAACGTTGCAAACATCGGCACTATTGTACACTAGAGCCATCTAGTTTGCAAATTTCAAACTAGGTGTTTTGTTTGATTTTAAATTCTGTATCTTTAAAACATTATATTCTAGCAAAAAACTGTATATAACATTTTTTATAGGGCTTAAAAGAGCTTTTATTTAAAATATAATTTTTTGAAATCGGGTTATAAATATGTGAGATATGCTAAAAACCTTTTACTGCTTTAAACGCCAATATCTCGAAAACAATGCGTTTTAGGAAAACGTTGTTTATAACATTTTTTGACCAATTTAAAATTATCTTTTATATAAGTGCTAAATTAACCAAATACAATAATAATTGCCTTAATTATAAACAAAAAACGCTAAAAATAGGAGTTTTACGCTATTTTTACCCCCTTACCCCCAATCGTTTGCCCCCAAAATCTAATCAGCTCTTCGGAATACGATAAGAAACAATATGCAAAAAACCGATATCTCGTGTAGAAATGGAGTTAGAGAGTTTACACCCAGACAGACGGACGTAAAATTTTTTTTTACTGATTTCGAGAATGGTCTAAAACGTCGAGAAATGTGAAAAAAACGTGGTCAAAGATTTTGACTTTTCGGCGAAGATTTCAATACATCGGCACTCTTAGTAGCACTAAGTGCCCATGTAAAATATATAATTTTTCTCATTTCATATTATTTTACAGAGAATCCAAAGTTCTGAAACGAATTATACAGTGTGGTGTACTTAATGGAGGAATTTTTCTGGCCAGCATTTTGTTATTTGAGTACGGTTTGTTGCCGGTTATAAACTTTTGTTTGTGTTACATTTTTGGCAGCGAGTCCTTCATCAGCAAGTTTGTGTGGTCCTGGATTAAACCCGTGTTGTCATTTGTTTTTAAATCCATATGGGTCGTGCCATTGTTTTTGCTGAGCAAAATCGTGAATGCTTTATGGTTCCAGGTAAGATTTATGGGTAGGGGTCTTTCATAGACAAATAACATAGATGAGCTGTCATCTCAAGGTTATATACAAATTTACGAGTCCTCCATTTTGATCGGAAGTTACGTCAGAAATCAGCCGGGAAATTTAAATTAGTGGGTAAAATGTTAATAAATAAACGACATAACCTTACTTTTTAATGTTTTCTTATATTAAAAAAAATCAAACTTACCTAAAAAATATGATACTGCTGTCTGCAGTCGTTTTATGTTTCTACAAGTTTTTATAAAACACGTCATTGCAAAGACTTTACTAGTTCTTTGAAAAAGCACTATAAAATATACAAAAAACACAGAAAGACTTTAAAAGTTCAAAAACGCTATTATATAGTCTATAATAAAATAAAATGTTCACCCTTCTAGCACAAAACACCAAACGCGTAGAAAAAATAACAGAAAAACCTTGAAACAAACTCAAAACATACATAAATTAGGTTATGTTAACCTTGCACGAATATGTTAGAGGTGTGTGCGAAGAATTATATTTTTATATTTAAATTATTGGCAAAAATAAATAAATATCTGTGTAGTATAACATATTGATTTAGTTTTTACATATATAACAAACTGTTGCAACAAAACAACGACAAAAAGAAACTTTTACTGACTACTGAAGTGAAATGAAAAGACACATCTCTAACAAAGAAAATATTCCTATCTAACGCAACAAAGTGTTACCAACATAAAATATATATTTTTTTACTTTATGTTGGACAATTGGAATCAAAATGGAGGACGCATTTAGTCGGGACGCAGAAGTATGCGCAGACGGTCAAAAATCAATCTATTGGTTTATTTTGTCTATGGGGTCTTTACAGTGCAGTCCATTACCGCGAAACTGTTACCGCGCCACCTTTACCGCGCATGGACTTTACCGCGCATAGACTATACCGCGCATAGACTTTACCGCGAAAGCCATTACCGCGAAGAAAATAACAGCGAAGGGGTCAATGCCGCGCATGGACTTTACCGCTAAAACTATTACCGCACAAAATTATTTTCATTTTTTTTAAAGAAAAAAGATCAAATAAAAAAAATTAATATTTTGCAGAAAACAATCAAACAGTTCTAACTGATATAGCTGCTGGGTCAGGGTTGTGGCCATTACTAGTTTCCTTTAAAACATTTCCGTCCGAAGTATGCAAACGCCACTTGCAACAAAGCACGTCGTAGTTTGCGCACTTACAGTTTTTTTTTTATTTTTAACAGTCTTTTCTTTCCTTTATATGAAATTTTTCTATACAGCGAGGTCTTTGCCCCTAGCACTTCTCATTATTTCGATAGGCATGAAGATTCGTACTGAACTGATTATTAATCAGCGATTTATACAAATCAGTGATATAAATTTTAAAAAAACACACATAAAAAACCCAAACACAGATATATGGGTACATTTAGTAAACGTTCCACTTTATCAATAAAAGTCCAAACCAAAACCAAAACTAACCAAACCAAACTACCACCAGTCCCACGGAAATACCCTTACATAAAATAAAAATAATGTATAACGATTTTCGCTGTAAAGACCGTTCGCGGTAATGAACTGCGCGGTAATGGTCTTCGCGGTAAAGGACGTGCGCGGTAAAGGCTTGTCGCGGTAATGGTCTTCGCGGTTGTTTTTTTGCTGTAAAGTCCGGCGCCCAAGATTTATAGTATATTAAAGTACTAGTTTCATAACACCCGCTTGCGGCGAGTTTTCTAAAGTACTAGTGCGCTAAAAACGTGTTATGAAACGAGGGCTTTATACTGTTTTTTATTCTATTTTGCTTTAACATTTAAAATAACTTACATTTAAATTGATGACCAATTTAGGGGTTTTTGTTTTGGGTTGGTATTAAAATTTTCTTTTATTGAGAATGGACTATTAACTTTAGAGCACTGCAAAAAACCGCAATTTTTGAAATTTCACATGTGCCAAGGGACTGACGCCCGATGTTGAGTACGCTAATTTAACTTGAAAAAAAATAGTAATAAAAACAAAAACCCGAGCGCGTGATTTGAAAATATCGTGGGATAATAAACGATTTTAAAAGAATTATAATTACGTAAATATAATTCTGACAACTTTTGAGGGTATAGTCATTATCGAAATAAAAAAAATTGTTTTTCCGATCCACCTTAGACGTACTTGCGGGTCATAATTCAGCAATATATTAAAAACGCGCAACCTTGACTAGACTTTTTCCTATCTATTACAAATAGACCAATAAGCTTGTATTTGAAACGAAGAAAATCTTCTGATTTAAACAAAATACTGGCGTTTTTAGTTTCTATACTAATTATTGACACAAAAAAAAGTTAAATTAAAATTAATCAAAAACAGTTACCAATGATTTACAACAGAATTACTCACCAAGGGACTGATATGTTGACTGTCACCACCTCGCGTTATCAACACAAGTTTGTCTCTATTTGTATACCTGTTACATTTTAAAATAATCCTTAGTGCCTGACTTTGTTTTTTTTGCATTTCAATTATTTTGTTATTTGGCAACAGATATAAAATGGTTGAGCAGTAATTGAAGTGCGGCATAATAATTGTTTTATAAATAGTTGTTTTAGCCCATTCAGTTAAATTTTCCCAATTCTACCAAGTAAGTTAACTTTCTTCGCAACTTTACCAGTTATGTACTCAGCATGTTTAATAAAATTTAAATTTTCGTCTATAACTACTCCAAGATATTTAATATCCTTAACCTGTTCAATCTGATAATTATCCACAACAATTCCCCTATTTATATGTGTATTAAATCTTGTACAACAATTATTCTTGATTATCATGAATTTAGTTTTACTTAAGTTTAGTTTCATATTATTATCTGTAAGCCACTTTATAATATCATTTAATACATCATTAATTATACTTAACATTAACTGTATTTTACATTTACCAATATATTTAATAATATCATTTATAAAAATGATAAACAATAGGGGGCCTAGTACACTCCCTTGTGGACTCCAAATTTTGTATTTTTTTCTGATGACATACTTTCATTATATTTGGTAGACTGTTTTCTATGTTTTAAATAACTAATCATCCATTTTATAACCTTTCCCCTAAATCCCAACTTTCTTAGCTTTTTAATAAGTAAATCTATATCAATTGTCTCAAAAGCGCGTGTGAAGTCCAAAAATATTGCTACTATAAAAAGTCTTCTATTAATTGCACTTTTCCAATTAACTAATACTGACTGTAGTGCACTTTCACAAGAATTTCCCTGCCTAAAACCTGCTTGGTATTCAGTCAAAGGCTTTGAAGTATTTTTTTTCTTTTTTTTTGTATGGACCAAAGGAGAAAGTATTCTCGAATTCACAGCAGTATTTTTTATATTTTAGGATATAGCCGACGCAGCATATAAACACACAAGAGGCAGGCCAAAATTTCCGAAAAGCATAAGCGTCTCCATAGCCGACTCAATATTTAGTGTAGTCATACAAACTTTATTTCTAATGCAATCGCTTGCAACATGTTACATACCCATAATAATGGTGGGTTATATACTCTCAAACATACAAATGTGTATGTTATATGCCCTTTACGCTTTCGAGTACAAGTGGTACAATATGGGCTGGGAGTTGCACAAAAGACTGGACCATATTGAAACCAATTGGCCATATTTTATTGGTTTTGGACTGCCATTGACCATTTTTACCCAGCTGTCAGATTCTTGGATAATTAAGTAAGTCAAACTACAGAAATACGATTACGGAATTACGCACTAGAAAAAAAACAGTTGGTATTACTAGTAACGCTTGTATAGCTTTTAACCTTACTTATCAATAGTATGTCAGAATAGGGTGCACTCAATTTATTTATTGTCTTAAAATTTTCATTCAGATGTAACTAGAAAATATGAAAATATGAATGAATATGAATATGAAAATATGAGAGCGATCAAACTTGTCTAAGGGTCTTAATTGGGCCCCTAAAATTCGCAAAATTTGGTACATAGTTTTGTATGCTTAAAAGAAAAAAAAACAGATTTCAAGCCTTTTAAATTTTTCACATACAAAAATTACAGACAGTTTTCAACCATTTTTTACGATTTATGGGTAATTTTACGAATTTTACGGTCCCAATTAGAACCCTCGTATTTTCAGAATTTTCTAGCTACACCTAAATAATAGTATATTAAAGTACTCGTTTCATAAGATACGTTTTTAGCGCACCAGTACCAGTTTAGAAAACGAGCCGCTTGCGGCGAGTTTTCTAAAGTACTAGTGCGCTAAAAACGTGTTATGAAACGAGTGCTTTATACAATTTTTTATATTTTGCTCTAAAATTTTAAAAAACTACATTTAAATTGATGACTGATTTAGGGATGTTTGTTTGGCGTTGGCTTTACAGTTTTCGCCATGTTTAAAATTCTAAGAACGAATATTATTTTGATATATTTTATATTCATCTCTTCTCTTTTTCACTGCTAGTAACCAAGCCACAATTTTAACACGGTAAAAAATAACCTAAACACAAAATTTTGTAGAAAATTGGCATTTGCAGGGAAAGTGTCAAGCGATAGGCTTTTGTCTGTTGCGAACCCAAAAGAAAAAAAAGTATAGACCTCTTATGGGCCTATAAGAACACCCAAAATGTGATTATGAGCTTATAAGAGACGCAAAATAGAAAAAAAAATACAATAAGATAATGCTAAAATCATGTAATTTTTATTATTACTTTTTTTTATTTATGGTATTGTTAATATTAACAATTCTGGGTTATAATTTTTTTTTTAAAAGGAGGTACTTGGAAACTAACGGTATAAAAAATAAGAGTAGAATGATTGAATATTTAATTAAACTGATTTGAAACACAATTATTTACAAACCCTGGTGGAAAATAACTTTAGAACGACTTGACCTAACGTTAGATGAATGTGGTTTGAATGTTATATGCCTAACTTTAGGGTCTAACGTTAGAATCACGTTTATCTAACGTTAGAATTCCAAACCAAACGTTAGATGTCCAAACCAAACGTTAGATAAGCGTTATTCTAACGTTAGGCAACTAACGCTAGGACTTCTAACGTTAGAAATCGGTATACAATAAATACGCGTTAGAAAAAATTTTTACCTAACGTTAAATTTCTACTAGGGATGGGTACTTGAACAGTTTAATTTGGTATAAAACACCTTGTAATGTTCCATGGGGCTATAAACTATAAACCAATAAATAAATAGCTCGTAACTCAGAAAAGTGCGGACCAGGAATAACCTCAAAAGTATGTTTTATAATATCCTGACGGGCAGACGAAGAGCGTTTTTTAAGAAAATGTACTAAGAATGCCAAAAACTAAATATAAAAAAACTTTGTTTTTACGAACAATTTGCTAATAAAATAAGGTACTCCCATTCCAAATTTGATTATTTGCTATATATAATTAGGGGTCCACATTTATTTGCTATAACTTAAGTAAAGATAATCTCTTCAATTTTGAAATGACAGTACCCTAGTAGAAATTTAACGTTAGAATAACGTTTTTCTAATGTTAGAAAACTGTATAAAAGTACGTTATAAAATATGTGCAAATGTCCCGCTTTTTAACGTTAGAATCAAACGTTAGTTACAAACGTTAATCTAACGTTAGATTTTTAAGTTAGAAATATAAGTACGTTTAATTTCGAACTTTCGGAGGAGGCGTGGCCAACTAGGAAATTTCTACCTGCTTCATAAAATGGCAGCTGGAGACAAATTTATTCATATAAATAAATCTTAATATATTTTAGCCATCATAATATTTTTAAACACAATTTCGTTACATTTATTTATAAAATAGCCATCTTTTTAGGTGGCCCTAAATATTTTTCGTGTAATATGCTGTTATACTTCGATAAATACGTTTACCTCTCAGAAAAAAATTATATTTAGTTAGTTAATATTTATTTATACATTCAGAATCTTAAAATATTTTTACAATACTAGTACAGCGTTGCCAGACTTACTATAATTTTGACTTTTGGGGGATATTTTTTTAAACTTATTATAGAAATAATAAATAATAATCAAACCTAGGCACATAGCTGTCTGAAATGAGTATTTTCTACTATAGCTTACGTATTAATAATGGAAAAAAAATATTTAAAGTTAGAATAAGGTTAGAAAAAGGTTAGAATTTAGTTAGGAAACTAACGTTAGATTTATGTATTTTATAACGTTTTTGTATAACGTTTGGACTTAAAAATGTCACTAATCTAATGTTATGTTAAGTTAGATTTATGTACTTTTCTACCAGGGTACTTTATTATACAGGGTGTTTCCTAAGTACGGTGCGTAACTTCAGGGTGTAACTCCTTACCCAAAAACAAGAAAAAAAGTTCCCATAAAAATATATCCTAAAACGTTAGTTTTTAAGGTTACATTTATATATTTTATAACGTTTTTGTATAACGTTTGAGACTAAACATAAAAATTTCACTAATCTAATGTTATGTTAAGTTAGATTTATGTACTTTTCTACCAGGGTACTTTATTATACAGGGTGTTTCCTAAGTACGGTACGTAACTTCAGGGTGTAACTCCTTACCCAAAAACAAGAAAAAAAGTTCCCATAAAAATATGTCTTAAAACGTCTCGTAAGGGAGCTAAACCCTTTCATAAGGGGTTCCAAAAATTCAATTTTTATTTAATAACTCTTGAACTCTTTGTATTATAGCAACGAGGTATTGTATGTGATATATCTCTAATAAGGCCTATCAGCTAATGGTATTTTCATGTAGTTACTTTAACCAGGGGCGTCCGAAATGGGGGGCCTTATCACTTTTTTGCCCGAAACTTTTTTCTGTGTAACTTTTTTGTGGATTTATTATCAGAATAGCATTCCTCAGGTAAAGATACATAAAAAAGGTACTCTTGTTGTAATAACGTAGGATTAACCTTTTTCGAGAAAAATGAATTTGAACGTAAAAGTTCACGTATGGAAGACGAAAAATTAAATACTAAAATGTTGAAAATGAAAATTTCAATAACGCAAGGTCCCTGTTTCACTATAAATAAATACTAAATAAATACTAAATTCAGAAAAAACTTCATATACAGTAGGGTGGGTCGATTTATAAATTTTACATGACCTGTAGTGGGAAAAGTTGTGCCGGGCCCCTAAAAAAAAATAAATCAAAATTATGAATCTAAGTTGCCTTTGTTGGGAAAAGTTTTGTAATGGTTCCTTAGGCACACAAAAAAAATTATAATATAATAATAATATAATTATAATAATTACTATGGCGGCGGCTTTGAAGCGAGTTTCCACTCAAAAGACGATTCGCGATCCCGTGTTTGGTGAACCTCGTGACATATGTCAAACAGTATTACCGTGTTATGGTGACGTAATGCGATATTTTCTTTTTGTACAAAATGACTTAAGTGGAGATAGTTTAGGTAAAAATAAAACAGTTGCCGAAATTTCAAACATTGTTGTGGGAAAAGTACAAGAAATTTGGCGGAAAGCTAGTTTATCAACGATATCAAATCAACAGTGTATTTCATTATTGAAAAAATATCATAAACAATTTATGGATCTCAAGAAGTCTCTAAAAAAAACAAGTGATTTTGTAAAAAATAAATTACAGAGTTTCCAAATCGAAGCAAATACTAAACTTTTTGATATATCAACGTGTACTTGTGAGAAGTTGAGATAGGTCCCTATTCTGGAACAAGAATTTTTGAAGGACCAAAGAACTACAAGGTTGATGTTTATTTAAAATGTGGATGCCAAAACAACTAGAGTTTTAAACAAAAGACAGCAGAGAAAAGAATTGAAGGTTAAGTACAATGATGCCCAATCTGAATCAAAAACTCTACCTGACAATGTTTTATCAGAATCAGATACATCAAAGGAGGATATAGATTGCGATGTGAACTTTAAACCAGCACCTTCTACTTCCACGTCTGCTGCAGAAATAAAAATTGCACTACCTTCACTAGCAAAGGCAATAGACCGAGCTGGATTATCAAGTCGAAAATGATAGCTAGTGCAGTTCTTGAGGATGTCGGATTAATTACAAAAAATAATAAATCTTATATAATCGACAAGTGTAAGTTAGATCGTGAAAGAACAAAATCTCGGCTCAATTTACAAAAAAAAAACAGACAGCACATCTTTACAAACACTTTACTTTGATGGACGCAAAGATCGTACTCTTCAGATTGTAAATGAAGGAGGTTCATCACATAGAAAAACAGTAGTAGAAGAGCATATTGTTTTAATACAAGAGCCAGAAAGCGATTATATTGGTCATGTGGCACCTGAAAACGGAACGGCCAAGAAAATTGCAGCAAGCATTTTAAATTATCTTGAAGAAACTAGCATACCTACTACTGATCTAGTTGCTATTGGGTGTGATGGGACGGTGGTAAATACGGGACCACACGGTGGTGTTATACGTTTGATGGAACTACAGTTGAAACGACCCTTACAATGGCTGATATGCCAATTGCACGCAAACGAGCTGCCACTGCGCCATTTACTCCGATACCTAGATGGAAACACTACAGGTCCTATGTCATTTTCAGGGCCTATTGGTAAGCTTCTTGAAACATGTGAACAATTACCGGTTGTCTGTTTCACGAAAATTGAAATCGAGTTACCTATAATACCTAAAAAGGATCTAGACAACCTTAGTTCTGATCAAAAGTACGAAATATGCCATGCCATATCTACCGGAAACTGTCCAACAAACTTAGAAACTAAATTTCCGGGCAAGATGCTGCACGCGAGATGGCTAACTACAGCAAATCGTGTGTTACGAACCTATATTGGAACTAAGGAGCCATCTGCCAATCTCAAGATTCTTACAGAATACATTCTGAAAGTGTATGTAAGGGTTTGGTTTCTTGTAAAACCTTCATCATCGTGCGCGATCGGGACTCAGCACCTCTGGACACTGATTTATTATTCTAGATATTTGAGTGACGATTTAAAAGCGGTTATTGATCCAGTAATCCAGAGGAATGGCTTTTACGGTCATCCCGAAAATATTTTAATCTCCATGATCTTTGGTCCTAGTCAGCACGTTAGAGAGTTGGGCTTAAGAAGAATATTGAAATTACGATCAAAAATCGATAATAATAAAAAACCAAACAATATTATTAGAAAATTTGATGTTCCTGCATTTAATTTTCATGCCAAATGTTACACAGAACTAGACAGACAGAAAGCAAAGTAACAGAGCCCCCGCTGACTAAGCACCTTTCAAAAAAGGATATTCAAGATTATATTAAAACTGGTAACTTGCCAGAGGGAGCCCTGCGGGAACTACCTTGCCACACACAGGCGGTTGAGAGAGGTGTCAAGTTAGTGACAGAAGCGTCATTAGCCGTCTGTGGTAATAAGAATATGGATGGCTGGATAAGAACAACTCTAGCATCTAGAGAAATTATACCAAAGTTTGAAACCAAGTCAGAGTATGTAGTAGGGTCAAACAAATAAATGCTCACATGGTGGGGCGGAAGGGTGGGCAGGGGTGGAACTTAATAACAGACACCTCCTCGTGGTGAGTTCTGGGTTATTTTGTGTCAATTATTGTTAATATTTTGTGCAAAATAAGCGAAGTGCTGCTGTAATACTAGCAAAAAGAAAATTTGGCAAAGTTTGGAGGGGTGCACCCGGGTGGCGGGGAGTCTAAATATATTAATAAATTAAAAATATTTTTTTTACATGCATAAGAAATCATTACAAATCATTTCCCAATACAGGCGATATATTTTGATAATTATTTATTTTTTATTTTTTTAGGGGCCCGGCGGGGGGTCTAAACATTTAAAATTTAAAAAAACCTATTTAAATTACAGATCAATACACAACTTTTTCTACTACAGGCAATTTGAAATTAAAAAAAAAGTTAAAAATCGACCCACCCTAATATACAGGTACTTACATAAATCTATCCTAAGGGAGCTATGGTCTCCTAAAAATTCAAATGCACCAATTTTAAAGGCCAAGCCATTTTTGGACCTCCATGTATAGAAACTTTTTTTCTTAGTTTTTGATGTAGAACCACCCAGCATCATTAAAATTTTGGTTTTCAACATTTCAGTATTTAATTTTTCGTCCTCGAACCGTAAAATTTCACCTTCAAATGAACTTTTCTCGAAAACGGTTAATCCTACAGTATTACAACAAGAGTACCTTTTTTATGTACATTTACCTAAGGAATACCATTCTGATAATAAATCCACTAAAAAGTTACTTAGAAAAAAGTTTGGGGCAAAAAAGTGATAAGGCCCATTTCGGACGCCCCTGGTTAAAGTAACTACATGCAAATACCATTGGCTGATAGGCCTTATTAGAGATATCACATGCAATACCTCGTTGCTATAACACAAAAGGCTCCTGAGTTATCAAATAAAAATTGAATTTTTGGGACCCCTTTTGAAGGGGCGTAGCTCCCTTACGAGTCGTTTTAGGACATACGTTTATAGAAACTTTTTTTTCTTATTTTTGGGTAAGGAATAACACCCTGAAGTTACGTACCGTACTTAGGAAACACCCTGTATTAGCTAATTGTTCGCAAAAACAAAGTATTTCTATATTAAATTATTTACGAGTTAAGTAGTTGTTGGCACGCTTAGTACATTTCCTTAAAAAACGCTTTGCGCTGTAGGCTTTACACGTTTTTTAACTTTTGTTATTTATTTCAGTGGATGTGTATTTTCAATTTTATTTCCCTTCTTCATAATAAGTGGTAATGCTGCAGAACCTATGCTACATGCTAAGTAAGTACTGAATTTAACTTTTTTTCCGCGTTGAATTCTACAAAAAGGATACAATCACCAAGTTTACACATAGCGCTAACTCTCGGGATTTATAAATCCAGACAGCAGTCTGTCTTTTTCTATCAAGTTGTATTGGAGAAAGAGAGATTGATACAGAAACTATAATTAATTTCATAATATACTAGTTTTTCTACTACTTACCTAATTAAGTGCTAGCTACCGTTGTAAAGGCTTGTTTACTATGACAACCAATAAAATCATAGTTATTTATGGTACTAGTGGGTAAAGTAAGATATTGCCCATGAGAAAATTAACCTGCTGTCAGCCAAGCAGGTTAATTTTCGAGAGGGCAATATCGGTTTACCCATGAGTGCCATACAAGGTTTTATCCAATAAATAGCTTAGTAATTCATATTTTTATTAAAAATTTTAATGACATTTACAAGAAAATAATTTGACAAGTGACAGTTGAGTGGGTAAAATAAATAATTATCCACTCAATAAAGTAAAAGCCACGCGGGGGTTATTATTGATTTTATCTATTTAAAATAGAGCTGGTAATTGTCTTATTATCTGTATGTATTGGATAAATGATATTATTGACCGTTGTTAAGTATTGTTTATTGACGACGGTCAATAATAAAAACATTTAAGATAACTACTAAGTTTTTTCAGCTTATTTGTCAAACTGACAGCTATGTCAAAATAATTTTAAAAATATATTTTTAACTGATATTTAGAGATACTAGCTTTAGCCAGTAGAAAATATATATGCCCCGCGTATTCCAACTGTCCTAAGTGTTCTCGACTGATTTTTTGCCTCGACTCCGTCTTAGCAAAAAAAACTTCAGTTTAAAAACTAAAAACTTAGTTCGCATACTAAAGTTTATTTTTTTAAAGTATAGTTATTTTAAATTTGCCGCTAAATACTCCACAAAGTCCGATTTACACTGAAGCACGTGGCTTGTTTTGAATGTCAACATCAAAATTCATAATTTTTGTTTATTTTGTTTTTATGATGTTTTGATGTAAAGAGAATTGATAAAGCTGTTGCTAAAAACACTTTTGTATTCCTGTAGAAACAATATTTGCTTATAAAATCGCTTTTATTCCGATAATTTAGAGGAATAAACCATTGTTTTGTTCTCGTTAATGGCACGTCAACGTTTTACGGTTGTGTAAATTGAGCCTAGTCATTTCGCTTACGACGCATGCGTATCTTCCGTTGCTATGGTAATTTCGAGATTGTCTACAAGCGGGAAGGTTTAAATTAACTATGTCTTAAAAAAATAAACTTTAGGTGCATAATATTATTGAATAATAAGGTACCTCAGTGATAATATACTATAATATAGATTAATATACAGAGCGGTCCAAAAGTCACCCCCCCCCCTCTTAACTTTTGAACCAGTTGAGATATCGACTTCAAATTTGGAACTTTTAAATAAGACAACTATCTTTTAGCATATATTTAATACTTTCAACTCTTAAAATGTGGGCAGGGGGGCATGGGGGCACATTTTTTTAAATGGAATACATCATTTTAAAGCTTATAAAATTCTCCTTCTTTTTAAATTAAAAAAAAATTGTTGGGTTTAAAATGGGGTTGAAAATGGGTATTAATGTCAAAATTCCTCTAAAAAAAAACAAATATATTTTAAAAAATGCCTAATTTCATCATAAAAAAATGCTAATTACACCGGCACACAAAAAAAATTAAATAGAATGTGCATTTGACCGGACCTACCTACGGGTACGTATTTTGGTCCGCTGAATCCGAATTCGAGGTCAGTTTTACCCCTACACCATCTAAATTTCGAGAAAACTTCAAAAAACCGTAAAAATTATGAAAATTGGCAGTTTTAATGATAAAAAAATGTTTTGGAACTAAACTAAGCGTGATTTTCATGTATTTCGATCCGCTGAATATGAATCGAAACTTTATTGAGACCACGAGCCATTTTAAATGTGAAAAAATCACACAAAACTCTCGAAAATTCCGAAAAAATATAGTTTTCATGATAAAAAAACTTCTTCTGGTCCAATTCAGATAAAATTTTATGTCTTTTGATGTCTTCAATTCGCATCTTAATTTTTTTAGTCGAATCACCCTCTAAAGCTGGAAAAATTCGAAAAAATTGTAAAAATGACCATTCATAACAGAAAAAAAATTGATTGAACATGATTTAATGCCTAAAATAAATACTCTATAACGTAGATATATCAAATAACTTGAAATCTGTGAAAAACACATAATTTTGGAGGGTTTGTGTGATTTTTTTACATTTAAAACGGCTCGTGGTCTCAATAAAGTTTCGATTCATATTCAGCGGATCGAAATACATGAAAATTACGCTTAGTTTAGTTCCAAAAATTTTTTTTATCATTAAAACTGCCGATTTTCATCATTTTTACGGTTTTTCGAAGTTTTCTCGAAATTTCGAGGGTGTAGGGGTCAAACTGACCTCGAATTCGGATTCAGCGGACCAAAATACGTACCCGTAGGTAGGTCCGGTCAAATGCACATTCTACTTATTTTTTTTTGTGTGCCGGTGTTATACTTTTAAACTAATTTTAGTTGATATAAATAAAAATTTATAAAAAAACTTAAAAAATTGAATGTTTTTAGCACAAAAAATTGAAAAATCAAAACCTTAAAAAACATTTTGAAAAAATTTAAAAATGTTAGTTTAAATAGAGAATTTTATAAGCTTTAAAATGATGTATCACACGACCCCCCTTTCATTTAAAAAAATGTCCCCCATGCCCCCTTGCCCACATTTTAAGAGCTAAAAATATCAAATATATGCTAAAAGATAGTTTAAGTTGTCTTATTTAAGAGTTCTAAATTTGAAGTCGATATCTCAACTCGTTCAAAAGTTAAGGGGGGGGTTGACTTTTGGACCGCACTGTATATTTTTTATTTTATTTCTTTAGTGGGCTGCCGTTACATTTCTTCTCTCCTGTAATTACGCTGTCAAATGCGCTTTTCAGTAGAACAATAGGATCAAAAACGACATAACATCAAATTTTAACAAGACGGCTGGGCTGCTATTTAAGGAAGTGATGAGATGATGAAAAAGTTTAAACTTAAATGTAAATACATACCCTTTTTTCTTTTTAATTTGGAGCGTCATACTGGCATAAAATGTGAATTTTTAACATAAAAAGTACATTTCAGTCGCTTCCGGTTTAACCTGAAATGACTCCAACTTTTGATTTTTAACCGGGACACCATATATTTACATAATTCAATTCAATTTTCAGTAGTATAAGTGCATGTTGAATTATCGATATTTTTTTACTATATTAAAAAAATATTTTGCTTGGCAATTTTTTGAGTGCATTTTTCATGTTACAAAATTCAGAGACCGCAGGTCGAGGAATTTTGACGAAAAATGCACTCAAACAATTTTATTAAGCAAAATGTTTTTTTTTTTATATACAGTAAAAAAATTATGTATAATTCAACATGCACGAATGGTATTTTGAAGGACTATTTCACAAACAAAATAGGGAAGTATATAATTTTACCATGTTTAATGTTGTTTCATATTTAAATTAAAAATTTAAGAACTAAACAACAATATTACTTTAGAACTATAATTAAAAATTTAAATTTCAAATTTGCCGCACTTTTTAAAACCAGGATGTTCACTTGTTCGCGAATGTTGCAAAGTCTAAACTTTGCTTGAGAATATTCCAATAAAATAGTTGTTATCATATATTTTAGCATTTAAATAAAGGTCATTGCTGTTTTTGTTTAAAAAGTTTAGTTTTCAACTGAAAAGAAATCACATAACGGGTGTTTCCACCCGTAAAAAAACAATTTGCGATCGGTTTCTAATGAAGTTTGGCAACGCTGTACTGGTACCAGCGCAGTCATTTGATGTTTAGATTTCCGTCATTTAAAAGAAGTAACTTATTTTTAATACATAATTGTTTAAATTAGTTTTGAGTGGCCTGTTTTTAATACCAAGATTCAATTAAATAAATTAAAATTTATGAATATCAGTGTATTTGAAGTCCAAAATGATGATAATTGCACTTGTGTAAAAATTATCAGATTCATTTTAATCTGATTTGTCAATAAACTAAAAATGCAAGGTTTTGATTGGCCTATTTATTGTTTGTGAAATATTCAGCTTCATTCTGAGTACAATGATATCAAATAATTGATGGTACTTTTTAATAGTAACAGCGTACTAATGCAATTAAAAAAAAATGAGTTTTTATACAAATAGTGTAACTGAGTTATAAATCGAGTTTTCAGTGTACATTTATTTTTCTGTGGTAGGATCATTTTGAGTAATTTTAAATAATCATGGCCTGTCTATCATAAAAACTAAAAATCATATTAAAACACTTTGACATTTAAAATGTCGCTTTTTTGATATCATTGTAATCCACAGGAAGCGTAGAATTAAATTATGTAAAAAATATAGTGCCTCGGGGTGCCCCATTTAAAAATCGAAAGTTTAATTTTCGGTTTAACCGAAAGCGACTAAAATGTATTTTTTATGTTAAAAATTGTAATTTTATGCCAATATGAGATACTCCAAATTAAAGACCTCTAACTTTTAAAATAAAGAATCCGGTATTGTGGATGTTTCAACTCTAACCTGACAGCAGTTATCTCGTAAACTAAGAGATAATCGAGTACATAAAGAAATTTTGTACGGCCCTGCTATAGAATTTTTCACAATCAATGAGAAAATCCCTACCAAAATTACATATAGCTGCTATTTCACGCTTATTTGCGATCATCAGTTAGCCCAATGATTTAAGGTTAAATTCGATAAAAGAAAGAAAAAAAAATACAATAATTACATAAATTTGATATGGGACTGTCCGCCATCTTGTTAAGAAGGAAATTTACAACAATTTTTGTTTGAATCATTTTTTTATTGTATTAATAACAATCGAGTTATATTCAAAAATAACCATGTTGAGGTGAAAAAGTCCCACGCGGATTAGATGAAGAATAAATCACATTCTTGCCCATAAATTTGATATGGGAACCGTCCGCCATCTTGGATTAAAGGGGTGAGTGCGGTTATCTCGCTAAATATGCATCTTACGATAAAAATGCATATTACCAATTTTGTTAAGAAGGAAATTTTCAACAATTTTTGTTTGAATCATTTTTTTATTATATTAATAACAATCGAGTTATATTCAATAATAACCATGTTGGGGTGAAAAAGTCCCACGCGGATTAGATGAAGAATAAATCACATTCTTGCCCATAAATTTGATATGGGAACCGTCCGCCATCTTGGATTAAAGGGGTGAGTGCGGTTATCTCGCTAAATATGCATCTTACGATAAAAATGCATATTACCAATTTTGTTAAGAAGGAAATTTCCAACAATTTTTGTTTGAATCATTTTTTTATTATAATAATAACAATCGAGTTATATTCAAAAATAGCCATTGGTTTTTCGATTTTTCAGCCAAATTATTCGTCGGAGGATAAAAGTGGTTATGAGCAAACTTTTAGCTCTTGAAATTATATATGAAAATTTATAATACATAAAACTTAAGAGAATTTGAAGAGCTACAAGTTTGCTCATAACCACTATTATCCCCCAACAACTTGGCTGAAAAATCAAAAAAAAAAATTACACCCCCATATGGCTATTTTTGAATATAACTCGATTGTTATTAATATAATAAAATAATGATTCAAACAAAAATTGTTGTAAATTTCCTTCTTAACAAAATTGGTAATATGCATTTTTATCGTAAGATGCATATTTAGCGAGATAACTGCACTCACCCCTTTAATCCAAGATGGCGGGCAGTTCGCATATCAAATTTATGGGCAAGAACGTGATTTCTGTATCTACTCCGCGGGGGACACTTAACTGCATCAAAAGTTTTAACTTGTAAATTTTTTACATGAAAAAGTCTAAAATGATTGGGCTGTGCGCCATATAAAGGCAGGGGCGGATTTATTTGACTTTAAGGGGGGGGCATCTATAAGGAAAAAAATTGCGCCTTCGCCAAAAATATAATTTTGAAGGTATTTCTATGCTAATATATCTCGCTGAGGGGGGGGGCATGCCCATGTATAAAGGTTTGGTGGCTATCGCATCGACCGTTGAAAAGTTTTAATTCTTATTGGATTAAAACATTTTTATATTGAGGGCGTAAATTTTTGTCTAATTCTGTAGTAGAGCAGTGCAAAATTTAAACATTTACATAGTTTGCCATCTATAAGGCACTAAATTTCATTTCAGTTATATTTTAATTTGCTGTGTCTAAAGTTTATTTTTTTAAGGTATAGTTATTCTAAATTTTCCGCTAAATACTCCACAAAGTCCGATTTACTCTGAATTAGTGGCTTGTTTTGAATGTCAACATAACTAAAATTTATAATTTTTGTTTACTTACTTTGTTTTTATGATGTTTTGATGTATTAAAAGAGAATTGATAAAGCTGTTGCTAAAAACACTTTTGTATTCCTGTAGAAACAACATTTGCTTATAAAATCGCTTTTATTCCGATAATTTAGAGGAATAAACCATTGTTTGTTCTCGTTAATGGCACGTCAACGTTTTACGGTTGTGTAAATTGGGCCTAGTCATTTCGCTTACGACGCATGCGTATTTTACGTTGCTATGGTAATTTCGAGATTGTTTACAAGCGGGAAGGTTTAAAATAACTATACCTTAAAAAAATAAACTTTAGATTTGAAACACCCGGTATAGTTAGAATTAAATCTCCAACAATGTTGGATTCAATATTTTTTGGTGCTAACAGGAGTAGCATCAATATTAAAAAAAGTGCGTTTACCAAATAAAACTATTTTTTTTTAATTATTATTTGTTTCAAAATCACCATAAATTGTGATTGTTTAACAGACAATGCCTAATTCAAATTATCAGTAGTAATATCATAAGTGCATGTTGAATTATCGATAATTTTTTTACTGTATTAAAAAATTTTGCTTGGCAATTGTATGAGTGCATTTTTCGTGTTACAAAATTCCGAGACCGCAGGACGAGGAGTTTTGACGAAAAATGCACGAAAACAATTTCCTTAGGCAAAAAGTTTTTTATACACAGTAAAAAATATATATATATATAATTCAACATGCACGAATGGTATTTTGAAAGACTATTTCACAAACAAAATAAGGAAGTATATAATTTTACCATGTTTAATGGTATATCATATTTAAATTAAAAATTTAAGAACTAAACATCAATATTACTTTACAAAAATAATTAAAATTTTAAATCTCAAATTGCCGCGCATCGATTTCAATTGTGTATAAAAAGTTTTTGATGTTTTGTAAATATGTACTTTTATTATTTTATAAGTTAAATTGTTTGTTTTTATTTGTTTGATTGGGTTTCTTTTATTTTTTTTAATGTATAATACTTTATGTAAGTTGTTTAAGTAATTTTTATAAAAATAAAACATTTTTTTTTAATTTGTATTTGCTTTGAATTTTTGTTGCTATAGCAACGATTTTAAATAATAACTCTAATGGCTTTTGTTTAGGGAACTAATAACAAACAACGATTCGTCAAAGCTTCGTAAAAGATGGCTCAAATTAATAATAATATTTGTATGCCTCAAATTTATTAAAAATTTTATTAGCGTAAATTATTGTACTATTCAGTGGTTCGTTCTATTTCCACGGTACTCCCTAGTACCCGAAAAGGTCCTGTTTGGATCATATCTATTATAATTTCTGCCTGGAACTAAGGTACAATCAGTTTTAAGTACTTCTTCAATGTTTCCATAACCTTTAAATTTTACAACCAACGTTTTTTCCGTAATGGCTGTCACTGTAGCATTATAAACCTAAAAAAATATAAAGTTTTAGTGTACAGGGTTATTCAGAAATAGGGGCAATCATTTTAAGGAGTGATTCTACATCATAAAATATAATAAAAAGTTCTTATAAACATATGTCTAAAAATGCGCTAGGCTCATTCAAAAGTGGCTAAAAAATTCTGTTTTTATTTAAGAACTTAGGAACCCTTTGAGATATAGCAACGAGGTTTTGCATGTGAACTATTTCTAATAAGGCCCATCTTCATATGTTATTTTTATGTAATTATTTTAACCAGGGGCGTGCGAAACGGGGGGGTCTTATCAGTTTTTTTGTTTTAAACTTTATTCTGCGTATTTTTTTTTGTAATTTTATTATTGGAACATGATTCCTCAGGCTAAAATACATAAAAAAGGTACTCTTGTTGTAATACTGTAGGATTAACCGTTTTCGAAAAAAATTCACTTAAAGGTGAAATTTCACGGTTCGAGGAAGAAAAATGAAATATTAAAATGTTCTTAGAATCACCCCGCATATATACATGCGCGCATGTAGAATCTATAGTATATATATTCAACTTCAATATCAAGTAGAAGTAAATAAAAGAATCGCGCACGCGGCAGCTGGCGCGTGGTTTCATTGGTTAGAACACTCGAATGTTGCGAGAGTAGGGATGTAGAAAATTAAACAGGTCAGTACGTGAGCACTTGCGAAGAAGCGTGCAATGCATTGCAATGGACCGTTATATAGAAATATTTTGTTTTGAGTCCTACCCTGTCACTAAATCCGTTGTTGTCACGTGCGTTTGTTTACACTCACTGCATTTTAAAGTTGAATATACTGTACATCAAAAACTAAAAAAAATCTCTATACCGGGTGTCCCAACTCTATTTACCCAGCGGTTTTCTCGAAAACTAAAAAAGATAATCAAGTTCTGCGAAAACCATCTTAAATTAGACAACTTAAACTATCTTTTAGCATATATTTGATACTTTCAGCTCTTAAAAAGTGCCTGTGCATTATGTGATACTTAATTTTTTAAAGAAATGAGAATTTTGATTAAATGAAAATTATTTTGAGTTTTTAGTCTTGACATATGTCAGATAAAGTTTTTAAAACCTTTTTTTTAACCCTTAACCTACTAAATAATTGTGTAAAACTGAAAATAGACTAATCTAGATGTAATAAATGTAATTTGTTTGACTCGGTAAGTTGAAAAATATATTTTTCGGGGACTCCATTTTACCACCTTTTCGAGGCTTTTAGCATCCAAAGGAACCCGATCCAGGAACTGGAAATTTGCTAATAGCCTAATTTAAATGTACTTTAAGACATATATAATATACAGCTAATAAAATAAAAATGGTCACCAGCTCTTAGACTATAAATACCCTAGTAGAAATTTAACGTTAGAATAACGTTTTTTTAATGTTAGAAAACTGCATAAAAGTACGTTATAAAATATGTGCAAATGTCCCGCTTTTTAACGTTAGAATCAAACGTAAGTTACAAACGTTAATCTAACGTTAGATTTTTAAGTTAGAAATACGTTATAATTACGTTTAATTTCTAACTTTCGGAGGGGGCGTGGCCAACTAGGAAATTTCTACCTGCATCGTAAAATGACAGCTGGAGACAAATTTATTCATATAAATAAATCAATATATTTTAACAATAATAATATTTTTAAACATAATTTCGTTAAATTTATTTATAAAATATCTTTTTAGGTGGCCCTAAATATTTTTCGTGTAATATGCTGTTATACTGCGATAAATACGTTTACCTCTCAGAAAAACTTTATATTTAGTCAGTTAATATTTATTTATACATTCAGAATCTTAAAATATTTGTTCAATTCTAGTACAGCGTTGCCAGACTTACTATAATTTTGACTTTTGGGGTATATTTTTGAAACTTATTATGGAAATAATAAATATAAAATTATATTGTAATTTAATATACAGTGCGGTCCAAAAGTCACCCCCCCTTTAACTTTTAAACAAGTTGAGATATCGACTTTAAATTAAGAACTCTTAAATAAGACAACTTAAACTATCTTTTAGCATATATTTGATATTTTCAGCTCTTAAAATGTGGGCAGGGGGGCATGGGGGACATTTTTTTAAATGGAAAGGGGGGTCGTGTGATACATCATTTTAAAGTTTATAAAATTCTCTATTTAAACTAATATTTTTAAATTTTTTAAAAATGTTTTTTAAGGTTTTGATTTTTCAATTTTTTGTGCTAAAACATTCTATTTTTTAAGTTTTTTTTATAAATTTTTATTTATGTCAACTAAAATTAGTTTAAAAGTATAATTAACATTTTTTTATGATGAAATTAGGCATTTAAAAAAAATTATTTTTTTTTAGAGGAATTTTGACATTAATACCCATTTTCAACCCCATTTTAAACCCAATTTTTTTTTTTTAATTAAAAATATGAAGTTAAATGGAGAATTTTATAAGCTTTAAAATGATGTATTACACGACCCCCCTTTCCATGTAAAAAATGTGCTCCATGCCCCCCTGCCCACATTTTAAGAGCTGAAAGTATTAAATATATGCTAAAAGATAGTTTAAGTTGTCTTATTTAAAAGTTCCAAATTTGAAGTTGATATCTCAACTGGTTCAAAAGTTAAGAGGGGGGGGGGTGAGTTTTGGACCGCTCTGTATATTTATAATGGACAAATATTGATTGTTAGATACATTATATTCAAGTACGATAGCGCATATCGTCATCTAAAGGCTCTAACGGTCTAACTCCAAAACGTCATATTTTTCAGGAGACGTAAAAAACGATTTAAAACTTAATTATAGCAATTTAGAACTTTAAAACTAGCTTGTTCACAGGTAAAAATGTTTGAAATGTGTTAATGTATTTAAAACTTTTCATTGTTATCTATTTCATATAAATTATTTGAAAATTAAATTTTAACCACAGAATCTAAATTCACTAATGGTCTAACTCCAAGGGAAGATAAAAGAGGATACCTATCGTATTATATCGCGTAATATTATTACAAAAAATTTATATTTTTATATTTAATATATAATATTACTACTAGGTAGGCTGTACCGTAATTAATACGTTCACTGCCAACGGCTAGTTTTGACAGCGGAGCAATGGGTATGGGCAAGGGAAAAATAGAAAGAATTGATTAATGTTGTTAGGGGCGCCAGTTACTTTAGCTTTTACTCCTTTAGGTAAGTAACAACCTAGTGTAAATACTTAAGCTTTTCAGTTTGAGAAAATATAACCCTTAAATAAAATAAGATAATTCATTTGAGAAATTTATTATAAATAAACTTAATGAAAGCACATCAAGTAATGTATTAATATATATAAAAAATATGTGTAATTATATTAAGATATAATTAAAGAAATCTTAATAAAAATTACTAAATTCAGAAATCATTCGACTTAAATGTATAAAGAAAACATGAAGTTCAGCAAGCACCAAGAAATGTATGTAAACAACAATCATTTCTTGCAGTGTATAAAAGTCATGCTTAAATTAGAAATCATTTAATCAAAAGTATGATATTTAATAATTAATAAATGAGATTAAATGTTTTAAAAAAAATAAGTACCTAAAAATGAACAAAAGCCAGAAGGGCATATAGTATTAATCAATACTATATCAGATCTGATAAAGTTTACAGTTATAAGAATATTGAAATAAAAGAATTTAAAAATATGAAATATTGCTTTCAAAAGTTTTCAGAATGAGTACTTAGCTGGTTTCTGCAAAATCCATGAGGTATGAATTCCATCGTCTTCATCTGTGCAAGTCTCCCCTATGCTGATGAATTCATTTCTCAAATGAAAGAAAAAAAAATATATAGGCTGTCCCATCTACTTTGGAAAAATTATCTTCCAGGATAAAATGTACGATTGAAAATGTTGTCCGGGATTAAATATGCTTTTGAAAATTATGTCCAATATAAAATTGTCTGCTAGACGGTCATATAGAATTTATCTATGCCGAAAAATACAGAACCATGTTCCAACAGAACATCACTCCATGCGGAGAACTTGTATATTAAATATACCAAAATAAACTTCAACTTAAATTAATGTAATTCCATATTAATGGTATAGAAATGGTGAGTAATTAATGGTAATTAATTAATGTAGTAATAATGGTGGTTAATTAATGGTCTAGTGATTGTGCTTAATTAATGTAGTAATAATGGTGCTTTATGGTGCTTAATTAATGTAGTAATAATGGTGCTTTATGGTGCTTAATTAATGGTGCTAAAACAATAATTATATCTCAGAAATATTCTAAGAAACAGAAAAACTTAACTTACATGTCATTCTAAGTCTTCGATGTCCATCGAAACGTTATAAATGCATAATTTTAGAAAATAACAGTTATAATATCTTCCGCATTGTTTAAATATTCATTTTCACTAACTTTAAATAAAAATACATGAAGGATTACTTCGATGATTACAGAAAATAAACACTCGTCAAAATGACACCACCATTGTACAGAGTTCATCAAGAAAGAGCGAAAATCGACCTTATCAACCGGTATGAACCCTTCAGGTAAATAAAATCCTATTTCTGAACTATTAGCGACATCTATGCAAGTCATTATCAACTACAGTTTTACCGTATAGGATTCCTAATAAAGGTAACTGAAACGACACCAAAAATAATAACTAATTAAAAGAATGTTTCCTAATAAATCCGTATTAGTGATATCTAACCTCAAAATATTACTCTAAGAAACAAATATAAACAATACTTATTGTTTATCAGCAAAACTAATAAAAATACGAACAGAATACTAAGTGTCCTGTGAACTAAGTATAAACAAAATACTGAATCTAAGTGAGCAGTTCCAGCAAACTATTTTCAACAAATTCTGGATTATCCCGAAGCAATTAGCATATGAAACTTTCCAGGAGAAACAAGCTACAGATGAAAGCCAGTGAAATCCAACCCTCAATAGACTCTGAAACATATAAAAACCAGGTAAGTCCATAGACAAATGCACTATAGAGAAATAAGTCATATGATTCTTTATTATTAAAAATCATATTCTAATTATGTTTTCTTTATGTTATTTTCAGGTAGAACTATGGAATAGAGACTCATATGGTTAGAATTCAGTTCCTGCTACAAAATAGTCCCAGATACAAAATAGTTCTGTACGTACGTAACTATTTATATACAAAATAAACATAAATTATAACGTAAGTAAACGAATAGTTTAATTAACCCTTGCTATATTACAAAGTGACGATTTATGTCGTTACAAGGCATAATATATATACCTAGATAATATTAATATTATAAAATTTTTACATTATAAAACCTTCATAAAAATAATTAAATCCCATGAGAAAAAAATATATTTTATTTTGTAACGTTATGTTATAATAAAAATATAATAATTATTAAGCAACATTCAAAACTTAAATACCTTATTTACATTTTTGTGGTCAATATTATTAAAATCTAATATTATTAAACAATCAAATATTATCTAACTAAATTCTAATGTATATTATTATACATAATTATGTATGTATCATAAATGTAACGAATCTTTAACAGTTTGCTGCATATTTTTTTTATGTTTTTTGGATTTAGTTAAGTATTTATTATTATAAAAAAGATATAAGTTATAATTATTTTAGTTTTTTTTTCTGAAATAGAAACTTAAACATAGGGTATAAACGGGATCCCCTGTTGTCGAGAAATAGTTTGACATTAGTGACAGTTCTCATTTAATTGTTTTCTCACAATCATATGATGGAGTTAGACCCTTAGCGACTTAAAATATTTACATTTTTGCATTTTTTGAGGCTGACATTGGTTTAATGCAACTTTTTTTTTGAAGTATGTTGGTAATCAGATAATGAAGCAAATTTGATAAAAATCTCATTTTTGAAAAATTTGGAGTTAGACAACTAGAGCCTTTAGTGGACGATATATAATATGACTGTCTTTTTAATCAAGTGTTTTTATTTTATTTTTTGAAAATTTGAAAACTTTTTACGGATAATTATCAAACATACCCAGGTAGCAAAATAACATGACATTTACGTGAAAGCCACGTTAATATGTGACATGTGATGTTAAGATTGTAGTCTCATTTAACAAGAATGTAGCATGGTGGGGATGTCCTAAGTCCGCCCCTAATAACATCACACAATGACATCCCGAAAATAACGTGTTTGTGACATCATAAATCCACATTCCTGTTATACCTAATACCTTATGGATGCCGTTACTGGTACTTTAATATTTAAATAATATTCTAGCTTTTTCTAAATTAAAACCATTAAAAACGCTATAACCCTATAAAAAAATCGGATTTAAAATCAATCAGTAATTGAAACAATCACAGATTGAAACAGATAGATTCTAAATACGAAATTGCAGATTAAGCGAAGAATATATTCCTTTAATCCGTGTCCGTGGTCTTGAGAAGCCCGGCAGAGCCCCCTATTCATTGGAAATCGTATAATGTGTATACAATTTCCTTATAATAATTTACTCTATCAACATCATCTTATATCGATTTTTTTGCTTCGAACGTCGGTGAGAAGCAAAATAACATGACATTCACGTGAAAGCCACGTTAATATGTGGCATGCGATATATTCACAGCGTTGTTAATTATTTGTTATTAAATAACATGTTTGTCACGTCACACATGTTACGTTGCAAATGTGATGTTAAATAGATGTTATTTTTCAATATTATGTGATGTTATGATTTAGTTTAAAAATACACCCAAAAGTGATGTTAATTTCTTGTAATATAACATCCCTTGCAACCTGGGTAGGCACATAGCTGTCTAAAATGAGTATTTTCTACTATAGGTTACGTATTAATACGGGAAATTTAAAAAACATTTAAAGTTAAAATAAGGAAAGAAAAAGGTTAGAATTTAGTTGGGAAACTAACGTTAGATTTATGTATTTTACAACGTTTTTGTCAAACGTTAGTTTTTAAGGTTAGATTTATATATTTTATAACGTTTATGTATAACGTTTGAGACTAAACATAAAAATTTCACTAATCTAATGTTATGTTAAGTTATGGTCTGTTTCATCAAGCAAGAGAGTAAATTAAAAATCGCACAGTAAATATTTTTACAACAGGTTTGAATAGTATATGTTTGTGTATAGAATATAGTTATTTTTTTATAAAATAAACTACGCAGTATATTCGCACATCCAATATTCGAATCTGTTTTAAAAATATTCACTGTGCGATTTTTAATTTACCCTCTTGCTTGATGAAACAGACCATAGATTTATGTACTTTTCTACCAGGGTAAAAGTCACCCGGTATACTGCCGTGCTAAGCTGAAAGGTCCTATCTACATAGGTTCAACATACACAGATAGGACCTTTCAGCTTAGGAATGCAGTATAGTGTTAAGGCACTCTCTACTCTTACCTTTCCATCCTCCCAATATTTCGCTGCAACTTCACATCCAACAAAAAACGGCTGATTAGGCTGAACATTCTGATTCTGACTTCTAGGTGACTCGATGTTTAATGCCTGTTTTAACATCTTACTAGCAAACTGACTGTTGTTTGGAAGACTGTTGATTGTCATTCTATCGACATTTTGAACCAAATCATTGATCTCTGCGTTACTTTTATGACCTTGATAGTTATTATTTGGTTGTGAGTTTCTCGAAGTATTTATTTGAGTTTCTCTTGAGTTATAACCTTTCTTAAAAGAAGAGTTGGTTTGTCCATTATCAACATTTTGCGCCAAATCGTTCATTTCTGCGTTGTTTTTATGGCCTTGATAATTATTGTTTGGTTGAGAGTTTCTCAAAGCATTCATTTGACTTTCCCTTGAATTATAACCTTTCTTAAGGGAGAAATTGGTTTGTTCACTATTATTTTGCCCATTATTTTGTTGACTCTTTTTATCTTCTTCAAATCTACTTGAATTATATGCACTATTAGGCTTAGCTTCAGGTAAATTACTAACATTTTGCACCAAATTATTTATTTCAACGTTATTTCTTTGACCTTGGTAATTATTATTCGGCTGTGAGTTTCTCAAAGCATTCATCTGACTGTCTCTTGAATTATAATTTTTCTTAAGTGAGAAATTTGTTTGTCCATTATTTTGTGCATTATTTTGTTGGTTTTGTTGCCTCTTTTTATCGTCCTCAACTCTTCCTGAAAATTAATTACAAAATTATAGTTAATAAACAGTTAATTTAATTTTAATTACATCGCCACTTAGTGCTAAGAGTGCCGATGTATTGAAATCTTCGCCGAAAAGTCAAAATCTTTGACCACGTTTTTTTCACATTTCTCGGCGTTTTAGACCATTCTGAGTCGAAATCAGTAAAAAAAATTTTTGCGTCCGTTTGTCTGTCTGTCTGGGTGTAAACTCTCTAACTCCATTTCTACATGAGATATCGACTTGCGTTTTTTTGCATATTGTTTCTTATCGTATTCCGAAGAGCTGATTAGATTTTGGGGGTAAACGATTAGGGGTAAGGGGGTAAAAATAGGGTAAAACTCCTATTTTTAGCGTTTTTTCTTTATAATTAAGGCAATTATTATTGTATTTGATTAATTTAGCACTTATATAAAAGATAATTTTAAATTGGTCAAAAAGTGTTATAAACAACGTTTTCCTAAAACGCATTGTTTTCGAGATATTGGCGTTTAAAGCAGTAAAAGGTTTTTTTAGCATATCTCACATATTTATAATTTCAAAAAATTATATTTTAAATAAAAGCTCTTTTTAAGCCCTAAAAAAAAATGTTATATACAGTTTTTTGCTAGAATATAATGTTTTAAAGATACAGAATTTAAAATCAAACAAAACACCTAGTTTGAAATTTGCAAACTAGATGGCTCTAGTGTACAAATTTTAAGCTTCCATTCATTTATTTTTAAAATCAATCAAAAATTGTAATTAATAAGTTCAACTTGCATGCAAGTAAAAATATATTTAAATTATTAATTTTAATTATATATTAAGTGTACAAGAAAAGCTAAAGTTTAATATAAATATTATACAAGTTAGTTTGTGCAGTGAGGAGTAGTAGTAAAATTGTAATTATGTTATGCTACCCTGTTCTAATGCATGTTATTAGTTTTCCCAATAGTGCCGATGTTTTGACAGGGTGCTTGCAACGTTTCATCTAGTTTAAAATAAAATAGTTAAGAATAAAATGATTTAAATACAGTAACGAATTAAGTGTTTTTTAAGGTACCAAAAAAATATTTATAGCAAGTATAAATCACCATAAATTTTAAAATCGTTTTTACGTTTCCTGAAAAATTTGAAAATATCGAGATAGGTAAATTTAACTCTTAGCCGACGAAATGGAAATTGAAGAATGGTTACACTTAAATGATTACAGTCACTAACGCTTGGAGGACGATTTTTATGCTGGATATTTTTTAAGCAGTTACATTATACAGGGTTTCCCACAAAGAACTTTTACCTCAAGAAGGAACATAATGAAATCTACCGTATGCTTTGTTTGAAGCGTGAACCAATTACGGCGAGGGGCTGGTGGGGAGTGACTATTGTTTACACTTAGTACGCGTAAAGAGAGAGAAAGAATGTGTAAACTCACAGTTTAATGTCGTAAAATGACTGACAGGGGTAGTGTTGCCGATTGGAAACATATACTTTGGATATTTTATTGTAAATTTTAAGTAACATTAGTTCTGTATGAGTTTTATATGAACTAGTAGTTTAATTTTAATAGATTTAAATATACTATATTATTAAACATAATTATAGTATACACAATAAAGTTTTTTACATTTTTAATTTAAGTATAATGATTTGAATTCATGATAAGGTGGAAACTACGCAACATCGCTACTAGGTAGCCTGAAAGTCGATTAGCGACATCTACATTTTACACCACAAAGCTGTATCGCGTTTCTGTTAGTAAATAAACAAACAAAAAGATGACACCTTCATAAACATTGGTCTGAAATTACTTCTTGAGGTAAAAGTTCTTTGGTTTCCCAGCTAAAACAGATCAATCGTTTTTTGACGTTATTATTTAAGCTATCAGATAAAATTTATGTCAGTCAAGTATGCCTAAACAAAAGTTTTCTACTAGCTCTTGTTTTTGAGATATAGCTTATTTGATACCATTTTTATAGGCAATTTTAATTTAACTGTGAAATCGCGAGATGATCGTACGGTCGATCTACAACAGATCTCAGATCTTTTTGATTGATGAAAAAGTACCAACTAACGCCCGATACTTATTTTTTTAAGAAACAGGACAGGATGTCCAAAAAAAAGCCAAAAATTCCATTAGATGTAAAAAAACACTTTATTTCGATAAAAGAGATTATATTTGTCAATTTTTATTATTTTTAGCCCATAAAAAAATCCCTTTTATTTTTGTAGAGGGGAATAAAAATTGAGAATATTCCTTTATTATCTAGAAACACTTTTTTGTTCCATAAACGTTCAATATTAAAGTTTTTATATAATTAATAAAACAAAAACCCTTCACATGATTTTCTATTTAATTAAGCGCCGGCGGAACCTCTAAATATTTTTTTTTAAATCTAAAAAAAATCAGAGTTGTTTTTTCACCTAAAGCAACAATTTTGAGGGGTGGGACCCAAACAATTCCGTAGACCCTGGGCACCCTAGTGTATACTGACTATATTCCGATATCTCTAATAATAACTAGATGAAACGTTACAAGCACCCTGTCAAAACATCGGCACTATTGTACACTAGAGCCATCTAGTTTGCAAATTTAAAACTAGGTGTTTTGTTTGAATTTAAATTCTGTATCTTTAAAACATTATATTCTAGCAAAAAACTGTATATAACATTTTTTATAGGGCTTAAAAAGAGCTTTTATTTAAAATATAATTTTTTGAAATCGGGTTATAAATATGTGAGATATGCTAAAAAAACCTTTTACTGCTTTAAACGCCAATATCTCGAAAACAATGCGTTTTAGGAAAACGTTGTTTATAAAATTTTTTGACCAATTTAAAATTATCTTTTATATAAGTGCTAAATTAACCAAATACAATAATAATAGCCTTAATTATAAACAAAAAACGCTAAAAATAGGAGTTTTACCCTATTTTTACCCCCTTACCCCCAAAATCTAATCAGCTCTTCGGAACACGATAAAAAACAATATGCAAAAAACCGCAAGTCTATATCTCATGTAAAGTCCAAAATTTTTTTTTACTGATTTCGACTCAGAATGGTCTAAAACGCCGAGAAATGTAAAAAAAAACTTGGTCAAAGATTTTGACTTTTCGGCAAAGATTTCAATACATCGGCACCCTTAGTAGCACTAAGTGCCGATGTAATACCAAAAAACGATTGATCTGTCTTAGCTGGCACACCCTGTAGAAAAAAACGATTTCCTACTACTTCCCTTCTCAAAATTAATGGGGGCTATGACACAGTGCTCTATATAAAATATCAATAAATAATACCTGAATTATATGCATTGTTAGGCTTGGCTTCAGATGTAAATCCATTTTGGTTTGTTAAAAAATCATTATTTTGGCCTTGTTTTCTTTGATAATCATATTTCCCTCTATTGTTTTGTTCAAATCTAGGAGTTTGTGACTTGGGAACGAACTCATTTTGTTGATAATCTTTTTTAAAGTTGGTATTTGGCTTGACCCTACTTTGGGAGGAGTTGTTTAATGGAAAATTGAAATCATCTTTTGAGGGATATTGCTCTCTTTTGAACGAATTATTTTGTTTATATGTGTTTGTTTTATATGAATCGTACTTTACATTTTTCTCGGTGTAGCTGGAATTTTTATTTGCATTGATTATATCGTTCTTAGTGTCTAAAGGCAGTTTAGTCTCGAGAAAATCGAACAAAGACACCTTATCCAAAGGTTTACTAATGATGACATCGTCTTTATCTTCTCTAGCTGCGAATTTACCTACGGGAAAAAACGTTTGTTTAATAACACTAGGCAACACGGTTTCTTGCCCCGATTGGAATATGTTTTTTAACTAATTTTGGGTCGCTGAAACCGAATCTGGCCTCAGAATATTTCTGCTACCTAAGTTTTCTGAGAAAAATGAGATAAAAATGTTAAAAAATCATTATTTTATCCCTTTTGTGTTTTAAAATCATGGGAGATAAAAATATTCCAAGGACAAATTTAGATTCGGCGACACAATATTAGTTAAAAAATACCCAACTTAAAACATGGAATAAATAGGGATATTATGCAAAAAAATATTTAAAAAAAATGGATAATGTGACAAAACTAAGTAGGGGTGGAGGGTAAGGGGACAAGCTTATCGCCACGTACTCATGCTAAAAATTTTCAAAAATCATTACTAGGGGGTCAAAAATTAACTAAAAAAATGTTACGTTATATGGTTCTTATGTAATAAAGTAACATTTTTATGATGTAGAACCATTAAAAAAACAAAAAAAAAATACACAATATTTTGTTTTATAAATTATTTTTAAATTGGCATAATTGCCTGTACTAAAATTTAAAAAATAAGACGTGCTGGATTTTGTTAAGGTCAAATTTGGGTTCTGCGCCTTTAAATTGATAAGAAAAATATATTTTTTGGGCTCGGGAAAAAAGTTTACACTGCGTACTTTAATTTTGTTTCTTTTTCATTTATTTACTTTTTACGAACAAATTAAGCAAAATAAAAAAATATTTGTACAAATATTTTTGTAGAGAATTTTATAATCTACAAATTAAGTCCTATAAAATTTTTATACAGCAATTAAGTAAACTCTGCACTTTCATTTTAAGCTTTTTATTTTTTTTCGCGTACTTACTCTGACAGTAGGTCCTTGGCATATATATTCTTAAGTTCCTCGTATTTTTTTAATATACCCTAAAATTTTCAAAATCCTACTCTTCTTTTTTAAGATTTTGAAAAAAAACGTCATATTTTCTGTTATATCTCAAAAATTTCTACGCCCTCGAATTAGTAAGAAAAATTTACTTTCCGATCGGGGCAAAAAAAAAGTTGAGATTTGTTGCCTAGTGTAATTAATAATAAAACTCTCGGATAAGCCCAAAATAATTGTTTTTCATTTTTTGGAAAACGGTTAATCTCTAACACAACATGAATCATAGTTTTTTGCAGTTTTCCAAAAGGGGCTGTGCATATATTACGTAACGCGCCTAGGGGGGGAGGGGGTCAGAGAAATTGTTACAGTTTGTGACAGGGGGGAGGGGGGGGTCTAGGTAAACGTTACGTAACGGAATTTAATAAATTTAATGTTTATTTTCTAAGCTTGGCAGATGTATTTTTATTTCAACATAAATTACTATTTAGTGGCCCATAATTCCCCTTTTTACACAAAAATTGACGAAAATATGCATATTTAAATAATATTGTAATCAGTAAAAAAACTGTTGAAATTGATATTAAAAAAAAACAAATCTTACGGCCCTGTTCTTGCGTGGTCTTGCCGATGAATCATCGGCGATGATACATTTTCGCGAATGTGTACTCACAGAACACCAATGTGTGTACTATTTTGTGTACCTGTGCATAAACAATATACGTGTTATATGTGACACTCAGTGTAAAAAGAGGTACCTAGTATTTTTTCCCTGTGTGATATTGATTATGAATATTTTTTTAAAGTTTGAGTGATTTTTTCGTTTAAGTACATTGTGTGCTATATGTATTATTATAATAAATATGTATCATTTTTACACTGTCTTTTTACCGTCTTGGATTATGCGGAATTCTGTATCAAGATATGTTAGAAAAAAATTGTTACGCATTACACAGGGGGGAGGGGGGTGTTGGTAAATGTGACAGTTTGTTACACAGGGGGGGAGGGGGTCAATTTTTTTGAAAAATTGCGTTACATACTTAATATATGGACAGCCCCAAAGTAATCTAAGTTAGACTTACCACCTACAAGCCTCATTTCATGTTTCTACGTAAGGGCGTTTAAAAGTAGGAAAACTATTTACCTGAACTTTCATTTTGACACTTGAGTTCATTGGTCTTATTGCAAAGAGTACCCATACCAAATTTCATGTTTCTAGGTCGCGACGTTTAAACGTTAGCAAAATATGACCTTGAGCTGTCATTTTGACAGGTTAACTGTTTAAGCTTGTTATACTAAAAGTTTCGAATATCCCAAATTCGCCAAACAACGTCCTAGACAAAAAATTGTTGGAACAAATGTGTTTCATGAAAAATAGCAACCTTTGAATAGTCTGCCTGGCCATCTGTCAGATTTCACGTTTTTTGTAGACAAGATAACTCAAGAATGAATAATTCGATCGACTCCAAATTTTTAGGAAATATCAAGTTCTATGAGGGGAAGATCCCTATTGTTTTTTAAAGTAACAAAAAAGTTATAGGGTGTTAAACTTAAAAAAAAAAAAAATTAAAAAAAATATTTTCAAAAATTTTGTTTTGAAAAAGAATTTTTTTTTAATTTTTTTTTTTTTTGATTTTTTTAATTCGTTTTTCGCAAAAAAAAATTTAAAAAAAAAGATCTTTTGAATAAAAAAATATAATTTTTAAGTACTTGGGAAAATGCAATATAGGGAACGTTCAAGTATTACGTAACGCTCCTAAGGGGGGGGGGGGAGCCGGTCATTTTGGAGTGTTACGCCCATGTTAATGGTATAGTAAAATAGCGTTACAGGGGGGGTGGGGGTCCAAAATAATCAAAATTTGCGTTACGTAATACTTGAAAGTTCTCACACCATTTACTGTGATTAGTATACAGTGCGGTCCAAAAGTCACCCCCCCCCCTCTTAACTTTTGAACGAGTTGAGATATCGATTTCAAATTTAGAACTCTTAAATAAGACAACTTAAACTATCTTTTAGCATATATTTGATACTTTTAGCTCTTAAAATGTGGACATTGGGGCAAGGGGCGACATTTTTTTAAATGGAAAGGTGGCTCGTGTGATACATCATTTTAAAGCCTATAAAATTCTCTATATAACCATATAATTTTAAAATTTTTATACATATTTTTTAAGGTTTTGATTTTTCAGTTTTTTGTGCTAAAAAAATAATTTTTTAAGTTTTTTTTTTTGTTAATTTTTATTTATGTCAACTAAAATTAGTTTAAAAGTATAATTTACTTTTTTTCATTGTGAAATTAGGCATTTTTAAAAAATTGTTTGGATTTTTTAGAGAAATTTTGACAAAAATACCCATTTTCAACCCCATTTTAAACCAAAAAAAAAAAAAATGTTTAAAAAAAATAAAAAATATACAGTTAAATGGAGAATTTTATAAGCTTTAAAATGATGTATCACACGACCCACCTTTCATTTAAAAAAATGTCGCCCCATGCCCCCTGCCCACATTTTAAGAGCTAAAAGTATCAAATATATGCTTAAAGAGAGTTTACGTTGTCTTATTTAAGAGTTTTAAATTTGAAGTCGATATCTAAACTCATTCAAAAGTTAAGAGCGGAGGGGGGGGGGGGTGACTTTTGGACTGATCTGTATATATAATGTAGCATTAAATATCTTCAAGGCTTGTTTTTCTTTAGATTCTTAAACTTACCCCTTGGTTTTGCTTTGTTGTTATCGAAATTTCTTCTTTGCGGGTTTGGTTCAACAGGTGGCGCCAGCTGCTTAACTTTGCCGCCAAAAACTTTTTTTATGGCACCAGAGGATGCCTCGGCTATCGCTCCCTGACGTTGCTGTTCGAACTCTAAATGTTCCTTAGTAACAGAGTTCTCATTGCTTTCCACAGATTTCAAGTCATTGGATTTGTTATTTGACTGAATTTTGCTGCCAAAGTTTACCCATTGCGGTGCGCCATCTGTACTATCTTAAAATAAAAATTATTTTTAGTTGGTCTGGAGTCAACATTTAGTGTAGAGTTCAAAATAACCCCTTCAGTTGATTTTCACCCGTGAAGCGAGCAACATGTACTTTTGGCAACAATTAGGTAATCCGTTAATCGCGTTTAATTTTTAGCATCAAGTGTTTTAGTATAGTTATTTATTTATTTGCTATGTTAGATATGCCCTGAATTCGATTTTATATATTTTATAGTGATTTTATGGATGATGTGCAGTAAAATGACGAACATGTGATCATATTGGAGTAAGAAGGGAATTTTAAGTTTTTTAATCATTTATAATGCTGATAAATTTTGATTTGGAAGCAACCAATACGTGAAGAAGTTTTTATACGTACAGAATTTTTTTATATACTAGCGCATGCGCAAATATAATTACAAATTAGAAAAAACAGCCTTGTCAGCAGCTAACACAACCAACAGCAAACACGAAAAGGGAAGAAGGAAAAGAAAAAGAAAAGGCAGAAGACTGGAAATTTTCTATAATCAAAACGGGAGTGGGCATGGTGCCAAGCCAGACAAGAGAAAAGACCAAAAAAAAAGGAAGAAAATAACCCCTGTTTTTTAAAAATATATTATTTATCATAAATAATATAATATACAGGATGTTCAGTAACTGGCATGCCAAAATTTAAAATTATTTACCAAAAACGAGTGAATGGTTTTACATAATATGTAATGCCACTAGTAACATTGAACTTGGACAAGTTACTTGACCAAAATACTTGACAAAGTTCTTTGTAAAAAATTGGACAATTCTTGAGCAAGATAATTAATCAAGATTCTGTATCCAGACTTGGGCAAGACTTTAGCAAGACTCTGGAAGCAGAGCGTTTAGCAATACTTTGTCAAGTAATAGCAAGCAATTTGACAAGATTCTTGGTCAAGAATCTTGACTTACTCTAACAAGTACGATTTGATCATGATAGAGATCGCTTTTCGATTTCTTGTCAATTTTTCTTGCTACATTCTTGCTCAAGACTTGTCTAAGAATCTTGACCAAGTATCTGTAGCAATTCTTTGACAATTCTTGAGCAAGAATCTTTCGACAGTATCTTGCACCAGAATTGTCAGAATCTGGATGCAGTTACTTGATCAAGAACCTTGAGCCAGACTTGCTCAAGACTTGACAAAAATTGTTACTAGGGGTGTAACCCTTTTGCTACCATGATCCATAGTCAGATTTTTCTGCAGAGCTACTTTGTCTCATCAATCCGCCAGGAACTTCGCGTCGTGCAGAGCTATTTATACAGGGTGATCAAAAACTGGTATGCCAAAATTCAAGAGGTGATTTTAAATCCAAGAATAAGAAAACAAGTTCCAATAAAGTTTGTTCTGAAATGAGCCCTAAGGGAGCTACGACCCTCCTAAAAGTACACTGGTAGAAAAGTACATAAATCTAAATTAAAAACCTTAAAAACTAACGTTTGACAAAAACGTTATAAAATACATAAATCTAACGTTAGTTGCCCAACTAAATTCTAACCTCTTTCTAACCTTATTCTAACTTTAACGCCGATTTTGCACGTGTGAAATGCTGCTTGCCAGGCACAAAAGAAAGGCTTTTTTGCATCATATAGTCACTGGTGATGAAAAATGGATCCGCTACGATAAGGACCCTGAGATCATAATAGTCGGCCACAATTCTCCATGCCACAAAGAGAGCAGCCATAATGTACAGTCGGACACAAATCTCAATGTCCCATGAACTAAATAATTTGTCTTCCACCGCGGGGACTCGAACCCACGCTCTAGCCGTGACGAAGTAAATATCAAATGCTTAAACCGCCACGGCCACCACCTATCCCGAGCGAATTAACGGATATATCGGCCGGAAAGTAAAATTTGGGACACCCGGTATGTTTATTCCGATCACTAAAGGATCCCTAGTAGAAATTTAACGTTAGAATAACGTTTTTCTAATGTTAGAAAACTGTATAAAAGTACGTTATAAAATATGTGCAAATGTCCCGCTTTTTAACGTTAGAATCAAACGTTAGTTACAAACGTTAATCTAACGTTAGATTTTTAAGTTAGAAATACGTTATAAGTACGTTTAATTTCTAACTTTCGGAGGGGGCGTGGACAACTAGAATATTTCTACCTGCATCATAAAATGGCAGCTGGGGACAAATTTATTCATATAAATAAATCTTAAGATATTTTAGCAATCATAATATTTTTAAACATCATTTCATTACATTTATTTATAAAATAGCCATCTTTTTAGGTGGCCCTAAATATTTTTCGTGTAATATCCTGTTATACTTCGATAAATACGTTTACCTCTCAGAAAAACTTTATATTTAGTTAATATTTATTTATACATTCAGAATCTTAAAATATTTTTATCAATTCTAGTACAGCGTTGCCAGACTTACTATAATTTTGACTATTGGGGTTTTTTTTTAACTTATAGAAATAATAAATAATTACACTGGTCGACAAATCTGAAGATTTCTCTAACTGAGATTCCAGAAATAGGTTTATACTAATTTTGGGTCGCTGAATCCAAATCCGAAGGCCGTTTGTCCATCACCCTCAAATTTTTTGATATCATAAAAAAAGTTAAAATTAGGAAAATTGATTTTGTGTAATTACAAGAAAATGCTTTGACTTATCACATTAAAATTTAGTGCGTAGTTAATAGTGATAAGTTATTTATTCCCCTACCTACCCAAAAATACAATTGTGTGTATGTCAGAGGCGTGCGTTCTAAAGTCTTTCTGTAATATATTTCTCCAAAAAAAAATATGTTTAAGAATTTTACAATTTCGATAAAAAATTATTAGGGGAATAAATAACTTATATTACCACTATTAACCGTACTTAATTTTAATGTGATAAGTCAAAGCATTTTCTTGTAATTACACAAAATCGATTTTCCTAATTTTAACTTTTTTTATGATATAAAAAAATCTGAGGGTGATGGAGACAAACGGCCTTCGGATTTGGATTCAGCGACCCAAAATTAGTATAAATCTATGTCTGGAATCTCAGTTAGAGAAATCTTCAGATTTGTCGACCAGTGTTATCAAACCTAGGCACATAGCTGTCTGAAATGAGTATTTTCTACTTTAGCTTACGTATTAATAATGGAAATTCAAAAAATATTTAAAGTTAGAAAAAGGTTAGAATGAAGTTAGGAAAGTAACGTTAGATTTGTGTATTTTATAACGTTTTTGTCAAACGTTAGTTTTTAAGGTTAGATTTATATATTTTAAAACGTTTTTGTATAACGTTTGAGACTAAACATAAAAATGCCACTAATCTAATGTTATGTTAAGTTAGATTTATGTACTTTTCTACCAGGGATCATATACAGAAAAAATACCAACGAAAATTATGAGTTAACAAAGTTTATGGACAAACTTTTTTTTATCCTGTTTTTTTCTAAACAGTAATGGGATTGTTTTTAGTATTAATCGGGCTAGGTAAAGAGGTAAAAACTGTTTTTCTTTATTTTTTTTAAATTGTGACCACTAACTCAAGAACGCTTTGAGCTAAAGACTTAAAATTTGGAGCAAACTTTTAGGCTGGGATTGTTTTTGGTAAAAATCGGGTTGGCGTAAGGGAGTAAAAAGTACTTTTCCAAAGTGGGGTAAAAAACCATTTTTTAAAATGGGGTAAAAACTATTTTTCAATTTTTTTTTCTTTTCTTAAAAAAAAATATGTTTCGTCTACTTACTAGATTGTCTGCTGTTATTTATACTTTTTGCCAGTTCCCATCTTTCATACAGATGTTCCACCTTTCCCCCAAGAACGGAGCAACATTTTGAATTCAGCAGCAAATACCCAGAACACAGTTTTGCACCATCGATAAGAATCTTGCTTCCTGGAGGTAGGAGAAAAAAGTATTTGTATAACCATACATAACTATGTATAATTATGTCTAATTTTACGTAAAATTATGCATAATTGAAGAGTATAAGTTATGTTAATGATCAAAATTTGCGTTACGTAATACTTGAACTTTCCCGTGCGAGAAGAAACGATTTAATTGTTTTTTATTAGAGATTTGATTGGATAGCAATTTGTCGTGGATAACCAGATAGATAATAAGATAGTAAAAAAAAATATTTTTTGCAGTTTAAAATTAAATATGTTTTAATAATTTATTATATGTCAACAATCGAATAAAAAACATTGTATAATACACGGGCGAAAAGTTAAATTTTGATTTCGTAGGTTTATTACCCTCGGGCCGGCCCTCGGCTTCTAAAAACCTACTCAATCGAAAAATTTAACTTTTCGCCCTTGTATTATAAATAACTATTTTTTATTTACATCCCTACCTGGAGGAGTATGAGATCTACTAATTGAGATACTGGAGAGCTCCAAAGCTTGAACAGTGGTCTGGCCATCCGTTAATATCAGTTTTAACAATCGTGGAGCAGCCTGAGAGTCTTCATTGGCTTTTGGAGCGGAGATGTTCCTTACTTTTTGAATTTGTAATACTACTTTGGGGATTACATTCTTAGTCAATAAGTTGGCTAAAACTGAGGCTCCTATTTCTTTCAAGTCGCTCTAAAATAAAAGATATCAAAATATTCATACAGAGTGATGCAGAAATAGGTAAAAAATTTTAAGGGGTGATTCTAGGTCCTTAAATTCTAGGTCCAAAAATATGAAAAAAAGTTCCCATAAAGGTTGGTCCGGAAATGAGCCCTAAGGGAGCTACGGCCTCCTAAGGGTACATCTGAAAAGCAGTTTTTATTTAATATCTCTGGAACTCCATGATCTACAGTAATGATTTTTTGCACGTGCCTAATCTAAATGAGATTCACTTTTAGCAACCTCAAAAACCCCAATATACCAATTTTTACGAAAACAACCCCCCGCCTCTGAGGGGTGGTTAGAATTTTTTTATTATCAGATTCACTTTCAGCACCCTCAAAAATCCTAATATACCAATTTTCACGAAAACCATCCCCCACCCCTCGGGGGGTGAAATTAGAACAAATTTATTGTCAGATTCAGATTCGTCGACCCCAAAAACCCGTATATACCAATTTTGACGAAAATATGGGATTATTTAAAAATATTTACCCCTTACCCCCTTGGGGGTAGTTAGAAATTTTTTATTATCAGATTCAATTTCAGCAACCTTAAAAACTCGTATATAGCAATTTTCAATTTTTTGAAAAAAATTATTAATTTTTCCCCATTTGCCGCACCCCAATGTTAACCAAAAACAATCCCCCAGGTAGCAAAATAACATGACATTCACGTGAAAGCCACGTTAATATGTGACATGTGATGTTAAGATTGTAGTCTCATTTAACAAGAATGTAGCATGGTGGGGATGTCCTAATTCCGCCCCTAATAATATCACACAATGATATCCCGAAAATAACGTGTTTGTGACATCATAAATCCACATTTCTGCACTGTTATATCTAATATCTTATTGATGCCGTTACTGGAACTTTAATATTTAAATACTATCCTAGAATATTAGCTTTTTCTAAATAAAACCATTAAAACCGCTATAACCCTATAAAAAAAATCGGATTTAAAATCAATCAGTAATTGAAACAATCACAGATTGAAACAGATAGATTCTAAATACGAAATTGCAGATTAATCGGAGAATATATTCCTTTAATCCGTGTCCGTGGTTTTGAGAAGCCCGGCAGAGCCCCCTATCCATTGGAAATCGTATAATGTGTATACAATTTCCTTATAATAATTTACTCTATCAACATCGTCTTATATCGATTTTTTTGCTTTGAACGTCGGTGAGAAGCAAAATAACATGACATTCACGTGAAAGCCACGTTAATATGTGACATGCGATATATTCACAGCGTTGCTAAATATTTGTTATTTAATAACATGGTTGTCACGTCACACGTGTTACGTTGCAAATGTGATGTTAAATACATGTTATTTTTCAATATTATGTGATGTTATGATTTAGTTTAAAAATACACCCAAAAGTGATGTTAATTTCTTGTAATATAACATCCCTTGCTACCTGGGCCCAAGCGAGAGCATTTAGTAACATACATGTATGCCAAATTTGAAGTGTTATCGTAAAAAATTTAGAGATGCAACATGTATTCATTTTCAGTTTGAGACATTGTCTTAGTTCTAAACTGTTGCATCTCAGAGATGCAATAGTTTAGAACTGAAAAAAGTTCATATTGTAACAAAGTGTAAAAAGGAATCTTAACGTGTTTAAAGTGAAATTTTTGGACTTTTTTTGTGCATATCAAAGTACATACGATCCTTAATTATTGGATGCATGAATCTCATTTTCGCATTTTTTGAGATGTAACAGTTCAGAACTGAGGTACTGATAAGCAAATTTTGACGAAAACATTTAAAAAATATTCTCCGGAGACCCAGTAGGGGCCCCTACTGGGTGGAGTTAGAACATTTACACTCAGTGACCTTAAAAATCCCTATATAAAAAATATTGTAAAATCATGTTAATTTTGCTGGATCAAAAGAGGATCATCTGCATGTGCCACATCAAAAGGGGGTCATCTTCAAATTGCTTTTAAATTATCTAGTGATTTACATCAAATTTAATTTAACTGATATTATGTATTATGGCAGGCATAGTGTAGTGGCTAGTGCATGTAGATAATAAGCCTACTAGCGTGAGTTTGATTCTCACTGGCGCCAATTTGCCTTTTCAGTTAATTAATAATTGAAATTTGGTGAAGGTGATGTGAAACGGACACTCCCTATAAACTGGTTCAAAAGTCAGTATAAGCCGGTGGTTCCCTCTACTACTAGCCCACCCAAGTCCTGGACTTAGGGGATGCTTAATTAAGTAGAATAGTACGAGGTTAAACAAACAAGTAATATTATATACTTATTACTGTCAGAATCAGCTACAATGGAGCTCTCTACAACTAGAATTATGGAACAAAAGACGTCTACCCTATCTCTATCTCATTTGTGCTACACTTTCCAGCCAACCAAATAAATACTGTATTTGTTTTTCATACAACAAATACAGTATTTATTTGGTTGGCCGGAAAGTGTAGCACTGAGCGGCACGAACGAACATAGCTAATGTGAATCTGTAGAATAAGATAATTCTACTAAAATTTAGATGGCGCCAGTAATTTCTTTAATAAAAATAAATATAGTTACACTTTTCGCCCGGCCAAGTAAATATTGTATTTGTTCAACAAAGAACAAATACAGAATTTGTTTGGTTGGGTGGAAGTGGGAGTGTATGTCTTCTATCCTTCTATCCTTTTTGGGTAGAACTTTTGTCCCTGTCTAATCTAACGGGAGAAATCTCCATTTTAATTAATTTTTGAGCTGTTTCGAAATTATTAGTTTTTGGCTTATACTGAAAAATGTAATTTAGTGCAGATCAACTAACTAACAAATCTTCTCTTTAGAATACGTGTACCATCAATATAAATTAATTTCAGTTTGTTAAAAAATAGTAAGTATATTCAGGCCTGAACAATAACAATTACCAGTAACTGTTATTGTTTTCTCTGTTAGAACAAAGCTGTGGGAGTAAGACAGACAAATGTATATGTTGGCTTCGTTTTTGTGAGTTTTTAAAAATGAAATGCATATTCTAGAGAGAAGACTTATTAGTTTGTTGGTGCAGATGTACCCCTTTTGATCCAGCACACCCCATATGTACCTAGTACTTACATTTAAAGCATTTTTTAGTATTTTAGACTTATCCTTAATATTTCCATTTTCAGAAATAGTATTTAAACCTTCAGTTGTTAAATTCCTAAAACAGTAGTTCATGAGCTCATACTAAATAAATAAAAACTTAAGTAAACAAACCATTCTGATCCTAACATGTCGAAGAATAAAAAATCTCGTAAAATGTGTTAAAGTTAAAATTTAATAGTAACACAAAATTCAATGGCACTTTTTCTTGTGTAATAATTTGTATACTTATAATCTTTGCCTCTAGTACTGGCAAAAGGTCAAAAGACTAATAATTATTTAGGTTATGAGTAATTTAACGAAAATAGAAACCCTCACTACTGAAAAACCATATTTTAAGAAGAAGAAGAAGACGACTCAAAGGTGGGTGCGTCGCACAGTGGACAGTTTTTGTGGTCTGGCTCGAAAAAAAAACAACAAAAACTAAACAAATTGTAACCCAGGAAGAAGTAAGCCTACTAACTAAGCATTAACTTAGCATAATTTAAAAACAAATCATTGGATCCGCAATTGCGTAGGCCGAAAATTATATTCTATTGAACTGGCAAACTATCCTATGGAAAATGCCATTATTGGAATGGAGATTTCTCCCATTAGATTAGACAGGGACAAAAGTTTTACCCAAAAAGGATAGAAGACATACATACACTCCCACTTCCACCCAACCAAACAAATTCTGTATTTGTTCTTTGTTGAATAAATACAATATTTACTTGGCCGGGCGAAAAGTGTAACTATATTTATTTTATTAAAGAAATTACTGGCGCCATCTAAATTTTAGTAGAATTATCTTATTCTACAGATTCACATTAGCTTTTCGTTCGTTCGTTAGCTTTTCGTTCGTGCCGCTCACCAAATAAATACTGTATTTGTTGTATGAAAAACAAATACAGTATTTATTTCGTTGGCTGGAAAGTGTAGCACAAATGAGATAGAGATAGGGTAGACGTATTTTGTTTCATAATTCTAGTTGTAGAGAGCTCCATTGGATCCGCAAACGAGTAATTCCCCGCGAGCAGATACAAATTTGTTTAAATTGTTTTTTTTTGTATGTTTAAAAAGTCGAGTGTTCTATATAAAAAAGCCATATGGCATGGTGACTCACCATGGTGAGTGCAATTTGTATCGATTTATCGGGGGTTTATTTTGTAAATTGTGACACAAGTAAGTTACTTATGTCACAATCAATGAGGTAGAGAGGGGAGTGCCAGAGCCGTTGAAATTTCTTGTGCCGATTTTGACATCTATCTCTCTCTCTCTAAAATTTCGTTCTAACGGTCTTGCGCACTTCGAAATACACTCGGTCAGACAGAATCCCTGTTTCCCCACTCTAATTCATTAAAAAACACATGTGAACTAAATTTTAGGTTAGTTTAAAAACCAAAGTCGAAGTAACTGCGCAAACTCAAATTTGCTAAACAAAGCTCCCTTGTCGGCACAGTTTGTCCACGCGCAGCCTGGTCGAATGGCACTCTCCCCACTCTACCGCAATGATTAGCTACCGGTATCACGCGTCGCCCCATATTCGACGTATGGAAGAGCGAGTACTGGGTCTTAAATTTCAAACGGTTTTAAGTTATATACGTGAGTCAAGTGACTTTCCGGACTATTCAGACCCTATTCAATGTAAAGAAGTTTTTGAAGAATTTCAAAAAAAGAAAAAAAAAATAAATATTAAGTACTGTCGTTACCCAAAATGCTTAAAATTGTTAATATCTATATACTTATAATAATAGAGTTGAGTCAACTCAGTTGACATTTAAAAGGATAAAATTATTTAACCGCGACAGATTATTAAAACTGACCACTGTGCGTCGTTAACAGCTACTTTCCATTCAACTGAGAACTAAGTTTATAGTAAGCCACCTTACTACTTTTGACGTTCCTTTTAAAATTCTAACTTAAACTAACTTCCAAACAACTAAGCAGCTTATCGCCCCTTCCCCTGGAGCATGTGGTCGCGACCATCGGCAGTTCACCTGTTCGTACATTAGATCATATATACATAGATGCGCCTTGAGTCCACGTCAAACCGAAATGTTTTCATTGCTATATTCAGGTAGATTTCACCTTCCCGCTTCTGGTCACCACCCACCGCTATAGTGGTTTGTTGACAAATATGTTATACTTCCCCTCCTCGGTTTGTTTACAATTGTAATAAATTATACAGAGCGGTCCAAAAGCCACCCCCCTCTTAACTTTTGAATGAGTTGAGATATCGACTTCAAATTTAGAACTATCTTTTAGCATATATTTGATACTTTCAGCTCTTAAAATGTGGGCAGGAGGGCATGGGGGACATTTTTTTAAATAGAAAGGGGGTCGTGTGATACGTCATTTTAAAGCTTATAAGATTCTCCATTTAACTATAGATTTCTAATTTGTTTAAAAAAAATTAAACAATTATTTAAAAATTACTAATTTCATGATGAAAAAACTTAAATTATACTTTTAAACTAATTTTAATTAACATAAATAAAAATTTACAATAAAAAAAACTTAAAAAATCGCATTTTTAGCACGAAAAATTGAAAAATGAAAACCTTAAAAAAATTGTTTAAAAAATAAAAAAATATACAGTCCAATAGAGAATTTTATTTGTTTTAAAATGATGTATCACACAACCCCTCGTTCTATTTCTAAAATGTCCCCTCATGCCCCCCTGTCAACATTTTAAGAGCTGAAAGTATCAAATATATGCTAAAAGATAGTATAAGTTGTCTTATTTAAGAGTTAACTCTTTTAGAATTCTAAATTGAAGTCGATATCTCAACTTGTTCAAAAGTTAAGAGGGGGGGGGGGGGTGACTTTTTGACCGCTCTGTATAATTTATTACTATAGGTTTTTGGCGTTTTAATTTTTTTTTCGACAAATTTTTCTTTATGAATTGATTAGGAACATTTTGGGTGAAAATTACAAAAATCTATCTGGCGCTAAAGACTTTAAATTTTTTCTTGCCTGTGGTTGTCAAAAGCAGTGTGGTATCACAAATAAGGTTATTTTTTATTTATTTTTTTTAAGAAAAAAATTCCTACTTTGAAAAAAAAATATTTTTTTAATTTTTTGGGTAAAAATGTTTACTCTTAAGTCTCGCATAAGAACATAAAACATAAGAATGCGATGTCGTGATTGGCTTGATGTACCGCTATGTATCTTGTAAGGCAATCACGGTATGTCATTCTTATGTTTTATGTTCTTATGCCAGCTTCTGGATAGGCCTTAAATTGTCCTAATTATTTTTTACTCTTTTTGCTTCGAAGCATGGGCGGATTTAGAGGAACATGGGGGCCATCCCCCCCCGCGAGATATATTAGCATAGAAATACCTTCATAATTATATTTTTGGTAAAAGCGCAATTTTTTCATTATGGATGCCCCCCTTAAAATGAAATAAATCCGCCTCTGCTTCGAAGCTCTGGCCACAATCGTGGCCAGAGCCGGCCTTTGCACGACGCCGAGTGAACCCCCTGCTTCAGGGCGCCGGCAAGGGGCGTTTTTTACAATGTTTTTTGCTTTTTTGTATATATTTTTTCTATTTTTATAATTTTATGGAGCAAACGCGTACCCAACAAAAAAAAAAATATTTGGGTTACCCAAATGTGATTTTTTTAATTTTTTTTTTATAGAGAAAGAAAGTAGTTATCCTATGAATAAAAAAAGGAAAGGATTCTTTTTTATTTTTTTGTTTATTAATTCTTTTTTAATCCTTTAATTAACGTTTTTACGTTAATTTTGAATAGTCAAATATGTCGTTTTAAGTATACATTGTTAATTACCAAATTTTTATAAATGATCTTCAATGTATGTACAGGGTGTCCCGCGACTCGCGACTCCTGAAGAGACACTATATATATATAGATATATGTGTGTGTGTACCTTCAAGGATGATCGCGAGTTCTGGGACACGCTGTATATTTCAAGATACACTGTACCAAAGAGGGTTATATCTTTTTGAAAAGGGTGGTTAATATCTTCACCTTGCATACAAAGGAACGTATCTCAAATATTTTTAATTTTTTGAAAAACTGGGAAACTTAACTGAAATTTTATAACAATTTTAAAATGTTTTTCCTGTAAAATACAGATTTTTGAGATACGCCCCTTTGTATGCAAGGCGACGATATATGGTACTATTGACAATCGTAAAAATCCAGGACACTCAAAAATGGTATCGTTTAAACCAACTTCTTGCCTAATCAATCAAGAAAGCTTTGCGTTAGTAAAAAAAATTCGAAAAAATTTTATTGCTTTTTTTTTCGTTTCTGGACGTTTTTTATCCAAAGTTCTAGACTGGGATTGTTTTTGGTAAAAATTGGGTTGGAGTAAAAACAATTTTTTTTAAAAACATTTTTTTTTCAATTTATTTTTCGTTTTACGAAAAAAGTAACTTTTTTTGAATTTTTTTTTTCGATTTTTTTAGTTTTTGATTTTAATGAATCTAGGCCTATAGAAGAAAGTATTATTTTGTTGGTAGCATTCCCAGGTAGCAAAATAACATGACATTCACGTGAAAGCCACGTTAATATGTGACATGTGATGTTAAGATTGTAGTCTCATTTAACAAGAATGTAGCATGGTGGGGATGTCTTAAGTCCGCCCCTAATAACATCACACAATGACATCCCGAAAATAACGTGTTTGTGACATCATAAATCCACATTCCTGTTATATCTAATATCTTATGGATGCCGTTACTGGTACTTTAATATTTAAATAATATCCTAGGATATTAGCTTTTTTTAAATAAAACCATTAAAAACGCTATAACCATATAAAAAAATCGGATTTAAAATCAACCAGTAATTGAAACAATCACAGATTGAAAAAGATAGATTCTAAATACGAAATTGCAGATTAAGCGGAGAATATATTCCTTTAATCCGTGTCCGTGGTCTTAAGAAGCTCGGCAGAGCCCCCTATTCATTGGAAATCGTATAATGTGTATACAATTTCCTTATAATAATTTACTCTATCAACATCATCTTATATCGATTTTTTTGCTCTGAACGTCGGTGAGAAGCAAAATAACATGATATTCACGTGAAAGCCACGTTAATATGTGACATGCGATATATTCACAGCGTTGCTAAATATTTGTTATTAAATAACATGGTTGTCACGTCACACGTGTTACGTTGCAAATGTGATGTTAAATACATGTTATTTTTCAATATTATGTGATGTTATGATTTAGTTTAAAAATACACCCAAAAGTGATGTTAATTTATTGTAACATAACATCCCTTGCTACCTGGGTTATTTTGTTTATTTTCTGTTGCCCTGGTATTTTATGATTGTCAAAAGCACCTACTAATATTTTAAAGGAAATAAAACATATTTAAATATAAATAATATATTTATAAATATTAAAAAAATACTTATTACAATAACGTATGAATTTAAAAATTAAAAACGAGTTCTTTACATTTTGTACTTGATCACTGAGTAGCATTTTTAAACTTTCAAATACCAATATTTGTGGTAAATAAAAAGTCTTGGTAATTTATTAATAAATTATATACAATCGTAATACTTAAAAAAAATAAAATCACATGTCATGGCACATAAAAATATTTACTACTTACATGATGGCCGATAAGTGTTTGAAAGCACAGTCTTTGTCTCGACAGTTGCCATTTACTTCGTATGGACAAAGGATGCCCAGTGGGTCTAAGGACTCGGTCCTGCAATTACAAACAAGTTATCAAAATTTCATTCATTTAATAACATAAACCAAATTTTATTATCTTAACTATAACATACTAGTATGGCTTGAAGAGTGTTGTTTAAATGACGTCATAGTTAGTTGGTAAAGTAAAAGTAAAATCTTTTTCGAGGTTAAAAAGTTGATTGAGTTGTTTATTTTGCGATATTTGAAATTGAGAACCAAAAATGAGGTCTACAAGGAAAAAATTAGGCTTGTCCAAACTTTGCAAGAACATTTTTGCATAAAGCTTATAAATTACTTACTTTTATTTAACTCCTTTATTATAGGTACCTATATTATCCACGAATGATATGTGACGATTATTTAAAATTATTTCAGTTTAATCCGTTCTTCCACAAAAAAGTGCCTGGCAAAACAATCTTACAAATATTTTTAACGTCTGGCTTACCCAAAAAAACCTATTGTTTCCTCTTCTTGTTCGAAAAAATATGATTTGTAGTGAACAGAAACATAACAGAAAAGGAAATACTTACTATGTGAGCAAACCACCTAGGGTACGTGGTTACTACGAATAGTTAGTGTGACGTCATTGTTTGTTGTAGTTAAGTAATAAAATGTGTGTAGTATGCTATTCTTCATACTACACTTCTGCTCAAAAATATCGGCCCACCTAAAAAAATACACATTTTCAAATGCTAATAACTCCAAAACTATTCAATAGATTTATTTGACCTTTTTTTTATTTTAAAGCTTGAACTTTTAGCTCTTAATTACTGGAATAAAAATTATCAAAAATCTTTTTTTAAACCGGCAGCAATGAAAATTACACAGCTATGTTTTTTTACTGCTTCTTTCGATATGCGCACGGTTTGCCACTGCATATTTTTTTACAATTTAATTAATTGATTTTATAGGCCAATTAAATGGGAGTAATTTCTTTTTTAACTTTTTAATTTTCCTTTTCTCGTTTAGGAGATATACGGTTTTTTCTGAAAATAAACATTTTTGCAAATAACAAAAAAACTACACAGTGGATTTAATTGATTTATTTTTTAATTTGAAGCTTGTCCTTAACTTTTATTTATTTAATTTAAGTTTCTGGTGCAAACATGTTTAAACTGGGTTTACATTGCTTAAATAGTCATGTTTTTTTTACCCAATCTTTTTTGATGCAATTTAACCACAAACTCAAATGTTTCCATAAGTTTTAAAACTTATTCTAAAAGCCACACTTATTGTGACTGATTCCTTCTTTTATTTTTTATCATAAGTCTTCTCATTTAGGAGAAATTAAAGTTTTTCGGAAAAAGTGACTTTTTAATCAGTGGGCTAGTGCCACCCCTGTAAAACTGTATATGACGGAAAAGCGTCGATAGAATATAAAGATCTATTGCACTTCTATAACTTTAGCTTAAATAAATACATTTAATTAACACGTTTTCTGCGTTAGCAACTTTTTGGTTCCCAGCTCAGACTGCGTTTTGAGGCATATATGTCGAACGAACTTTGCACAGACTGTTTAAATCTCTAATGCTACTCCAAAAACAAGTTCTAACGTCTTTTTAAGGACTTTTTGCTTTTTAATTTTTTTTAAACAAAATATTTTATCAAATAAAATAACAATAAACAAATTTTAAATTTTATTAAAAATATTTAATAACAATTATAAACACAAAAAAACGTATTAGACGTGTATGTTTTTTTACAACAATGCTGTTTTTCGTTATTATTAGTTACATTACATTATGGTCAATAAAACATTCAATTTAATTTAACAAAACACTAAAACTAACCAACATTACGGGTTCAGTTTTAGCTTCCAATGATATACCTCCCCATATCATGCACGATCCACCACCATAACTAACTTTTTCTGCAATGCAGGCCTGTGCATAACGTTCTCCAGGACGTCGGTAGACACGCTGTCTTGCATCATTCCCAAATAGACATATCCTGGTTTCATCAGAAAACATAACCTTTGCCCATTGGTTTCTGTCCCAGTTTAAATGTCTTCTTGCAAACTGCAGCCTGGCACTACGATGGTTAGCAGTGAGTTTAGGTCCAGTTGCGGCCTTATAAGAGCAAAGGTTTCTTTCAAAAAGCCTTCGACCAATAGTGGACCTACTTACTGCTACACCTCTTGTTTCTTGAAGCCGTGATCTCAAATTAACTGAATTTAGACGACGATTCCGCAGGGAATTAAGCTCGATAAATCGGTCATCCCGAGCGGACGTGCACCTATGTCTGCCAGCTCCTTGGCGTCGACTAAAGGAACCGGTCTCCTCAAAACGTTGGAATACTCTTCTTACCGCTGGTCTCGAAATATTTAACTGTTGAGCAACATAACGCTGACTGTGCCCTTCTTGTAGCAGAGCTACAGCTTGGGCAACTACTTCCGGACTTGTTTCCATTTAAATAATACAATTAAATAAAATTTTAACGAGTTAAAAAAGTATTGTCACATAAGTGACAAGTCTTGTCAATCATAAAAAAGTTAGTTACAGGGGTGGCACTAGCCCACCACTTAAAAAGTCCTTATTTACCAAAAAAACATAATTTCTCCTAAATGAGAAGACTTATGATAAAAAATAAAAGACGGAATCAGTCACAATAAGTGTGGCTATTAGAATAAGTTTTAAAACTTATGGAAAGATTTGAGTTTGTGTTTAAATTGCAACAAAAAAGATCGAGTAAAAAAAACATGACTATTTAAGCATTGTAAACTCAGTTTAAACATGTTTGCACCAGAAACCTAAATTAAATAAATAAAAGTTTACGATTTAAGCTTCAAATTAAAAAAAAAATCAATTAAATCCATTGCGTAGTTTTTTCGTTACTTGCAAAAATGTAAATTTTTAGAAAAAACCTTATATCTCCTAAACGAGAAAAGGAAAATTAAAAAATTTAAAAAGAGATTACTTCCATTTAATTAGGCTATAAAATCAATTAATTAAATTGTAAAAAAAATATGCAGTGGCGAACCATGCGCATATCGAAAGGTGCAGTAAAAAAACATAGCTGTGCACTTTTCATTGCTGCCGGTATAAAAAAAGATGTTTGATAATTTTTATTCCAGTAAGTAAGAGCTAAAAGTTCAAGCTTCAAAATAAAAAAAAGATCGAATAAATCCATTAAATAGTTTTGGAGATATTTCCATTCAAAAATGTGTATTTTTTTAGGTGGGCCGATATTTTTGAGCAGAAGTGTAGTATGTTATAGTTACGATAATAAAATTTGGGTATAATGGAAGAAGAATATGGTTAATTCCAAGTTGAGAATAAGAAAAGGTTAAAAAATATTCGAGGTATAAACAGTATATTTTTGCATAACGCCACTGTAAAAATATGTAATTATCGCCCTAGTAGAAATTTAAAGTTAGATAATAGTATATCTATTACATAACTAGTGTGGAAAGTGACATATTTCACGTGAGTGAGGAAATCCCACGAGTGTAAGAAATACACTTTCCAACGAGTTATCTATTTTTCCTACGATCCCAAAAAAATATAAAGTTTAAACTTTAAGAATTCTTCATTTAATATTTTCTAATTTTTATTACTTATTCCGAGAAATTTTGAAAAAAGCAAAACACAAAATAGCATACAAATGTATGTATGTCAACAGGAAATATGTTTTTTATTTACATTTAGTTTTCTTGGTTTTATATTTAATACAACATATTATGGAAGCTTAACACTGTTTAATGGGTTGCCTAACCGCAAGCATCTTTTAAATCAAGGAAAATTTGACAGTTTACTAATTAAATTTGATTTCTGTGGATATGCTACCATATTAGACTAAAATTCTACAATGTTTTACATTTCATGAGGAAATATTGATGTTTTATATAAAATGTAAGGTAACTAAATCACAAATTAAGTAATTTTTATAAAATCTAGACATTATTAAAACATGTTAAGTTATATTGACCTGGGTCAAAATAGTAAGGTTTTCACTATAGTTTTTATTTTTGACATGAAACACAGAAATATTTGGATTGAAAAAGACAAAAGACATAAAGAAAAGTCTGTAATGAAAGGTGGAAAATGGCATATAAAAAGGTGAGTAAAATTCGTAGAATTTAAAACGTAAATATCTAAACAAAATTAGGCAAACCTACATACATATATATCAAACTAGAGTGATATGAAAATATCAAACAAGGGTGATATAAGGCGTTTTCTAAAGAACAAGAGAGCGTGGTAAATGTCATTTTTATAGGGGATCGTAGGAACACGTTTTTTTATGCGTTCTTATTGTATAAACGTCCCCATTTCTAACGTTAGAGTTCCTAAAGTTATAGTAAATTCAACTTCAAAATGTAGTAAGTGTAAACAAACGCACGTAACAACAACGGATTTAGTGACAGGGTAGGACTCAAAACAAAATATTTCTATATAACGGTAGAACAACCAAAAAGGCAGTAAGAAGCTCTATTCAAAAATGCAAAAAAGTGAAAATCTAAAAAAAATGTTAGTTGAAACCTAGTTGTTCTGATACGATACATTAATGTCAGATGATCATCCACTGAGCTCTTAATTTTATTTTAAAACGTATTCAATTTTGGGCTTAAAAAAAGACGTTCCAACCGAAAAGTTACCTTAGAGTGATAAAAGTTTGAAAAAAGTAACCAAATAATATTGGTGCTACTATGTAAAACGTAAAATTTTGTGATAAGGCAAAAAAAATACCAAATGGAGTATAAGTGCCTTCATATGAAATGTCTAAAATAAGACGACCGTAGTTTTGGACAATAACAAAGTAGGCGTGGTCGTGATTATATTGAGTATCATGGGTAGTACCTATGCTATAGGGCGTGTAATAGAAAAAACTCCGTATTGCGATGTCAGGAAAAACTTGAAGAAGAATAAGAAGAAGAAGAATGACTTTATTTAAAAACGGCTTCGTGAGCGATTTCAATTTTTGTCAAAAACTGTTTGGAAATGTCCAAAAAAAAATCTAAAATAAAAAAATCCGGGGTGGTTTGAGTTTTCATTTAAATTTTTTACGGCTAGCCGTGAATGATAAAATTTCATATGAAAACTGTTTTTCATCCTAAGGTTATTTTCAGCGCGGAACGTCAAAAATATTTAATATACGACCTTTTGTTATCCAGCGGAGAAATATATTCGATCAAGGCAACGTCCACTTTCTTCTCCTTGTTTAGAACGAGATGGATGTCATTGGGATCTCCAATGTGGGTTGGGTCAATGATCAAATCTGTAGATCTAGAAGCCTCTTCCTTATTTGCGGGTACTTGATTATTGTTTTTAGGGCCGATATCACTTTTAGGACCAACATTACTTTTAGAACCAACATTATTTTTAGGAGCAGCATTACTTTTAGGACCAACATTACTTTCAGGACCAACATTTTTATGACCACTGTTACTTTTAGGACTGACATTACTTTCAGAGCTCACGGCAATTTTAGGGCTTGGATCAATTTTGGGAGCCACATCATTTTTAGGGCTGACGCCACTAACATTGCTGTTCAGGGCCACATCTTTATTTGAGTCACTCCTGTGAGGTTTACTATTTGAGGAAATATCTGTGGTATGATTATTACTAGTCTTTAAGTCGTTGGTAATGTTTTTACTAACATTAGTTAGTTGAATGGTTTCTTCAGTTTCTTTGTGATTTTCTGGAACTATTTTTTGCCTAAAATATTTAATATTTTTTATTAAAAAAAAACGTTGTAAGTAAATTTCACAGTTTTCTGTGTTCCGTAGATCTTACAGTTTGACATAATGTGAAAAAAAACTGTTTTGAATATCAACAGAAGTGGGCGGATATTTTTTTACCAATTTGTTTAAAATTTCTCTTCTAAAAATTAGTGGTAAGCAACACTTTTATATTTTAAACCAGAATATAATAATAATAATAAGAGTAGAGGAAAGATGCCTAATTTCGGACGGTTTTCCAATTTCGGGCAGCAAAAATCGTTTAAATTGCAAATAGCAGTTTTGTGCTCAGGCTCAGGCCCACAAAAAAAAATAAAAGTCAATAGTCAAACTTACCGTGACGTCATTTAAAACTAAAACTAACCTTTGATCTATAAGCTGTTTCTCGTTAACCAAATCGTTAACCTTTGTTCGGAACTCTTGATGCGAAAGGACCAGCTGTTTCTTGGCTGCTGTCAGTTGTTCCGATAGCTCCCTAATTTTTTTATCGTGTTTTTTTCGTTCCTCATTAATGTCAATGAGTTTTTTGACAAAAGGTCGAAGATCTTTATATTTTTCTTGAATCTGCAATCTATTTTTGATGGGATGTTGTAAAACCTATCTAACGGCTTTTTACGGGTGCAAACACCCGTTATTAAAATTCACCCAAAAATCAAAAACTTTTTTTTGCATTTTCGGGTTTAGAATGTCTTGAAACGTCGAAAAAATGTGAAAAAAGGGGGTGTTAAAAAAACGTCTGTCTCTCTGTCTGTATGTATGTAAATCTTATAACTTTTTAACTGAGTGTCCGATTTAAAAAATTCTTTCACCAAAGGATTTGGGACATTTGTTGTTTCCGTCACATCAAATATGGATAACATTGGCGTAGGGCAAGGGGGGCAAAACGGACAATAAGTGTAATTTTAAGCGATATCTCGCTTATTAAATATTTATAGCAGGACAAACAATTTTACACAGATAAAAATAATGTTTAATTCCCTAGAAAAATAAATTTTATAATTTTTAAGGTAGGAACATTAGTTTTCTAGATATAGACTTTTAGGTATAGTATATTCTATAACTAGTATGGAATAGACTATATTCCGCGCGAGCGGAAAGTTTGTCATACGAGCCGGTAGGCGAGTATGTCGGTCCCGCGAGCACGGAATCACTATTCCATACGTGTTGTAGACTATACTTTTTCTTCGACTGCAAATATGAAACACTGTATGGCTTTAAACTGCGGACAAGGTTAAAAACAATGTTTTTTGTGACTCGACATTGTAAATGCAACAAAACACATATCTTTAAATAAAGCAGTTAATGTTATTTAATAATTTTATCAAAACAGTACTTAAAAAAGATTTTTATTTAATTTTAGCACATATTTACAAATTATAATGCAAAAATTGAAGGTTGTGTCAGATTGTTGTGACAGATATCAGGTTGAAATATTTAACAATAGATGGAGCAGTTTTAATTTTTTGAACTAAATTGATAAGAAACTGGTCAAATATTAAGAAAAACTTTATGTAATTTTAACGCAAAACTTTAAATTGCATTAAATTATTCAATATTTCATGGTAAAATATATATACATATGTTTGCTCATTTTGCTAGTTTTCTTTACTTTTATAAACAAGAGATGGCACTACATGTGCTCATTCTAACACTTGATACGGAATATTCATACCGTATCTAGAGCTAGAATGGATTCATTCTGTGTTTGAAAAGTGTGTGTATTTGCTTACGTTCTAAAGCAGTCGTAGAAAAAAATTATTTTGATATCTTTTTACATTAAATTTTACTGTTGACAGTTTTTGATTAGGTATCAAAAATGAAATTTAAATTTTATTTTTTTTTTGAATAAATTCACATCAAATTCTGATAACAATCCGATAAATCTAGAAAGAAAAAACAAAATGAAATGGTCCAAAAAGACAGAAAAAGTTACGAATCCGTAAAATACAACAAGCCGTGAAGATATGTAATGTTACGCATTCCATTATATATTATTCACAGTAAATGGTATATTGCATTTTCCCAGCATTTGTTATAATCATTTACTTTTGTAGTCTTTATTAAAATTTGTTAATATGAGAGTATGCATGAACACACTCATCTGAGAACATATTTTTACCCTGCAAAAAAAACTTGATAGATGTTAATCTTCAAATTGTATAAATGATACTAGTGTATAATAATTTCCATTAATCAGTAACGGGAATCGCTCGAATGATAAATAGCTATCCCGGACAACATCCATGAACTTATGAGGCCTCATGAGATAGATCATCATGTTATTATTTTCACATTTTGTACTCATGATGAGAACATATCATGATTTTGTGATCATGTTATGAGTTTGTTATGAGTTTGTCATGAGGTATATACATTTAACGTTAAATCATTAAATGATGTCATAATGACCTCCACGTGAAATAGCAAATGTTTCCCGGGACCCGATTGAGAACGATTGTCGAATAGTACAGGCTCCTGTAATGTTTCAATTTCAGTGCACTTGACAGCGTTATGCTATAGGTGGCGCCACATGTTATTTCCTACCCTTAACTAAACTTTTTAAACGAATAAAGTTGCCTTCTAGGAATACTAGTATTAAAAGGCAGCTGTCTATAAGGATATACTACTAGTAGTAACTAGTAATTAACTTACTGCTAATTCCATACACATTATCGGATTGGTATGGTGAGCCGTAGATATCTGGAGGCTTTAGCCTAGATGAACTAGTTCCTCCAGTCACCTTGGGGAACATTCCCACTGGGAAGTTCCCAGTAAGAACATCCCAATGTCCTCAAGTTGTTGAAAATGGACTTGTGTGTCGTCCTAGGGGGTCGATTTTTTCGTTATTTTTTTGGTATCTCTTCGCGTTTTCAAGATATGAGCAAAAAGGTGTGTGGGTGTGTTTCTTTTTTTTTAATTTTAAATTTCGCGGTTAATTTAAAGTTTGCGCATGCGCATTCCGTAGACCGCTGCTAGATCTTCATGACATGATCTCGTAATGACTTTACAATGAGGAGTCATCTGTATGCGTTCATGAACTCAGAGAAAATCATTAAATGATGTCATAATGACTTCCACGTGAAATAGCAAATGTTGTCCGGGATATTATACTAGCGTAGAATACTATACTTTATTCACGACCGTTTTAAAGTTTAAACGGTTTATTTGTTATTAATCACGGCCGTGGATAATAGTAGATTATACGATGAGCGTATAATAATTCTTATTAATAAATGAGGGTTGATTTTGCGATACGAGCCGACAGGCGAGTGGCGTCTTCACCAGAATGATTAATAGCTATTATACGCGAGTAGAATACTATACTTTATCTATGGCCGTTTCAAAGTTTAAACGGTTTATTTTTACAAGCCCGTGGTTTATAGGCCTATTAATCACGGCCGTAATTAAAATATAAAACAATATATCCCAAAGTTCATTTTTACGAAGTTTTTAAAAAGCAAAAGGAACTTTCTTCGTGTGATCAACGCAGCGCCGGACCTTCATCTCTCAGATTTTGCTCAAATATATATACGAGTTCACTGACAACAAATAAAAAAAAATCGAAGGGGGGGTATTTTGGGGATAGCATTTTTAAATTTGACAAGTTGTATCTAGTAGGCCGCCATATTGAAATGAAATTGGCGGTAAATTTTTTTCTTGGTTAAGAGTGAAATTTAATGTTCTTTTGTTATCTGGCAAAAATATCTTTTTATCCTTAACAGAAATCCTGATATTTAGATTTATGTAAATCATGTTTTTGAAATTTTAAAAAACGTCAAAAATGAGCTCCCCTAATATCTGCAAAACTAGTCGTTTTCTAGCAAAATCCTTTCGGTCTAGTAATCTGGACCCTATTTGATGAGGATGTGCCAAATTTGAGCAAAATCGGAGAGATGACGGTCCGGCGCCGTGTTGATCTGACGAAGAAAGCTCCAAAATATATATTTGACTATAGTCCGTCCAATTATGCAAGATAGTAGTTTAAAATTCCCGCGATTTTTAGGCTATATCATTGGTTAAAAACTCGAACCTTTTAACATAAAATATTGTGACATTTTTTGTCTATGACAATGATTGACGGTCGTTAAAGCTAATAAAAGAAGAGAAAGTGTCATAAAAAAATGGTTATACTTAATGATATTTTGTATGGTATTGAAAAAGGAAATTTTTTGGTTTATTCTTCATACACTCGCACTAAATTAGCATATTCTACATATTGTACAAACGTAAATTATATTGAACACAAGGAAAACGTCAAATTTTTAGGTTACAATTACAACTTAAGGCCTATCCAGAGACTCGCATAACAACCATTACAAGATACATGACGACACACCAAGCCAATCCTGGCATCGCATTCTTATGTACTATGCTTGTTATGCGAGTTTTTGGATAGGCCCTTTCCAGGAAAACAGTACCGACATCTGTTAAATTTTTGATACACTACGATTTATGCATAATTATGCTATTTATGCGCTCTGTGGTGTTAAACGGGCCGCGTCCCTTACTATCTTGCATAACACTGGCCGATATGGTTTACCGAGGCCAATAATAGGATAGAAGAAGAAGATCTTGCATAACTAAACGGAGTATAAATCAAATTTTTTAATAATTAGGGTGCACTTTTTAATATAAAACCAAATTCAAAATCTTCTATGTAGCTGTAAACCAGCTAGATAAAAAAAATTAATTTGGTGCACCTTAATTAGTATAAATTTTTTTTCTTGTCAAATATACAAGGTGTATTTGAAATAGGGTCAATTAATTTTAAGGGGTGATTGTACCTACATTGGAAAATATGAAAAAAAGGTCGTATAAACATATGTCTAAAAAAGCGTCGTAAGGGCTAAAAACACAGATTTCATGTATGAGATCTGTGGCTAAAGGCTAAAAAATTCGTTCGTTTGGACTTTTGGACGAGAAAAATTTATTGTAAGGTGAAATTTCACGTTTTGAGGACGAAAATTTAAATACTAAAAAAATGAAAACTAAAATTTCAACGAAGCAGGGTAAATGCACATAAAAAAACCAAGAAAAAGGTACTTTCCCAAATCTATCCTAAGGGAGCTAAGGTCTCCTTAAAATGCACCAATAGATTTAAAGCAATTTTTGGACCTACATGTATAGAAACTTTTTTTCTTAGTTTTTTACGTAGAATCGCCCCGCATCATTAAAATTTATAAAGCCGAAGTTTGCAACGTTTTTTTGCATCGAAAATTCAAATAGTATACTAAAGCACTTATTCCATAACACGTTTTTAGCGCACTAGTACTTTAGAAAACTCGCCGCAAGCGACTTGTTTTCTAAACTTGTACTCGTGCGTTAAAAATGTATGTACTAGTACTAGTACTTTAATATACTATTTGAATTTTCGTTGCAAAAAAACGATGCAAACTTCAGCTTCATTAAGATTTTGGTTTTAAAATTAGAACTATTGATTATAGTAAGGACAGAAATTTTTAATTTTAAACAAAATTATAAAAATATTAATTTATTATTCCATCAATCTATTTTTTTACTATGTGCTTGAGACACACAAGTCTTCAACTTGCTACCATTCAAAGTCTCCAGACTAGGAGAGGTATGAGTAGTTGTCTACATCTAGCAATAGATGGCGCACAAGTCTACATCAATCTAATGGCTATATTCCTTTTGCGAGTAAAGTCTAAAAACTTTTCTTAATCAGAGTGCAGAATTGACTCTTGGTACTGAAGAGGGCCAGCAGCTCGAAACTGTCAGTCTACCAATATCACTCTGTACGATGATTAGAAAATAGATTGATGGAATAATAAATTAATATTTTTATAATTTTGTTTAAAATTAAAAATTTCTGTCCTTACTAATTCTACGTCTAACCACCCGTTAGTGGTACTATGTGCTTGAGACACACAAGTCTTCAACTTGCTACCATTTAAAGTCTCCAGATAAGGAGAGGTATGAGTAGTTGTCTACATCTAGAAATAGATGGCGCACAAGTCTTCATCAATCTAATGGCTATATTCCTTTTGCGAGTAAAGTCTAAAAACGTTTTCTTAATCAGCGTGCAGAGTTGACTCTTGGTACTGAAGAGGGCCAGCAGCCCGAAACTGTCAGTCTACCAATATCACTCTGTACGATGATTAGAAAATAGATTGATGGAATAATAAATTAATATTGATTATAGACCCAATAAGCTATTAGTCTGACTAAACAAAACTTTTATTTTGGAGTTGCTTTTATTTTGGAGTTGCGGCCACATGAAACTGAATTTCAATGATAAAGTTTAGTTAAAAACTTGAAAATCTAAAAATATTTGCTTTTTCTTTAACGTTCAATACTTTTTGTAACTAGTAACGCAATTTTTTAAACAAAAAATCTAAATTGAAAAATTAATAATTTTAAAATTTTCTTACAGTGTATTTAAATAAAATGATTTTATTTAGTTTGCTGTGATAAAATTTTTCTAATTGTGAGTCTTTCATAAATGTCAATTTATTTTACCTATGATGTCAACTGACTTTCTTTCGCAATAAGTTATTGCCAATAATTATGTTCGAAATTAAGAAATAAACTTATTTTTTTGATAAATTGGTGAAAAATGGATTAAAAAATAGGAATTAGTTAAAAGTGCTTCTGAATTTTATCACCAACCAGCATAATTTGAATACATGTAGTTTTTGAACGTTTTAAGAACTTTTATAAAAATAAGGTCTACACAATAAATTTATAACTAAAAACAAATAAAAAAACTAAATAGATACGTATTTGAGTTTTTATTTAAGTTAAGCAATTAGAAGTATAATTTAGTTCATTGTACTAGCTCTTGTATCTCTTGGCTTCCGAGACAAGTAAAACCCAAATTTAAGTAAAACTCGAGGTAAAACTGCACCATTTTTATGAAAAATAAACATGCACCAGGCTTTTCTTGCTTATTTATAATCTTTTATCACTTCCAAGTTATAATTTTAAAACTTCTCACTGAATAATAATTTTTCGCCAAACCATGGTTTACAAACTAACTTCCTAATACATGCTATTATTTTATTTTTCTAAATATCTATTTATTTATTATAATTATTAAGTATTTTTCTTGTTCATAAATAAAAAACTAACATTTTCAAAATTCAATTCAAACCACTGACAAGTGAATTGTCATTTTACAAGATTTAGTAAAGTGTCACATCAAGCTTTATCTACTTGCGTTCAACTCATACACTGTTAGAAAATTTTAAAAATAACTATATTTTAATTTCAGTTTTTTGTCTTAAAACTAACGTTATTAGTTATGGAAAGTATGGAACGTTAAAGAAAACGCAACAGTTTTTCAGATTTTAGAAGTTTTAACTAAAGTTTACCAATTAAATTCAGTTTCATATGACCGTAACTCCAAAACCAAAGCTAGTTAAAAAAATTTGTTTCGTCAGATTTATAGCTATAATCAATAGTATCAATTTTAAATTGGTAGCTTTAGAAATAACGCCAAAAAACGTCCTGTACGTCTTAGATGGCCCGCCATGTATATTTATTTCAAATTAATTTTTCTGGAAAATGGTTAATCCTACATTATTACAACAAGAGCACCTTTTTTATGTATTTTGACCTGAGGAATCATGTTCCAATAATAAAATTACAACAAAATTACACAGAAAAAAGTTTTGGACAAAAAACTGAAAAAGGCCCCTATTTCGCACGCCCCTGGTTAAATAACAACATGAAAATAACATACGAAGATGGACCTTATTAAGATTAGTTACCATGCAAAACATTGTTGCTATAACTCAAAGAGTTGCCGAGTTATCAAATAAAAACCGAACTTTTCGGCCAAAGCTCCCTTACTACGCATTTTTAGACATATGTTTATAGTAACTTTTTTTTCATACTTTCTAATGTAGAATCAGCCCTAAAATTATTGATCCTATTAAAAATACACCGTGTATATTTTTCTTTTTAAAGCCTAAAAGCATTACATCGCTTTTTTTTCATTTTTACGAAAAACGAAAAAAAATATATTTTTTTGAAAATTATTCATTTTTTAAAAAGCCCTAGACATTTTTTTTTGATACAAATGTGTTTCATGAGTAATAAGAAACTTTGAAAATGTCCGTCCGTTTGTTTGTCCGTCTATCTGTCCGTCCGTCTGATGTCACGATTTTATTTAATACGATAACTCAAAAACGAATTGTCCGATCTATTGTTTTTGAAAATAATCCCAAAAAAAAAAAGTTATTGGGGTTTCAACTTAAAAAAAATGAAAAAACTAATAAAAAAAAAATCAAATTTTTTTCGTTTTTCGAAAAAAGAAATAAAAAAAAAATGTTAATTTTTTTCGTTTTTCGTAAAAACAATTTGTTTTGAAAAAAAAAAAAATTGTTGAAATTTTTAATTTTTTTTTTTGAAAAAAGTTTGTTTTCGAATTTAATTTTTCAATTTTCGAGAAACGATAAAAAAGAATATTTTTTAATGGTTTTTACTTCATTTTACCCCTATTACTGTTGATAATTGCAATGATTGTTGGTATTAACGTCACGTTTACATACAGTGCGGTCCAAAAGTCACCCCCCCTTTTACAGCTTTTAAAATGTGGGCAGTGGGGCATGGGGGGACATTTTTTTAAATGGAAAGGGGGTCGTGTGATGCATCATTTTAAAGCTTGTGAAATTCTCTATTTAAACTAACATTTTTAAATTTTTTAAAAATGTTTTTTAAGGTTTTGATTTTTCAATTTTTTGTGCTAAAACATTCGATTTTTTAAGTTTTTTTTTTATAAATTTTTATTTATGTCAACTAAAATTAGTTTATAAGTATAATTAACATTTTTTTATGATGAAATTAGGCATTTAAAAAAAAAAAATTGTTTTTTTTTTTAGAGGAATTTTGACATTAATACCCACTTTCAACCCCATTTTAAACCCAATTTTTTTTTTATTTAAAAATATGGAATTAAATGGAGAATTTTATAAGCTTTAAAATGATGTATTACACAACCCCCCTTTCCATTTAAAAAAATGTACCCCATTGCCCCCTGCCCACATTTTAAGAGCTGAAAGTATTAAATATATGCTAAAAGATAGTTTAAGTTGTCTTATTTAAAAGTTTCAAATTTGAAGTCGATATCTTAACTGGTTCAAAATTTAAGAGGGGGGGTGACTTTTGGACCGCTCTGTATAGCGCTAACATCCAGGATTTATAGATCCGCTAGCAGTCCATCTCTTTCTGTTATAAATCTCGGTAATTAGCGCTATGTGTGAACGTGTTAATTGTCAAGGATTTTTATGATTGTTCATGAATCATGATTGTCAGTGATTGGTTATGATTGTCAATGATTGTTTGACAAGTGCACAATGATTTTTCAATATAAACCTCTTGGCAACACTACCTACAATTGTTAAAAAATAAATAAAAATAGTTTTAAATACCTTCCGTTTCTTTTTATCCTAATGTGTCCCAAAGTCTGGTTGAGCAAGACAAGTTCTTTCTTGACATCGGACTGTGATTTTTCACTTTTCTTTGAAACTGGAGTATGCTGTGTAGCTGTTTTGGATTTGATTGGATTTTGCGTGGCTTTTGATTTAGGAGTGTTATCAATTATTAGCTGATTTAATTTTTTACGAACTGGAGCTTTTTTCTCAGCATTTTTTAACCTTATTAACAATTTCTGATATTCAATCTGTTTGTCTTTGGAAAGTAACTTGACTGCCGATTTGGCTAAAGTACTATTTGCTTTTTTTGCAGGAGGAGTTTCGAGTTGCTTAGACTCTATTTTCTCCCGCTGTTCTTTCAAAAACTTTTCTACAGTACTCTGAATATCAATATTACTTTTAGTACATAAGGCATTAACAGGTAAACTTTTTGGAATCATCTCGTTACCTGTAAATTGTTCTGTTACATTTTTGTTCTTAATTTTAGAAGTATCGTCTTCATCTGTACTTGAATCGCCATTTATTGTTATTATTAGGGGTTTAACTGCAGGTAACTTTATGTGTTTTAATTCATCACTTTTTTTGTTCATATTACTAAAGCTATTTTTGGTATTATTAACAGGTTCAGGTATCTTTTTTACTTCTTCTTGTTCGGGTAGGTTATCTGTTGCAATAATTCTTTTAGACATTGAGGCTAATAGTATTGCTCTTAGAACATCCTCATCTTCATCATGTTCTGCAGAATTTAAGGCCTCTTCTGTATCTTTTTCAATACACTGATTTTTATTAGATGTGTCATTTTCTTTATTATCAGTCTCAGACTTTAACGAAATATCAGATAAGAAATCGTTATCATCAATAAAAGTGTTACACTGGTTAATTTTTCTTTTTTTCTTATACTGAAATTTATTAACTAGTGCTGTACGTAGAGCTTCCACTCTAAGCTCCATTAGTTCGTAGTCTTGTTCTTTATCGGAAATAGAATCTACAGATTTTGTATCTGTTTTGCTAGGTTCAGGTTCAATTTTTGAAATGCTTGAATCTGACAAAACATCTACAGTGTTCATGCGTTTCAGTCTAGCTTCTAAACTGTTTTGATGTGTGTCTTCTACTTTTTCAACAGCTACAGCAACTTTCAGCTGTTTTTGCAAGCGTTTAAGGTCAATGTCATCCTCCGATTCAGAATCACTTAGCATGTGCTTTCTATGCTTTGTATTTCTTTTGTGTAGGGGTTTTCTTCTTCTCTTGTTTTTCCGAATAGAAGCATCATCTTCGCTTACGCTACTTAAAGAGAGTGCACGTAAATGGTCTTTAGTAGAGAAAGACTTACCAGGAAAAACCTCGACGATGGATGTGTCCGAAATATCCTCGAAATCGTCGTCGACTATTTCACCTTCCTCTCGGTCATCCGAATCCGCACTTATCGTTATGATATCCATTAAAATCATGTAGCTTGTTTAGCTTTTGAAAGTGTATTTTAACCCTTGCCCCCACAAAATTAGAAAGAGTTTCCAATTTTGTGCTTGCCCCTCGCGTTAAAATGACAGAATTGTCTAGTTTTAGTCTTCTTCTTCTTCTTCTTCCGTAGGCGATTTGCATACCCACAGGGCATATTCAGCGTTAACACAAGCGCCTAAATGCAGCTCTCTGTGCAGGAGTTTGTTTTAGTTTTTTCTTGGTTTGGTCTTTTTTTTATGAGGGGGCCTTGGTTTTCGTTAACGTTGATTTGGCGTCTGTTTGGTGTTTTTTTTTGTAAGAAAATGTTTTTTATTTAAAATAACATATTGAAAAATGGTCAGCGCATGCGCAGTTTATCAAAACGTTGCATAAAGAGCTGCACATAGGCGCTCCTGCGTTTACTTTACCGCTTGTTTCTAAACGCATATGCACCATGTACGTCATTTATTTTAGGTGGGTGTTCTGTGATTTTAGCACCAATTTTTGGTCTGAGATTATCTCAGCTAAACCGAGTTTAAGTGAAAAATGCTGCTTTCTGATTGGTCGGCCGTCAATTTAATCCAAGTTTAAAGTTAAACCATCATTTGGACTTTTTGTGCAAGTGGCGCTAAACGAACACTTTCACGAAATTACATAAAATAAAATTAATCAAGTCCTGTGCATATCAATGATTGCGATGCTGATGCTGGAATAAATCCGCCAAAGCGGTCACACCCGTTCCTTACAAAGATCACGCTGCGACTGCGAGGCAGGGTAGGTTACAAGCGCCTAATTGCAGCTCTGTGCAGGAGTTTGTTTTGTGTTTTTCTTGTTTGGTCTTTTTTTTTTAAGGAGGGGGCCTTGGTTTACGTTAACGTTAGTTTGGCGTCTGGTGATTTTTTTTGTTAAAAAATGTTTTATTTAAAATATCATATTAAAAACGCTGCATAAAGAGCTGCACATAGGCGCTCCTGCTTAAAGGCCTATCCAGAACCTTGCTAGCTTTGGACTTTGCCCTAAAGCATATCCACAGCCTCGCATAACACGTACATAAGAATTCGATACCGTGATTGGCTTACAAGAAACATGGCGGAACATCGAACCAATCACGGCATCGCATTGTTATGTACTATGTTGTTATGCGAGCCTGTGGATATGCCCTTATGCAAGGCTATGGATATGCCTAGTGTTCTGTGGATATGCCCTTAAAAAAGTAAAAGAAGAAGAAGAGGATAATAAACAATTTTTTTGTGTGTGGGTGCACCGGTTTTTTGCGGTGAAAAAATGATTTATACAAGGAAAATTGATTCCTTAGCGAAGCCAAATGTTCATATTAAAGACCCGGATAGAGTTAATAATATTATTAAATCGTTGGTTTTACAAGGTTTTTCAAATCTGCAAGTAGTGTCAGATTTTGACCGGACGATCACCAAACAGCACGAAAATGGTAAACAACATTTGAGCAGCTTCTGTGAGTATAAGATTTTGTAAATAACGATAAAAGTTTAAATTAGAGTCCTCTATAAATTAAGGTCTATTAACAAATACGACGTAAAAACGTGAAGGTTAAATAACCAATGCATGGAAATAAATGGTAAGTACTTTTTAATCAGGCCTTTGTAGGTATACATTTATTTGCATGCATTCAGGTCTATTCATGTGCGTAAATAATATTGCTATTTTGGCAACGCGATTTTAGCCAGTATTGTCAAAGGTAATATGGGTCAAAATCGCATGCGATTTTTGCAAAGAACTTTTACCTCAAGAAGGAACATGATGAAATCTTTCGTATGCTTTGTTCGAAGCGTGAACCAACTACGGTGAGGGGCTGGTGGGGACTCCCCACTGGGGAGTGACTATTGTTTACACTTAGTACTCGTAAAGAGAGAGAAAGAATGTGTAAACTCACAGTCTAATGTCGTAAAATGACTGACAGGGGTACAGTGTTGCCGATTGGAAACATATACTTTGGATATTTTATTGTAAATTTTAAGAAACATTAGTTCTGTATGAGTTTTATATGAACTAGTAGTTTAATTTTAATAGTAGTTTAATTTTAATAGATTTAAATATACTATATTATTAAACATAATTATAGTATACACAATAAAGTTTTTTACATTTTTAATTTAAGTATAATGATTTGAATTCATGATAAGGTGGAAACTACACAACATCGCTACTAGGTAGCCTGAAAGTCGACTAGCGACATCTACATTTTACACCACAAAGCTGTATCGCGTTTCTGTTAGTAAATAAACAAACAAAAAGATGACACCTTCATAAACATTGGTCTGAAATTACTTCTTGGGGTTCATTAACTTTCTTTATTAACCGCTCAAGAACTAATGCACATCAAAATTGTCCTATAATGGCATGTTTATCTACTTTTAATGTTTACCTAAATAATATTGATATCCACACATTGAAACTGCCTTCTTTTAAAAATAGTGTAAATGAAATACTTCCTAACTCAATTAGAATCAATAATTGATTCTCTCACTCATATATTTATATATTATATTATTATGTATTATATGGTATATATAGTAGATTTTTATTTTGGCAACGCGATTTTAGCCAGTATTGTCAAAGGTAATATGGGTCAAAATCGCATGCGATTTTTGCAAAGAACTTTTACCTCAAGAAGGAACATGATGAAATCTTTCGTATGCTTTGTTCGAAGCGTGAACCAACTACGGTGAGGGGCTGGTGGGGACTCCCCACTGGGGAGTGACTATTGTTTACACTTAGTACTCGTAAAGAGAGAGAAAGAATGTGTAAACTCACAGTCTAATGTCGTAAAATGACTGACAGGGGTACAGTGTTGCCGATTGGAAACATATACTTTGGATATTTTATTGTAAATTTTAAGAAACATTAGTTCTGTATGAGTTTTATATGAACTAGTAGTTTAATTTTAATAGTAGTTTAATTTTAATAGATTTAAATATACTATATTATTAAACATAATTATAGTATACACAATAAAGTTTTTTACATTTTTAATTTAAGTATAATGATTTGAATTCATGATAAGGTGGAAACTACACAACATCGCTACTAGGTAGCCTGAAAGTCGACTAGCGACATCTACATTTTACACCACAAAGCTGTATCGCGTTTCTGTTAGTAAATAAACAAACAAAAAGATGACACCTTCATAAACATTGGTCTGAAATTACTTCTTGGGGTTCATTAACTTTCTTTATTAACCGCTCAAGAACTAATGCACATCAAAATTGTCCTATAATGGCATGTTTATCTACTTTTAATGTTTACCTAAATAATATTGATATCCACACATTGAAACTGCCTTCTTTTAAAAATAGTGTAAATGAAATACTTCCTAACTCAATTAGAATCAATAATTGATTCTCTCACTCATATATTTATATATTATATTATTATGTATTATATGGTATATATAGTAGATTTTTAATTCTTCTAGTTTATATATTATGTTAGATTATATATTTTTCCTGTAATTGGGCTTGTCCTGTTGGAAATAAATGAATATTATTATTATTATTATTATTAAAAGTTCTTTGGATTTTTGCCAATATTGCCAAAATAGCAATATTGTTTACGCACGTGAATAGACCCGATTGGTTCTTTTACTTTTATATGTTGTATTTATTATTTATTATTCTTTACAGAGAGCGCCAAGTCCGATGAATCTGATTTTGCTCTTATTAAATTACATTAGATAAAAATATTTATAACTTAAATGTACTTATAACGTATTTCTAACTTAAAAATCTAAGGTTAGATTAACATTTGTAACTAACATTAGATTCTAACTTTAAAAAGCGGGACATTTGCACATATTTTATAACGTACTTTTATACAGTTTTCTTCTATCATTAAAAAAACGTTATTCTAACGTTAAATTACTACTAGGGTGGTTATAATAATAATAATAATAATCTTTATTTGCCCAACAGTTTGCACCAATTCTAGGGCAAAAATACATATATACAATTATATATAAAAATATACAAAATAAATAATATATATGGATACATAAATATTATTGTAGGTTGTTAGTGTATAAAAGTGAGTTTAGAGAACACGCGTTAATATCAATGGATCTGTTTAACGAATTAAAGTTATTACATATTATATTTATTGGCGATCTAACCATAACGTTAGTCCTGCTAAAATTACAAATAAAAGTATCCTCACGTCTCGAACCCAAACGCGGCACTCTGAAATTGATTTGCCTGAGTAAGTCCATGCAATCAATTCCATTGTGAAGCAGTTTATATAGAAAACATAGGGAAAAATTTATTCGTCTAGTCTTAAGTGACAGCATATTAAAGCGGTTTAACAGTTCAATATTGTCGTATCCTTGAGCAGGATAGACTCCTTCACGTTTAAAATAAAGAAATTTATCAAATCTTCTATTCACTGCTTCCAAGGCATCAGTATGAACTACATATGTGGGATACCAGACAAGAGAGGCATACTCTAGTCTGGATCTCACATATGCATAATATAATGACTTAAGGCATAATACATTATTAAAAGATTTTGAATTTCGAATTATAAATCCCAACATCTTAGAAGCAGAAGAACAGACTTGGGATATGGGACATGAAAAAGATAAAGTCGTATCAAATACAACCCCTTTCAACTCATCTTTCAACTCATAGCATCTCTCAAGCGGAGTACCGTTTATATGATACTGGTAGTCTATTATATTATGTTTAGTTGAATATGACATGTATTTACATTTTTTAATGTTAAGATTTAATTTATTACGAATGCACCAGTCCCATAAAAGGTTAATTTGATTTTGCAGCAAAATACAATCGTTAATTTATTTATTTTATTATTTATTATTTATTTATTTATTTATTTATTTCCATCTAAAATATACATATTTAATTACAAAAATTAGACACCTAGGTTTTTCACCTGTATTGTGTCTATAATCAAACTTAAAATATATTTTTTACTTAATGATGACAATCTATAACTTGAATATATTAAACTTTAAGTTATCTAACACAACAAGAATATTTAAATATAACTTTAAGCTGCTAAGTTGCTTGTGAAAACATTACGTAGACTCTCGTCTTGTAATATATATTTTTTGAGAGTTTTTTTAAAATTTTTAAAGTTCCTAATTGTTTTGATGTTTTCTGGAATCTTATTGTAAGTTTTTAAGCCTATATACTCAATACTTTTTTGGCCAACAGTTTTAATTTTTTTTTTTAGAACAAAACAGTTTAATTCTCTATTGCGAGTCACATAATCATGTGGAGTTTGTCTTTTTGGAAAGTTTTTATGTATAAAAATTAAAATATTTAAAACACTAAGATTTATTATATCTAAAATATTATTTTCTTTATATAAAAGTTCAGTGGAGTAATTATATTCTTTGTGTAATATAGTTTTTAAAATGTAATTCTGTGTGATTTCTAGTGGTTGTAGAGTAGTACTATACGCCAAGCCTCAGCTTGTAATACCATATCTTAGCATTGATTCTACTAAACTAAAATAGACGACCAGGAGATTCTTTTTATTAAGAATATTTCTTAGTGTATAAAACTTATATATTACATTTTTCAGCCTTTTGTTTAAATACTCTACGTGGCAATGCCACTTTAGATGCTGGTCTACCATTACTCCTAGGTACTTTATTGATTTTGTATTTTGAATATCTGTTGAATTTGTAACCTGAATATTTTTTTTAGTAATTGGCATACCAGCTTCTGTAGGCGAAAATGCAATATATTTGGTCTTGTTTAGGTTTAGTGATAGTAAGCTATTATCTAGCCATTGTTTAATAGAATCAATACTTTCCTCCGCCAACCGATATACTGCATCCCAATTGTCACGAGAGCAAATTATAACCGTGTCGTCCGCAAAAGATATTATTTCTATATGGTCATATTGTTCTAAAAGGTTATTTAAAAATATTAAAAATAGTATGGGTCCTAGAACAGTCCCCTGTGGAATTCCGGTATTTAAAAATTTAAATGGACTAGTAGAATTTCCTATTTTAACCCTTTGCGGACGATTTTTGAGATAATCTTTAAAAAGTTCTAGTTCATTACTCCTTATTCCAATGTCATACAGTCTATCAATTAGCAGATGGTGTGGTACAGTATCAAAAGCTTTTTGTAGGTCCATAAAAATCGCAATTATTTTTTTGTTAGTTTCAAAATTATTTAGGACCGTCGTAGTTAATTTGTGTAACGCTTGCTCCGTATTCATATTTTCCCTAAACCCATATTGGTTTTTGCTCAAAATTTTATTAACATTTAAAAAACCCACTATTTGTGACCTAAGGCACTGTTCAAAAATTTTTGCAAAATTACTGATTAGCGATATTGGCCTATAGTTTTCTGTTTTATCTTTGCTGCCTTGTTTATAGATAGGTATTACTGTGCTTTCTTTAAACTGACTGGGAATTGTGGATAACTCAAAAATCTTATTTATAATAAAAGTTAAAGGTTTAGTTATATATAGTTCTATAATTTTAATCATTTTCACACTTATGTTATCACCCCCGGCGCACGCATTATTCTTTAAAAGTTTAATTTTGTTACTTATATCTATTTCAGCAACAGGCTTTAAAAAGAAGGAATTTTTATTTTTGTATTTTTTTTCTTTAAAATTCTGAGGTTTTTTAATTTTAGAAGCAAGTTTGTTCCTCACATTAACAAAGTAACCGTTAAACTCTTCAGCAATATTTTTTTCCCCTGTAATTTTATCACCGTTAGGATTTGTAATAATTTTTATGTTTTGTTGTTTTTTTTTTTTAATATTTACTGCATTATTTAATGTTTTTAATAGACTTAATTATTAAATAAAATTTGAAGTCGTCCGCAAACAATAACCGATCACAGTCTATACATAAAGGCAGATTATTAATGAAAATTTGGCAAAATTAAAGGTCCCAGATTAGAACCCTGGGGAACACCAGAAGTAGAAAAAAAGAAATATGAATATAGTCCGGGAGCCCACGCCCAGTGAATTTTTTTTATTACCTCACCATTGAGACTTTGTATGTATGTTCTTTATGTCCAGTCAAACAACTTCTTACATAAGAAAATACTCGATAGCGGGGCGTTTTTTTTTCGGGACCAACGGTATTTCCCAAAAATTTTTGTCAGACTTGATTTTAAATATTTTTATTAAACGATCCTGAAAAAATCAGCTGTGAGGTGCTAAATGTTATGACTTCATAACTTTACCATGTTAGGTAAATAACTAGTCTTTTAAAAAGTAACATTCTTGGACCCTGAGGTCTCAAAACGACAATTTGAGATAAGAAAATGCGTGAAACATAGAGATTGGACTTACCTTGATGTTAGATTTTCTAGTGATGTCTGAGCTCAGAAGTGGTGATGGATAGGCCCTGTCTATATTCAGTAACGCGAAAATGTTGTGTTGAAGTGGAACTGTATATCATAGATGGTATCTATAATCTCCCTTTTGCATAGCGAGTGACCGAAACAGCAATGGCCGGCGGCGATATTGATTGATAATATCGATGTACGTGCTGCGTACCGAACTAATTACTACTACTTTGCGACTGATAATGAATATCCCCGCGTTTCAGGTGACAAATCCTGACATCGCACGTTGCGTCGTTGCCACGTCAACTGGGCAAAAATCCCTTTTGTTTAATAAATAAAAAGAAGGGAAATAATAATTTATTATATTTTAACGAAACTTAAACAAAGATTCTTGGTTGCACAAAATTTTACTTTCCCTCAATTGTTTTTTTTTAAACGATTGCTTCTACAGTGTTACACTATATGACATTTATTATGTATTTTTACTATAGGAATCTATATTTTTTTCAAAAAATAAAAAAAAATACATATAAAAAGTTGGGGGCAAAAGTGTGTTAAGCGTCACACATTTTTCTGTCTAGGTATTAGATTGATGTAGACTTGTACGAGTAGTTGTCTTCATCTAGCAATAGATGGCGCACAAGTCTACATCAATGTAATGACCATAATCCTTTTGTGAATAAAGTCTGAAATAATTTTCTTAATTAGCGTGCAGAGTTGACTCTTGGTACTGAAGAGGGCCAGCAGCCCAAAACTGTCGGTCTACCAATATCACTCTGTACGATGATTGATGGAATAATAAATTATAGTATATTAAAGTACTAGTTCCATAACATACGTTTTTAGCGCACGAGTACAAGTTTAGAAAACGAGCCGCTTGCGGCTAGTTTTCTAAAGTACTAGTGCTCTAAAAACGTGTTATGAAACGAGTGCTTTCTTCTTCTTCTTCTTCTTCTTCCTATTATTGGCATCGGCTAATGTTTAGCCATATCTGCCAGTGGTTCATTTATTAATATTATTCGTTTCTTCTCTCTTCTTGGTATCCGGGGGGGGGGTTTTTCGTTGGTGGGGCTTTTTCTTTTTTACTTCCTTTTTTTCTTGTCCAATGAACCTTGAGGGTATTAAGAATTGTTTATAAAAATTTGGTATATTTTCTAACTACTGCAAGCATAGGGAAAGGCTAAAGCGAAAGGTTGACTGAATCCAGAAATTGTACTACAGCTACTACTACGGCATGCGAAGGGTGTGAAAGTATGTATGAGATGTTAATCGGAGCATCTATTTTACTTGAAAGAGTTGTGTACAGTCTATTGCTCTTGTCTGTATGCTGTGGGCATTCAAAAATTATGTGGTTTATGTCTTGAATGGTTGCTCCACATCCGCACGAAGCGGAGGTCACGACTCCTATTCTATGAAGGTGTGATTTCGTCAAACAGTGGCCGCTTCTAAGTCTTAGAAAGGAGGTTATGAATCTCCTGTCAATCCTTAAGGATTGAAACCAGGGCTTAGTCAGGTCACTCGTATGGGTATGGTAGAATCTTCCTTTAGGTATATTTTTCCATGTGTTTCTCCATTTTCTGTAAAGTTCGGTCTTCATAACCTTTACGAATTCTTCCCAATTGGTTTTGATTTGTACTGGGTTGTTAAGAGTTGTGCCTACTGCAGCTAGCTTATCTGCTTCTTCGTTGCCTGGGATTTGGGTGTGACTAGGAATCCAACAGAATTCAACATTGTCACCCCTTCTCTCAAGCTGCGCTATAAGGTTTTTGGTAGAAAAGGATAGCATATCTTTTTTGTGTGCGTTTTTTGAGTTACAAACTTTGTTGAGGGCGGATCGAGAGTCTGAAAAAATTATGTATGCTTTATTTTGAGACGCAGAAGGGCGTTCAGTGACTATTAACAAAGCTTTGTAAATAGCGTACGTTTCAGCAGAGGCTATAGACATGAATTCGGGGATTTTAGCTGAGAATCTGTAATTCTGGGATGGGATAAAGATTCCTACTCCAACGCTACCGTTGTTTACGGATCCATCTGTATACACGGGGTCGTAAGTTGGCCACTTCTTTCTAAGGTAGTCTAGAAAGAGTTGGGAGTTGTTTAAATCTTTTTTTAGAGGGGAAATGTGAATGGTCTTTTTTAGTATGGAGGATTCAAAGTCAGAGTTAAAGTAGGGGATTGTTGGGGACTGGTCGATTATATCGGATTTTGTTGAGAAGAAATCAAGAGCATAAATAATAGGGGGAGGGGATTTGTTTCTCCAGTATGGAGTATCCAAACGAGTGCTTTATACAATTTTTTCTATTTTTCTCTAAAATTTAAAAAACTTACATTTAAATTGATGACAGATTTAGGGATTTTTGTTTTGAGTTGGCATTACAGTTTACACTATGTTTAAAATTCTAAGAACAAATGATATTTTGATATATTTTACAGTCACCTCTTCTTTTTTCACTGCAATTAACCAGTCCACAATTTTAACACGGTAAAAAATAACCCAAACACAAAATTTTGTAAAAAATTAAACTTAAAATCGACATTGACATTTGCATGCAAAACGTCAAGAGATAGGCTTTTGTATGTTGCCAACCCAACAGAAAAAAAAGTAGAGACCTCTTATGGGCCTATAAGAACACGCAAAATGCGTGTGATTATGAGCTTATAAGAGTCGCAAAATAGAAAAATATGTTTATATGATAATTTTGTTTAAAATATCTGTCCTTATTAATTTACGAAATATCTGTGAATATATATTTTTTGCAGGTTTATTTGAAAAGTGCCCATCAGTAACTGAAGAATGCAAAACATTATGTCGGAATTTAAAAAATAAATATTATCCAATTGAACTCGATCACAGTGTGCCCTTGGACGAAAAAAAGAAATATATGGAAGAGTGGTGGTCTCTTTCTGAAAACGCTTTAAAGTAAGTTTTTTTTTGATCATTTATTCAAAAACCAGAAATTTACATTTATATTTTTCATCCTCTAAGCTACTAAGCACAGTTGGATCCACAAAAAATGCAAGTTTTAAATATGCCAAAATGTCAATTTTATTAATTATTTTATAGTTTAAGTAAGATGTCAAGAAAGAGGTTAGAATAATTTGACATATTGTCAGTTTTTCTTTAAGTTTATTAGTAGTCTAAATAAATAAAATCTATAATTTATTTGAGGCGTATATATATTTACAGTATTATTAATTTGAGCCATTTCGCCTCAATGACTATTTATATCGTAAAAAATCTAAAACAGAAAATAAAATAAAAATGTTCTTATCAGGCGCACCTATTTCTAGATGCGCTGGTAAGGTATTGCGTTTAAAATAATACTTATCTGCTATATCTTCTTTAGCTAAAAAATATTATTAGTCCTTCCTTCACTCCAGAGCAAGCTGTTGCACAAGGTTCTCCTCTTTCTTCAGACCTGTATAAAATCTACTCCCATGATATGTACAAATCCTTCCAAGAAGACCCCTCCCACATCGATCCCAATTTATATATGATTCAATTTGATAATGAGACCGCCTTAACCGCCCATGAGAAAAGCCTAAAGAAAACCATGGAAAGTCTCCAGTCACTCACAAACCACACAACCGAATGGATGCACAAGTGGAGAATCCTTCCAAACCCAAGAAAAACCCAACTACTCATCTTCCACCATAACATCAAACCAAATTCTCCCTCAGTTGATGTCGACGGTCATACAGTCACACCCACTTCAAATGCCAAGTACCTAGGAGTCAATCTCGACCACAAATTAAACCTAGTCCAGCACTACACAAAATTGAAGAACAAAACCATCCAAAGAGCAAAGTTCTTTAGATCTCTCACCTTTAAAGATCAAGGCATCAGCACCAGAACATCTGCAAAAATCTACAGTACGATCTGCCGTCCCATTCTGGAATATGCTTTTGTTCTTACAATCAACATCAAAAACAAGGCCAAAAATCAAATTGAAGTAGGGGAAAGAACAAGTTTACGCTCCATCACGAAGATCAGGAACCCATCAAATCCTTTATACAACCCATCAAATGCTTTACTTTACGAGAAAACAGAGTTAACTCCAATGGAGATTTCTCCATTTAGATTAGACAGGGACAAAAGTTCTACCCAAAAAGGATAGAAGTAATATCACCAACATAAAGAAAAAAAAATCTACTAGGTTTTATGTTGGCTGCACTGTCAGTAACGCCATTTTCGTTAGCCACTGTCATTGTGTGAGCTGCGTTTGATATTGTTTTGATTTCAGTTTTTTGTGTGTTTTACTAAATATTGTGTTTTTATTGACTATTATAGTACTTTTACGAATTTTGATATTTAAATATTGTTTACCAAAGGTAAGTTCTTTCTTTATACCTTAGATTTAAAGCCTAGGCGAAATTCGTTTGGACTTTTGCAACCCTTGTAAAAACATCTTGGCATTTGGTAGCTATAACAGAAATAACGCTCGTCATAAAATTAATTTCTTGAAATGTAGAAACTGGTAACGATATTAAAATATATAATAATAATATATATATATATATATATTTGAGGTTATGTTTTGTAAATAAATAAACAGATTAAGCAACCAACCCAAGAACAATTAATAGGATTTATATTTCATTCTTTATTTTACTATTAAATCGTCAGTTTTATTTCTTAGCAAAAAATATTCATTTCTTTAGGTTTATTTAAAAAAATCAACGGTAATTGTTGATAAAAACTTGAAAAAAATATTTTTTTAATATGAAGCTGAAGTTTGCAACGTTTTTTTGCAACGAAAATTAAAAAAAACTTTAAATTGACTCTATTTAATAAAAAACTGGTAGTTAGTAGTTTTAGATCGAATTAAGGCCTTTTGGATCCATAAATAAATAAAAAAGCAAGAAAAGTCAAAACTGTCGTTTTGGTATGGTTTGTTAATTTTCGTTGCAAAAAAACGTTGCAAACTTCAGCTTCATTTTTTAATTTATTTAAGTTGGTAGTGGTGTGCCGTGCACAAATGAGATAGAGATAGGGTAGACGTCTTCTGTTTCATAATTCTAGTTGTACAGACCTCTATTAGTCAAAGATTAGAACAACATCAAAAACAAGGCCAAAAATCAAATTGAAGTAGGGGAAAGAACAAGTTTACGCTCCATCACGAAGATCAGGAACCCATCAAATCCTTTATACAACCCATCAAATGCTTTACTTTACGAGAAAACAGAGTTAACTCCAATTAGTCAAAGATTAGAAAGCCTCAGACTTAAGTTTATTAACAACAGAGATAACCGAGAGAAAATCTCTTTACTTGTGAACTACAAAGAACCAACAGCAATCCCAAAAAGAAAGAATCCCACACTTCCTGCATACAACAGCCTACTACATTAGCTAAAATGCACTTATTTATTTATTTTTTCCTACCATAATTTACTTACTATTTTTTTTCCTTTATCTTTATTACTCAATTCATCTTTTTTTTTATTTATTTTATTTATTTATTCATTTATACTCGTAAGGGACCTACATAATATAATTTTTGTAAAACTGGGCAGAAAGACTTCGGTCGTTAGCCTATTGGTGCTCCAATAAATATATTTATTATTATTATTATTATTAGTCAATACCTTACCAAAGTTTAAAAATTTTGCCTAAATAAAAAATTTTCAATAAAATTCTTGATAAATCGTTAAAATAATTAAAAAAGAACGAAAAACTGAATAAAAGTTAACTTCTAACGTTTCGGGATCTAATCTGATCCCGTTTTCAAAGAAAATTATTAGTTTTGAAAGAATTTGTGCAATATTTGGCTTTATCAATCAAAATATGACAAATGTCAAAATATGTCATTTCGAGGTAATTGAAACAAAGACACCTGTAACAATAAAAAGGTGCAGAGAAATTAATTTGGAAAAAACTTTTATTGAAAAGAGGGCAAAGTTAAATTACCGCGTAATACTTCATCATTAAGTATTGGTGTCCAAATATTAGATAAAGATGAAGAGCATTCGCTAATACAGTTATCTCTGCATAATTTTATGAAAATTGATTCTTTTAGCTTTCTTATTTCTGTGATAGGCTCTTTAGTTAAAATTTTTGTATTATCAAATAAAAAATGGTGACAATTATTAAACGAGTGATCAACTAATTTTGAAGAAAATATTTTTCTATTTGACAGTTAACTTTATGTTCTGTCAGACGGACATTTTTATTTTATTTTCTGTTTTAGATTTTTTACGCTATAAATAAAAAATTGAGGCGAAATGGCTTAAATTAATAATACTGTAAATAGTCTAAATAAGTAAGGACAGAAATTTTTAATTTTAAACAAAATTATAAAAATATTAATTTATTATTCCATCAATCTATTTTAAAATTAAAAATTTCTGTCCTTACTAATTTTACGTCTAACCACCCGTTAGTGGTACTATGTGCTTGAGACACACAAGTCTTCAACTTGCTACCATTCAAAGTCTCCAGATAAGGAGAGGTATGAGTAGTTGTCTACATCTAGAAATAGATGGCGCACAAGTCTACATCAATCTAATGGCTATATTCCTTTTGCGAGTAAAGTCTAAAAACGTTTTCTTAATCAGCGTGCAGAGTTGACTCTTGGTACTGAAGAGGGCCAGCAGCCCGAAACTGTCAGTCTACCAATATCACTCTGTACGATGATTAGAAAATAGATTGATGGAATAATAAATAGTCTGAATAATTTATTACAGATAATGCGTGAATGCGAAATATATAGAGGTTCCAGATCTGCAGAAGCAAGAAGTCTCTCCAAGATGGTTATTTTTATGTTAATATTCCCTCAGTTTTACAAAATTAATGGAGAGCCCCTAGAATATGCATTTAATGTTGAAAAAGAATCGAAAACTTGCTCTCTTGAAAAATAACGTTTTTGTGACAGGGTGTCGTTTACCTCCGGGGTCCAGATAAACCTAATAAATAGTAAACTGAAAAAACATTTAGATATTATTTAATCATATAAAAATTTAAACACAATATTTAGTAAATCGAATGGCCGTAGCTCCCTTAGGGCTCATTTCCGGACCAACCTTTATAGAAACTTTTTTTGATATTTTTCGATGTAGAATCACCTCTTAAATTTTGGCATGGCAGTTACTGATCACCCTGTATATAAAATAGTAGCGTAGCATTACATATCTTCATGGCTTGTTTTTTTTTAATTTTTAGTGGACTGAAAGTCAGCCAAAAGGAAATTGAAGAAGTCTGTTTAGAAATCGGACCTACCATAAGGTAAGATATAACTATACATAACATACGTTTTTAGCGCACGAGTACAATTTTAGAAAACGAGCCGCTTGCGGCGAGTTTTCTAAAGTACTTGTGCTCTGAAAACGTGTTATGAAACGAGTGCTTTATACAATTTTTTCTATTTTGCTCGAAAATAAAAAAAAATACATTTAAATTGATGACTGATTTAGGGATTTTTGTTTTGGGTTGGCATTACAGTTTACATTATGTTTAAAATTCTAAGAAGAAATGATATTTTGATATATTTTACAGTCATCTCTTCTTTTTCACTGCAATTAACCAGTCCACAATTTTAACACGGTAAAAAATAACCCAAACACAAAATTTTGTAAAAAATTAAACTTTAAATCGACATTGACATTTGCACGCAAAACGTCAAGAGATAGGCTTTTGTATGTTGCCAACCCAACAGAAAAAAAAGTAGAGACCTCTTATGGGCCTATAAGAACACGCAAAATGCGTGTGATTATGAGCTTATAAGAGTCGCAAAATGGAAAAACTAATATTTTGGCGATAACTGGCTTATTATTGATAAAAATAAAAGTCTAAACCAAATGGAGAAAGAGTTGTAACGTGAATGACGCTGAAGCTAGCGTCCAACGTAAATACGTTCTACTTTATAGGTAAAGCAAAACCGAGATGACATTAATATGTTTAAATTAAAAGGCTTAAGCCTCCAGTTACAAGACATGGTTTTCTTTACTTGCACATTTCTTCTTCTTCAATGTCGTAAGCGTCATATAAATTTAAAGTTCTCGGATGGGATCGTCACCTAATTTTGGTACACTTTTGCGTGACATAACAACAATGATCTCAGCCGAGAACTTTGTTAATAATATTATCTTAATATCGTAAGCGTCACATAATTTTGGGACACTTTTTCGTAACGGTTTTTTTTCGGAGCGGTTTCAGCCCTCTACCCTCCGTCTAAAACGTATTAATGTTAAAAAAAAACTTTTCATACGATCCTCTATGAAAATGACATTTAGCACACTCTTTTGTTCTTTTGAAAACGCCTCATATGGCACTAGTTTGATATTTTTATATCATACTCGTGTGATATTTATGTATGGAGGTTTGCCTAATTTTATTTAGATTCTCTTAGATTCTACGAATTTTATTCACCTTGTTTTATAAACCATTTTCCACCTTTTTTGAAAATTTGCGTTACGTAATATATGGACAGCCCCTTATAACAACAAAACAAAACAATTGAATAGGTTTATGCAAAGGGATTTTCCAATATGTCTCTATTATAGTCTCTATAATAGGTCCTTTTTGAATGAGAAAACTGATATGGTCACTACACCACTTGGTTTGGACTTTTTTTTACTCGTCTACAGACTAGTAAAAAAAGCTTCACTTTTTCTCTTAGTAAAACAATATACTATTATTGTGATGTCCGGATCCTTTTCAACCAAAGAAAACTAAAAATAAATGTTAACTTTTAGGGACGGAACCAAGGAAGTTTTTGATCTTCTCTCTGAAAAAAATGTACCAGTCCTGGTATTTTCTGCTGGCTTAGGGGATGTTGTTCAAGCAGTATTGAAGGAAGTGGATGTTTTAAAGTCCAATGTTAAGGTACGATAAAGTCTAATAACACAGGTCAACAAGGATGTTTTTTTTTTATTTTCTGGCTTAGTTAAGACCCACTTTTTCGTTATTTTATTCGAAATCGGCGGAATCAAAATTAACGTATGCAAAAATTCAGAATATTGTCCGTGTTTTTTCCTGCCCACTGCGCAGTTGTCCAAAACCCTTACGTGATGGACAAAAACGGAAGTTATTAGAAATCAGCATAACTACACTTGAGAGCAAAAAAATCGATCCACCTAAAAAATTGGCATTTTTTAAGTTCAAACTAGATAAAACGTTGCAAGCCCCCTGTCAAAACATCGGCACTATTGTACACTAGAGCCATCTAGTTTGCAAATTTCAAACTAGGTGTTTGTTTGATTTTAAATTCTGTATCTTTAAAACATTATATTCTAGCAAAAAACTGTATATAACATTTTTTATAGGGCTTAAAAAGAGCTTTTATTTAAAATATAATTTTTTGAAATCGGATTATAAATATGGGAGATATGCTAAAAAAACCTTTAAACGCCAATATCTCGAAAACAATGCGTTTTAGGAAAACGTTGTTTATAACATTTTTTGACCAATTTAAAATTATCTTTTATATAAGTGCTAAATTAACCAAATACAATAATAATTGCCTTAATTATAAACAAAAAACGCTAAAAATAGAAGTTTTACCCTATTTTTACCCCCTTACCCCCAATCGTTTACCCCCGAAATCTAATCAGCTCTTCGGAATACGATAAGAAACAATATGCAAAAAACCGCAAGTCGATATCTCATGTAGAAATGGAGTTAGAGAGTTTACACCCAGACAGACAGACAGACGGACGCAAAAATTTTTTTTACTGATTTCAACTCGGAATGGTCTAAAACGTCGAGAAATGTGAAAAAAACGTGGTCAAAGATTTTGACTTTTCGGCGAAGATTTCACTACATCGGCACTCTTAGTAGCACTAAGTGCCGATGTAATATATTTAGTGAGCTTTGATCAGTTGTCAAGGAATAAGTTGGACAGTTGCTAAGTGTTGTTGATTGTTGATGTCCCTTAATTTGAAAATTTGGAAATTCCACAAAATATATTAAAAAATACTGAAAATCTAAGGAAAACCTATTGTTGGCAAAATGTTACGCACTAAATGATGTATGTATGTATGAAAATTTACTGCAACGAAAAGTAAAAAACCTAATTTAAGTAGTTACTGTAACAGTACTGATGGCTTACATTTATTAATTGGTATGTAATCTTTTTGCTTATTGTTAATAACAGTTCTAAATTATTTTTACTGTTTTTAGTCAGAAAAATATACCCCAAATGAAGGCTTGCTATAGTCAATTTTTTGACCAGTGTGTTACTCTTTCTCTGTTTAATTGATGATTTAAATAAAGAGAGAAATACATATTCCCCTAACTTGGTTAGTAACCGCTGATCCACAAAAAATCGGCATATATGTCCTTATTTAGTATTTTTTCATGGTCTGTCTACTAAAATTTTTGTCAGTAATATGTATTAAAGACGTATGTCCGCATTTTTTCCGTCTTTTACACATAAAATAAACGTAAAGGTAAAGAATTTAAGCAAATATATGTAAAATATTAATATTATTATTATTATTATTACAACAGTAAGCGGCTGATAAGCCGATGAAACTGTTTTTACAAAAACTAATTTAAAAAGTTATATTACAAGCGACTTTCATCTTTTTCTCTTCTATAATAGAAGAGAAAATGATTGTAAAACAAGTTTACACTACGATATTTTAAAAACGCTTTGACCCAGTAGTAAACAAAATTTGTTCCAAATTTCAAGTCTCTATGTCAAAGATTTATTCAAATATCGTAGTGTAAATTTGTTTTGGAAGCGACTTGCATCTTTTTCTCTACTATACAGCCTGTTCCAGAACTCGCGTACCGAAATTTAAGAGGTGATTCTACATCCAAACATATGAAAAAAAGTTTCTATAAAGATTGGTCCGGAAATGAGCCCTAAGGGAGCTACGGCCCTTCGAAGATGACGTATTGAATGGGGAACAAAAAAAAAGCACCAATAAAATTTTAATACTGCAGGGTGATTCTTCATTTAAAACTGAGCAAAAAAGTATTATACACCAAAACACCTAAATTTAATATTAAAGGAGTAATAGCCTTTTAAAAAGTAACGTTTTTGGTGGCACAAAATGTTACTTCCTCTTAATTGCATTTTTTTTTGATAACGGTTGCTCCTACAGTGTTACACTATATGATATTTTATATGTATTTTTACTCTAGAAATCTATATTTTTTACAACAAATCCAAAAAACATACACATAGAAAAGTTTGGGGCAAAAATGTTTTAAGCCTCATATATTTTGTCCGTCTGGGCACGCCTCTGGATAAATTAAAAAAATAAATTAACATAAACTTATTGCCCTTATTAATACTAGTATACATGCAAAAGCTCGCCGCTCTAGCTTAAACGGTACCCGAGTTAATTATTAAAAACCTTATTTTTATAACAATTTTAAAGGGCCCTAGATCCCTTAGGGTTCATTTCCGGACCAACCTTTATAGGAACTTTTTTTATATTTTTGGATCTAGAATCACCTCTTAAATTTTGGCATGCCAGTTATGGATCACCCTGTATATCACAATTTATCACATTAATAAAAAAAAATTAAGGACAAATCTTTAGCATCTGGGTGTTTTTAAGGAGAAGGTACAAAATCACCTTATGTCAAAGATTTATTCAAATATCGTAGTGTAAATTTGTTTTGGAAGTGACTTGCCTCTTTTTCTCTACTATATATCACAATTTATCACATTAATAAAAAAAAATTAAGGACAAATCTTTAGCATCTGGGTGTTTTTAAGGAGAAGGTACAAAATCACCTTATGTCAAAGATTTATTCAAATATCGTAGTGTAAATTTGTTTTGGAAGCGACTTGCATCTTTTTCTCTACTATATATCACAATTTATCACATTAATAAAAAAAAATTAAGGACAAATCTTTAGCATCTGGGTGTTTTTAAGGAGAAGGTACAAAATCACCTTATGTCAAAGATTTATTCAAATATCGTAGTGTAAATTTGTTTTGGAAGCGACTTGCATCTTTTTCTCTACTATATATCACAATTTATCACATTAATAAAAAAAAATTAAGGACAAATCTTTAGCATCTGGGTGTTTTTAAGGAGAAGGTACAAAATTACCTTTTTTTTTTTTCAATTTTGGTGAATGCAGGTAGAAATTCTTTGAATCACCTCATCTAAAGTTTATTTTTTTAAGGTATAGTTATTTTAAACCTTCCCGCTTGTAAACAATCTCGAAATTACCATAGCAACGTAAGATACGCATGCGTCGTAAGCGAAATGACTAGGCCCAATTTACACAACCGTAAAACGTTGACGTGCCATTAACGAGAACAAAACAATATATAAATATCGGAATAAAAGCGATTTTATAAGCAAATGTTGTTTCTACAGGAATACAAAAGTGTTTTTAGCAACAGCTTTATCAATTCTCTTTTAATACATCAAAACATCATAAAAACAAAGTAAGTAAACAAAAATTATAAATTTTGGTTATGTTGACATTCAAAACAAGCCACTAATTCAGAGTAAATCGGACTTTGTGGAGTATTTAGCGGCAAATTTAAAATAACTATACCTTAAAAAAATAAACTTTAGACCTTGTGAAATACCATAAGGCCTTTATTACAATTTTTAATTTAATTTTTTTTTATTATTATTATTTTTATCGACTGCCTTCAATAAACAATGCTTAACCCTTTATGTACGGTTGACCGATATATCTGACATGTGGGTTTATGCACCGTTCCTTGTTTCAGTGATTATCATACCATATCAAATGTTTGGATTTAATATACAGTATATCCCCGGATGGAGTTACAAAGATTTTTTTTTATTTTTGATATCTCAAAAAGTCACTTGATAACTTGCCCTCCTTGTTTTTAAGCTCCCAAAACACTAAGCACTTTTTGTACAACTCTTACGGTTCATGAGATAATGCTTATTTTTAAAGTCGCCATTTTGAAGAAAAAAACCATTATCTCATGAACCGTAAGAGTTATACAAAAAAATGAACCGACTTATATGTCACTAAAAAGTAAAAAATTAAAAATACGCAAGTCGGTGCCAATTTCACTATTCCCTAAATTAATTACTAACAGTTATTTTTTTTTATTATTTTATTATTGTTTGCTGTGAAATTGGCACCGACTAAAGTATTTTTTATTTTTTTACTTTAGACAGAAGTCGGTTCATTTTTTTTGCGAAGAGTTTTTATTTTTTACTTTTTGGGGACACAGAACTTTTAGATTTGTAACGTCATCTAAGCTAAATTATAGCTGTCCTTCCATCTCGGCAAGCTGCTGACGTCACAACGCACTATTAGTGCATTGTGTCGTCTTCATCTTAAAGATAAATTTCTAAAATATAAAAGTAATATTTTTATTTCAGCGCCGAAGAGTCCAACCAACTTTATTTTATTTTTTATACTAAATAAAATCTTGTTAAACTTTAAGCGTTAAGTAATAATCAAATAACGCCTTATGGTAAAATCACAAAATTTATCATTTTCTCTTGGTATTTTAATATTACAGTGATGATGATATTTGAGTGATCCCTAAATCAAGTTATCCGGATCCAAGTTATCAGATATTTCTCTAAAAATTTGGTTGGTAGTAGAACCAAATTAAACCGGTTTTAAGTTAAATTGCGTTAAAACGATTAGATTTATCTTAATTATCCGGCTTACCCGGCATTATCCGAGCGTAAAATTGAAACGGGACCACCTCAGGAATGCCCTCGAAAATGTTACGCCGCGTTACATGGGGGGGGGGGTGGGGGTTCAAAAATGGCCAAATTTTGCGTTACGTAATACTTGAACGCTCCCTAAGGAACTTACAGCCCTTCATATCTTTAGTAGAAATGTTAAATGGTTTTTCTATTTTGCGACTCTTATAAGCTCATAATCACACGCATTTTGCGTGTTCTTATAGGCCCATAAGAGGTCTGTACTTTTTGTTCTTTTGGGTTGGCAACAGACCTGGCCTATCGCTTGACGTTTTCCGTGCAAATGTCAATGTCGCTTTAAAGTTGAATTTTCTACAAAATTTTGTGTTTAGGTTATTTTTACCATGTTAAAATTGTGGCTTGGTTGTGGTAGTAAAAAAGAGTAGAGATGACTATAAAATATATAAAAATATCATTTGTTCTTAGAATTTTAAACATGGTGTAAACTGTAATGCCAATCCAAAACAAAAATCCCTAAATCAGTCATCAATTTAAATGTAAGTTTTTTTAAATTTTAGAGCAAAATAGAAAAAATTGTATAAAGTACTCGTTTCATAACACGTTTTTAGCGCCCGAGTACAAGTTTAGAAAACGAGCCACTTGCGGCGAGTTTTCTAAAGTATGTTATGAAACTAGTACTTTAATATACTATTTTTCTTCGCCGTTTCGTATTACCACTGTTTCTTATTATCCCCTTCTCCCCTAATATTTATTTTGGTTGCAGATAATATCAAACTTCTTAAAATACGTCGAAGACGGGACAATTTGTGGATATCAGGATTCTGCGATAAATATATTTAACAAAAACGAATATGCGATAAAAAATAGTGATTTTTACGATATGGTAAAATGTAGGACCAATGTAATAGTTTTGGGAGATTCTTTGGGAGATGCTTTGATGGCCGATGGCATTGACCATGTGGAAAACATTTTGAAAATTGGGTTTTTGTATCCAATGGTAAGATATTTACATTACACGCTAATCTTAATACAAATTAAGTTTTAGTGACTTGCAAACCAAGAGTAAATCCTGCTAATAGGAGGTCTACACATTATAAAATCGTTTAACAGTTAAATCGGAAGATAATGGACTTTTTTCCTTCCAAATTACCATAGCGGAATTGATAAAACTATTTTATACTGTTTTAGATTATTCTATACACGGTGTACTTGAAATAGCATCGCAAATTTTAACAGATGATTCTACATCATAAAATATGACAAAAAGTTCCTATAAACATATGTCTAAAAATGCGTCATAAGGAAGCTACGCCCCTTTGAAAGTGGCTAAAAAAATCAGCTTTTTATTTAATAACTCAGGTACCCTTTGAGATATATCAACGAGGTTTTGCACGTCAACTAATCCTACCAAGGCCCGTTTTTATGTGTTATTTTCATGTACTTATTTCAACCAGGGGTGTGCGAAACGGGGGGGGTTTATCAGTTTTTTGTCCCAAACTTTATTCTGTGTAACTTTTTTGCAATTTTATTTTTGAAATATGATTCCTCAGGTCAAAATACATAAAAAAGGTACTCTTGTTGTAATACTGTAGGATTAACCGTTTTCTAGAAAAATTCATTTGAAGGTGAAATTCCACGGTTCGAGGACGAAAAATTAAATACTAAAATGTTGAAAACCAAAATTTTAATGATGCAGGGCAAATGTACATTAAAAACTAAGAAAAAAACCTCATATACAGGTACTTCCAAAAATCAATCCTAATGGAGCTATGGTCTCCTAAATATGCACCATTTTAAAAGGGCTATGGTAGCTTTAAAAGCGTATTTTCGACCTACATGTATGGAAACTTTTTTTCTTAGTTTTTGATGTACACTTCTGCTCAAAAATATCGGCCCACCTAAAAAAATACACATTTTTGAATGCAAATATCTCCAAAACTATTTAATGGATTTATTCGATCTTTTTTTTATTTTGAAGCTTGAACTTTTAGCTCTTACTTACTGGAATAAAAATTATCAAACATCTTTTTTTATACCGGCAGCAATGAAAAGTGCACAGCTATGTTTTTTTACTGCACCTTTCGATATGCGCATGGTTCGCCACTGCATATTTTTTTACAATTTAATTAATTGATTTTATAGCCTAATTAAATGGAAGTAATCTCTTTTTAAATTTTTTAATTTTCCTTTTCTCGTTTAGGAGATATAAGGTTTTTTCTAAAAATTTACATTTTTGCAAGTAACAAAAAAACTACGCAATGGATTTAATTGATTTTTTTTTTAATTTGAAGCTTAAATCGTAAACTTTTATTTATTTAATTTAGGTTTCTGTTGGAAACATGTTTAAACTGAGTTTACATTGCTTAAATAGTCATGTTTTTTTTACTCGATCTTTTTTGTTGCAATTTAAACACAAACTCAAATCTTTCCATAAGTTTTAAAACTTATTCTAATAGCCACACTTATTGTGACTGATTCCGTCTTTTATTTTTTATCATAAGTCTTCTCATTTAGGAGAAATTATGTTTTTTTTGGTAAATAAGGGGTGGGCTAGTGCCACCCCTGTAACTAACTTTTTTATGATTGACAAGACTTGTCACTTATGTGACAATACTTTTTTAACTCGTTAAAATTTTATTTAATTGTATTATTTAAATGGAAACAAGTCCGGAAGTAGCTGCCCAAGCTGTAGCTCTGCTACAAGAAGGGCACAGTCAGCGTTATGTTGCTCAACAGTTAAATATTACGAGAGCAGCGGTAAGAAGAGTATTCCAACGTTTTGAGGAGACCGGTTCCTTTAGTCGACGCCAAGGAGCTGGCAGACATAGGTGCACGTCCGCTCGGGATGACCGATTTATCGAGCTTAATTCCCTGCGGAATCGTCGTCTAAATTCAGTTAATTTGAGATCACGGCTTCAAGAAACAAGATGTGTAGCAGTAAGTAGGTCCACTATTGGTCGAAGGCTTTTTGAAAGAAACCTTGGCTCTTATAAGGCCGCAACTGGACCTAAAATCACTGCTAACCATCGTCGTGCCAGGCTGCAGTTTGCAAGAATACATTTAAACTGGGACAGAAACCAATGGGCAAAGGTTATGTTTTCTGATGAAACCAGGATATGTCTATTTGGGAATGATGCAAGACAGCATGTCTACCGACGTCCTGGAGAACGTTATGCACAGGCCTGCATTGCAGAAAAAGTTAGTTATGGTGGTGGATCGTGCATGATATGGGGAGGTATATCATTGGAAGCTAAAACTGAACCCGTTTTTATTATAAGGGAAGAACGTGGACGGCAAAGGCGAAGTCTTACAGCGGAAAGGTATGTCGAAGAAATTTTGGAAGAGCACGTCGTACCTTACGCCGGATTTATAGGCGATGACTTTATTTACATGCAAGACAATGCAAAGCCGCATACCATTTTTAAAACCTAATTCTGTATGAAAAACATTGGGAAATATGACTATAACGTCTATAATATTTATGTAGATAAATTTTAACTATAGTGTATACACATTGATAACCTAGCCTCAACCGTGTAATGTTGGTTAGTTTTAGTGTTTTGTTAAATTAAATTGAATGTTTTATTGACCATAATGTAATGTAACTAATAATAACGAAAAACAGCATTGTTGTAAAAAAACATACACGTCTAATACGTTTTTTTGTGTTTATAATTGTTATTAAATAATTTTAATAAAATTTAAAATTTGTTTATTGTTATTTTATTTGATAAAATATTTTGTTTAAAAAAAATTAAAAAGCAAAAAGTCCTTAAAAAGACGTTAGAACTTGTTTTTGGAGTACCATTAGAGATTTAAACAGTCTGTGCAAAGTTCGTTCGACATATATGCCTCAAAACGCAGTCTGAGCTGGGAACCAAAAAGTTGCTAACGCAGAAAACGTGTTAATTAAATGTATTTATTTAAGCTAAAGTTATAGAAGTGCAATAGATCTTTATATTCTATCGACGCTTTTCCGTCATATACAGTTTTACAGGGGTGGCACTAGCCCACTGATTAAAAAGTCACTTTTTCCGAAAAACTTTAATTTCTCCTAAATGAGAAGACTTATGATAAAAAATAAAAGAAGGAATCAGTCACAATAAGTGTGGCTTTTAGAATAAGTTTTAAAACTTATGGAAACATTTGAGTTTGTGGTTAAATTGCATCAAAAAAGATTGGGTAAAAAAAACATGACTATTTAAGCAATGTAAACCCAGTTTAAACATGTTTGCACCAGAAACTTAAATTAAATAAATAAAAGTTAAGGACTTAAGCTTCAAATTAAAAAATAAATCAATTAAATCCACTGTGTAGTTTTTTTGTTATTTGCAAAAATGTTTATTTTCAGAAAAAACCGTATATCTCCTAAACGAGAAAAGGAAAATTAAAAAGTTAAAAAAGAAATTACTCCCATTTAATTGGCCTATAAAATCAATTAATTAAATTGTAAAAAAATATGCAGTGGCAAACCGTGCGCATATCGAAAGAAGCAGTAAAAAAACATAGCTGTGTAATTTTCATTGCTGCCGGTTTAAAAAAAGATTTTTGATAATTTTTATTCCAGTAATTAAGAGCTAAAAGTTCAAGCTTTAAAATAAAAAAAGGTCAAATAAATCTATTGAATAGTTTTGGAGTTATTAGCATTTGAAAATGTGTATATTTTTAGGTGGGCCGATATTTTTGAGCAGAAGTGTAGAATAACATTGCATCATTAAAATTTTGGTTTTCGACATTTTAGTATTTAATTTTTCGTCCTCGAACCGTGAAATTTCACCTTCAAATGAACTTTTCTCGAAAACGGTAAATCCTACAGTATTACAAGAGTATGTATTTTGACCTGAGGAATCATATTTCAAAAATAAAATTGCAAAAAAGTTACACAGAAAAAAGTTTGGTTAAAAAACTGATAAGGCCCCCCGTTTCGCACACCCCTGGTTTAAATAGGTACGTGAAAATGACATACAAAGATAGGCCTTATTAGGATTAATTCACGTGCAAAACCTCGTTATATATATATATATATCAAAGGGTTCCTGAGTTATTAAATAAAAACCGATTTTTTTAGCCAATTTCAAAGGGGCGTAGCTCCCTTATGACGCATTTTTAGACATATGTTTATAGGAATTTTTGTCATATTTTATCATGCAGAATCACCTGTTAAAATTTCCTACGCTATTTCAAATACACCCTGTATAAATGTTGGTCAGAGAAACTGAGCACCTGAGATTCTACTGTTAATGGTGATATAAAATGGATTTTTCATATTATTATTTCACTATTAATGATCTAAAGTTGAAAATTCTATCACTAATGCTGTGAAGTGGTATATAATTCGGTTATAGCCGAGCGGGTAATTATAACTTTTATCATAACTTACTCAGTTAGGTTTGCCATCCAATCTTCTATCGTATTTAAGTATACCCGAGCGGAGAATATACTTAATCACGTATCACTTTATTCGGGAGCTTAAGTTCTAGTGAGATGGTGCTTTGGAAACAGATTAAAACTATTGCTTCTTAACTTAAGAATAATATATTAAATAAATGTGAATAAATTCTTCAAGAACATGATAGATCAATTCTTGCTTCTAAGTCCTACTTTTATGCAACGCCCTTAAATTCTAATTTCCATTATATATTAGTTTTCCATTAAATACTTCTAAATTAGAACATTCTATGTTTGAAATCCCAACTTTTCACCATAATTTTCAAAGCCCAATTTATTGTCCACATTTCTCTCAGTGTAAATATTAAAACCGGAACGTATAAGTCTTTAAATATTTTCACACAATATTTTTCATTATCACCAAAATTTCTAACAGTGTAGATAGAAAATCGAACCGAATAAATTCGCAAATATTTTAAAATACTCGAACGAAAAATATTTAAGTGTCCAAGTTCGCGTTAATATTTTCAACATTGAAATAACAAAAAGTTCAAAAAAAAAGAATTTTTAATCAAAGAATAACTCATTTATAAATTTATTATAGGTACCCTGCACTTACATTTTCACTAGTGACTAGACACTTTTTAATTAACAATACAAAAAAACTATTCAAGACTGATCATCTCTAAAATTTCGAACCCCTTTTATTCTCTTTGAAAACCCATAAATTAAAATGAGGCATATTTAGGTCACACATGCTTAATAATAATAATAATACTTCTTTATTTCAGAAAAACATTTCTCATAACACAGTTAAAAGAAACATTGGATGAAATTTGTCATAAACAAAATATACAATGACAATGTCAACGATAAATAAATAAATAAATATACAAAGATATTAAAATAAATGAAAAGGTGATAGCTCAACCTACTAAACAGAAATTTTGAATGAGTTTTAAAGGCTCAAAAAGAGTAAAACTCTTCCAGTGAGTAGGGCTCAATATTACAAATATATTCAAACAGCTTCTTTTTAAAACATTTTTTTCCAGCATTTACTTTTAAACAAGTGGGTATTTTATTGTATAATTTAATTGAAGAATAGTAGAGACCTTTTTCTGTAATTGCTAAGCGATGTTTTGGAATGTTATAATCCAGAATTCTGTTTGATTTGGGTTTTAGACCTTCATATAGTTTTTTATTTTTTAATAAAAATAAAATACATTCATAAACATAGAGACCAATAACAGTAAGTATATGATTTGTTTTAAATAAATTTCTACATGAGTCCCTGTAGTTCAGTTTGAGCATTGTACGTAAAGCTCTTTTTTGAGCCTTTAAAACACACTCAACCTCGGAGCATTTACCCCAAAAGAGAAGACCATACCTCATAATGCTTTGAAAATTTGAATGGTACACTACCTTTAATGTTGCAAAGTCCACATAACGATACTCCCAAGCAACAAAGCCGTAACTCATATATTGTCATTTTTCACGACAGCTAAATTTCTAAAATATTTTTTTTTTGTTATTTAAGGGTGGGTAAATGATTGAAGTGGAAAAGGAAGTCATGTGATACATCATTTGAAAGCTTATAAAATTCTCTATTTAACTGTTTAAGTATTTATTGTTTATTTACTGTTTGTTTCTAACAATATTCAAGTTTAGAATTTCTTACTTTAGTGATTTTAAGTAAACTTTTGCTTAAAGTGGACTGTGGAGAAACTTGAGTAGTACCACCATGTGGGTCTTTTTTCAAGGCGTTTACCTATAACTCAAAATGGGTCTAACTTGAGTTACATCCTTGTTGCTTGGGAGTGTCGATAACTCCTTAGAACAAGGAGAGAATAGGACACTCTATTCAGTCTAGTCAATAAATGACCTACATGCGACCCCCAGCACAGTGTCTCTTCCACTTGGATTCCTAAAAATTTTACACTTTGTACCAGATCTCTCTCAGTATTGTTTATGTTAATGTGTTTATTTTCATTGGGTTGTTCTTTTAACCTAAACATCATGAAATTTGTTTTTTGTTCATTTAAAATTAACTTGTTACTTTCCAACTCAAATAATACCTCAGTTTCAAGTATAATATTTTCAGCATCCGACTTTATTAAAAAGTTAGAATCGTCTGCAAAACTGACAAGGGTTTGATTGCTGCTCTGTAGGGTCGCATAGAGGTCATTCACAAAGATGATAAAGAGCTTATGTGATTTTAGGTGGGGTTCTTGCGAGAACATTTGAATTTTTGCCCTAGCAACATGGGACAGGTTAGAGTCAATGATATTATTTAAAGGAGGGTCAAAATTTAAAACATCCAAGGTTATCCACGAATGCTTTTAAAAATCAGAGCTTATAGACTGTGTATATTAACATAATTTTACAATATGAAAAATTCTACGCATCATATCAATGGTTTTATAAGGTGTAGACCTCCTAATAGCAGGATTAACTCTTGGTTTGCGTTGGCAAGTCACTAAAACTTAATTTGGATACAAGATTAGCGTGACCGTTTCTCTAATTTTAAACGCCAGAATCGTGTTCAGCATGTTCAAATCTATAGGAATTGATATGTTTCATACGTTTGCACAAAGGGGCCAAAAATGGCATATTTTTAACATTGTTCTTTAAGTTATAGTTTTATTTTTTAGAGCAAAGAAGCATTACCCGCCTATATGGACACATTCGATATTGTTCTAGAAGACGATCAAACTATGCATGTTCTTAATTCAATACTAGATTGCATAAGCAAAGGTAGAGTGTCCTAATATGACGGTTTCTGTCAAGACGAAAAGAGTGGAAATGGAAACCCCGCAAACGTGTTTCCAGCATTTTCCGGATATGCCAAATTAAGTTTTGGTGACTTGCCAACGCAAACCAACAGTTAATCTTGTTAGTAGGAGGTCTAAACATTATAAAACCATTAACAATAGAACTGAGGTGTTCGGTTTTGGAAGATAATGGACTTTTTTTCTTAGAAATTACCATAGCGGACTTGATAAAACTTTATTTTATACTGTTTTAGATTATACTATATAAATTTTGGTCAGGAATTTAAAATCCGTTCAGATAAACAGTCTATCTATTCTCAATTCAAAAAAAATTGTTGCAGAGGTATTTGGTAGGTTATTTTCTAAAAAAATGTAGTGCAGTGTATTAAATATCTGTCATAATGTGTCAGAACAATAATTTAGTAATTAATTATTACTAATAATAAGTGTTTGACAAATAACACAAGCCCACAAAAAAAAATTGTGAGTCTTGGATTTTTTATATGATATTCCTATGTATTTTTTCCCGCTGAATCCGAATCCGTAACCCGTTTAACCCCTACACGTCAGGATTTTGACATAACCTCAAAAAACACCCGAAAAACTACTGAAACCGCTAAAATCATCTACTCCATACCACTTTCACCCCCTTCCTCCAAATTCGTAATTTCGTAACCCCATAATCCCCTCACCTCGGAATACCATTACTCCATAACCTCAAAACCCCGTAACTTCATTAAGTAGAAAAATCTGGTTCGGGAAAACAGAACAATTACGTAAAATTTTCTTGTAGAATATAGTTATGAATAAGTAACTGTATAACCCTAAAATCCCATCACACCTCCTAACCCCTTCACTCCGTAACCCCATATATTATAACCTCTTAACCCCATCATCCTATTCTGTGGAGAAGTCCGGTTCTCAAAATCATAAGAGTTTTGTGAGTGAAGGTCTACTTCATTATTTTTTTAACCGGACTTCTTCACAGAATAGGATAACGATATTAAGGGGATATAGAATATGGGGTTACGAAGTGAAGGGATTTTGAGGTTATGGTGTTGGGGGATTTTGGTATTATAGAGTTACTTACCTATAACTATGTTCCACAAAAAAAAAATGAAGAATTTTTTCTGTTTTCCCAAACTAGATTTTTTTACTTAGTCAGGTTACGGGGTTTGGAGGTTATGCGGCTATGGTATTATGAGGTTAGGGGATTATGGGTTTTTGGGGTATTAGAATTAGCAATTTGGGAACAGGGGGGTGACAGTGGTATGGCATAGATGATTTTAGAGGTTTCAGTAGTTTTTCGGGTGTTTTTTGAGGTTATGTCAAAATCCTGACGTGTAGGGGTTAAACGGGTTGCGGATTCAGTTTCAGCGGGAAAAAATACATAGGAATATCATATTGCAATCCAAGACTCAGAATTTTTTTTTGTGGTCCTGTGTAATTTGTCATTAATTGATGCACTAATATGCATATTTTTTGACAAAGATGCGAAAAATCTCAGTGATACTTTTTTCCAAAATGGAAATCAATAGACCCTTTCTGTGAATGGATTTAAATTATCTGATCAAAATTTTTATAGAATAAGCTAAAACAGTATAAAATGAAGAACTATTTAGTCGACTGTGGTAGTTTTTGATGAAAAAAGACCATTATCTTCCGAAACCGACAGATTCAAGAATTTTTTTTTTCGATTTTTTTTTTAATTTTTCGTTTTTCAAAAAAAGATATTTTTAAAAAAATTGTTTATTTTTTTAATTTTTTTTGCCAAGTTATAAAGAACCTGGCACACATAGGGAGGTACTTGGTCCACAGTCACTCTGCCTCAAATTTTGATATTTTGGTATTTCGGGGGTAAAAATTAAATTAGGAAAATTGCAGCCAAATTAAATGTCCAGTTTCGGAGAAAAACGCTTTTAAAAATATAATTTTATGCCAGATTTTTGTGGTTTGGACTTTTACCGCGTCTGTACATGACAAGTCTACTACAACTAGCGTTTGGACTTTTTTCAGTTAATTAATTGAAATTTGGCTAAGGCATAAGTGAAGCGGACACTCCCTATAAAAACTGGTTCGAACGTCAGTATAAGCCGGTGGTCCCCTCTACTACTACCCACACAAGTCCTGGACTTGTGGGATGCTGAATTAAGTAGAATAGTACGAGGTTAAAACAAACATATTACAAATTCCATATCATCACGGCTTGGTTTGGTTTGGACTTGGAAAATTTGGAACTTCGGTAGTTACATGGAAAACCTGGATTTTTGCGACTTGTTTTATCGTATCTGTTTTGATTTGGTATAAATTTTTAGTATTTCTTAGTATTTATGCCATTAGTGTTACTTTGCTTACTGCAATTAACACACTTTTTAAATACTTAGAAATAATAATATTTCCTACAGGATGCTTCTTGAAATTTATTTAGGGTTATTTGTGATAAACACGCGGAAATTAAGCAAATAAAAACTTTATTGAATTACATAATCATGCCAACGTTTCACCTAATATTTAGACTTCTTCAGGGCTAAAAAGACATAAATATTATAAAACTTTTTGGACATAACTTGGACATTATAAACTGATTTTTGTTTGGAAAAAAATTAATGTAAACAAAAATAAAAGAAACTAATAAATTAAAAACTTACCTAAATTATTATATATGCATTAAAACAAACAAATTAAAAACTGTTAAAAAATGTCCAATGTATTTTTGTTTTGTTTGTTGATGTAATGTTTTTGTTTAATTTGTTTGTTTTAATGCATATTTAATAATTTATGTAAGTTTTTAATTTATTAATTTCTTTTATTTTTGTTTACATACAGTTTTTTTCAAAAAAAAAAACAGTTTATAATGTCCAAGTTATTTCCATAAAAAATTCTAATGTTTATATCTTTAGCCCTGAAGAAGCCTAAATATTAGGGGAAACGTTGGCATGATTATGTAATGCAATAAAGTTTTTATTTGCTTCATTTCCGAGTGTTTATCACAAATAACCCTAAATACTTAGAAATCTAATTCTCTTTATACTCTCTTTAGCCGGAAGCCTTAGTAGTCCTTCATAGATTCTGATTCAAATACAGTTCATTAATTGGGAGAATGGGAGAATTAACTCAGCGGTCTAAGGCATCGATATAGCATTGACACTGAGCCAATCGTGAGTTCAAACCTCACTGGCGCCGATTGCCTTTTTCAGTTAATTAATAATTGAAATTTGGTGAAGGCGTACTCCCTAGATATATTGGTTCGAAAGTCAATTGGTTCCCTCTACTACTTAATTAAGTAGAATAGTACGAGGTTAAAAAAAAAATTAAATATCTTGTGAAGTTTTTAATTGTCGTAACTGGTATTTCTTAGTATTTATATCATTAGTGTTACCTTGCTTACTGCAATTAACACACTTTTTAAATACTTAGAAATCTAATTGTCTTCTGTTTTATATTCTCTTGAATCACAAGCCTTAATCGCTTGTCATGCAGCTCCAAAGTATGTATTAAAGAACTTTTACCTCAAGAAGTTATTTCAGACCAATGTTTATGAAGGTGTCATCTTTTTGTTTGTTTGTTTACATAAACGTACGCGATACTGATTCTGGTGTAAACTAGACTTCGACACTATAATTATGTTTGATAATGTAATTTATGCAAAAATTGACGAATTCGTGGTATCCTACATCCACGATGATTTGAAGTTTATCTGTGTAACAGAAACCTGGTCAAGGGATGCTAGTATTAGCTCTCTCCAGTTTCCAGGCTTCACTTTATCATCAAGTTTCAACAGAGTAATACGCAAGAGAGGAGGTGTAGCAATCTGGGCCACCTCACACCTAAAAACTGAACCAGTTGATCTCAAAAGTTTTAGCGTGGAAATTGACATTGAACTCTGTGCCACAAAATGGTTTACTGACAACAACAATTTTATTATTATTGTAAATTGCTACCGTTCCCCAGATGGTAATTTTGATAACTTTTTTAACAATTTAAATGAAGCCCTTGACCTGCTTTTTAATATCAAGCATCCAATTATCCTGTGTGGTGATTTTAATCATACAAAATTTACTGCTTTGCAAAGCGAAAAATTAACTATACTTTTATCCTCATATAACCTCAATCCCCAAGTTGCTGATATAACCAGATTTTCGCCTTTGGGGGGCTCCATTATTGACCAGGTATATACTAATCTCCCTCGTACTGGCATATGTAGTGTAGTCAACAATACCTTTTCTGATCATAGAACAGTTTTATTTGATACAACTTTAAATAAAAGTTCTAAACATAACCCCAACTTTTCAATGAGTAGACACTTTTCCAGGAAAAATGTAATTTCATTCTTTGAATCTCTCACTAATTTAAATTGGGCGGATGTATACTCGGCTCACGACACTGAAGAAAAATTTAATACATTTTCAAATGTTTTCGAGTTTCACTTTGAGAATGCTTTTCCACATAAGGCATGTAAAACCAACAATAATAGCAACAAGTGGGTAAATGAGACTGTTAAGCAATCCAGTGCCAAACTTAAAAACCTATACAGCCTACAAAGGCACTTTCCAGAACTAAAAAATAAATATCTGATTAAAAAGAAAATACATACAAATCTGGTTTCACAAACAAAAAATGAACATTATCAATCTAGAATTTTTAAGTCCGGAAACATTTCTAAAACTGCCTGGCAGGTTATTAACGAGCAACTAGGTAAAACTAGTGTGCACAAAAATGTAACACTAAATACAGATCTGGGTACAGTGGATGACCCTATGTCGGTTGCCAACGAATTTAATACATTCTTTAAAGAAACTCCCATAAATATTTTAAATAAAATTCCCAAAACTGAGATTGATACATCACATTACAAAAATGTGATGAACAGTTTGTTTATTGCACCATTTACTCAAGAAGAAGTGGAACGCATGCTTAGATTGAGACTCAAAAATAAAAGGTCTGCGGGAACAGATGATGTTCCCGTTTTCCTACTAAAAAAAGTTGCCGAGCATATATCCGCCCCTCTCACTCACATTATAAACAACTCATTCCTGGAGGGTGTATACCCATCCAAATTAAAACATAGTCTTGTAACACTAGTGTTTAAAAAAGGCGATTGCAAACTAGTCGAGAATTATAGACCTATCAGCATTGCCCCTTCATTCTCTAAAATTTTCGAATATTGTATGCTGAACAGGTTAGTTAGCTTCTTACACATAAACCAGCTTATTGACATATCCCAACACGGTTTCACAAAAAATCGCTCTACTCAAACAGCGACGCTGTCTTTTCTTAGTAACCTACTCGATAAAATTGACGCAGGCGAGTGCCCTGTTGGGATCTTTTGTGATCTCAGCAGGGCATTTGACTGTGTCAGACACGAGTTGCTACTCGAAAAACTACAACATTATGGTATAAGGGGTCAACCACTTAAATGGGTAGAATCTTATCTAGGTAAACGTACACAATCAGTTCAAATCAAACATAAAACAGGTAATACTACAAAAAATTATTTTTCAAAGCCGGTTCATATGGGTGTGGGCGTCCCGCAAGGGTCCATATTGGGACCGATCATCTTCATACTTTTTATTAACGACCTTCCAGCATACATAAAACAATTCATTGTCATGTATGCAGACGATACCTCTTTGTTAATTTCTTTTAAATCCGAGAAAGACCTTAATTATTACCTTGACATAGTTTGCAATCACCTATCTACATGGTTTAACGCAAACAGTCTTTTCCTGAATGTCTCTAAAACAACATATATGCGATTTCATACTGTGCAAAATAGAAACGTTAATTCTGTTAATGTCACTCTTAATGATACCAACCTGGAACAGACTGATTGCGTCTCATTTCTAGGTGTCACTATAGACAACACTCTTACATGGAAAACACACTCTCAAAAATTAATTAAAAAGTTAAGCTCAATATGCTATCAAGTAAAATGTCTAAAACGTACCCTAACCATTTCACAACTAGTGATGTTTTACCACGCCCACATTGAGTCTAGATTGTCATATGGCATACTCTTATGGGGTCTGTCATCTAATTTTGAAGATGTATTTCTTATTCAAAAACGCATTATCCGCAGTATGGCAGGGGTGAAGTATAATTTCCCATGTACCGAACTTTTCCAAACATATAAAATATTAACACTACCCTGTGTATTAATATTGGAGCTTCTCACTTATGTATACAGGCACAAGTCTGATTATGACAGCAACAACTCACTTCATAATCACCACACAAGGGTTGGAAACAATATTCATATGCCTTCCCGTAGGCTTCAACTCACATATGAAAAATCTCCCTTTATCAGAGGAGCCAAACTTTTTAATATGCTTCCCATAGAAATAAAAAAAGTAAATAACCTGCGCGTATTTAGGAAAAATATTGCTCAATATCTTATTGAAAAATGCTACTATAACATTAATGACTTCAAATGGGCGACACCAAAGGTGAGAAAAGTGCCTTGCGGAACACCACAAGGCTCCATCCTCTCTCCTCTCCTTTTTTCAATTTTTTCTAATGATTTGTGCCAATATTTATTAAACTCAGTTGGTGAGGAACTAAAAAATAATATAAGAGTAACACAATTTGCAGATGACACATCTGTAGTTATTATTGGCAAAAATCTATCTGAAGCTGTACGTACAGCTAATAAAGTGGTGGAGGGGATGGTGCAGTGGTGTAACCGCAATGCACTTTTACTTAACCATTCAAAAACCAAATTAGTACACTACAAGCTAACCAACCAGCGTTCCTCCAGCTTACTGGTAAGGATGGATGGTAAAAGTATCCATCAGAGTGAAGAAGTTTTATTTTTGGGTACCCACCTTGCGGGGAACTGTACATCGTGGGCAAAAAATATAGATGTAATTGCTAAAAAAATTTGTTCAGCAAACTATGCAATATTGAACTTAAGAAACACGGTTAGTCTTGATTCTATTTTACTGTTTTATAATGCTTTTGTCCAAAGCCGCTTAAATTACTCAATTATATTTTGGGGGGGTTCATCAGAGACTGAAAGGCTTTTAACACTTCAAAAAAAGATCCTGAGGACGATCTGTTTTGAAAAGTTTGATGCGCATTGCAAACCCCTATTTAAGCGTTGCTGTGTAATGTCAGTTTATTCTCTTTATATTTATAGATTGTGTCTTTTTGTAAAGAAAAATAATAAACAGTTTATTATAAATAGAGAACTAAATCAAGGTATATCAACAAGACATAATAATGCTATATCCACACCAAGACATAGGACAGTAACCTACGAAAAAGGGGCGCGATACAGGGGGATGGAGGTTTACAACCACCTTCCACCCTTCATTAGGGAAATAACAAATTTTAACACCTTTAAAAACAAAATTAAGGCTTTCTTCTTAAATAACCCCTTTTATACACTGGAAGAGTACTATGATGAAGTTAGGGAAAATCATTTCCTGGGCTTACCCAATTAATTAATTAATTATTGTAAACAAATGATTTTAATGTGTTTGTGACATGTAGTACATATTATTTATATATTTTTATTCCTAATTTGTGACGTATCCATAGATTGTATAATCTCTTACGGATTTAATAAATTATTATTATTATTATTATTATTATTATTACCATCTGGGGAAAGTAGCCTGTCTGAAATGTATGTTTACTACTAATCATGTTTTTATCTAATTTATTATGTTAATTGTTATACTTTATGTACCTAACGTAGGTAGATTTTTAAATTGACTTGTTCTATAACTGTTGTTCCAAGAATGAAATAAATGAATTTGAATTTGAATATAATTAAATTTATTAAAATTAAACTACTAGTTTATAAAAAACTCAAATAAAACTAATATTTCTTAAAATTTACAATAAAATATCTAAAGCAGGTGTTGCAACCGGCAACACTGTATTGCTTGACAAAGTTTACGACATTAGACTGTGAGTTTACACATTCTTTCTCTCTCTCTTTACGCGTACTAAGTGTAAACAATAGTCACTTCCCACCAGCCCCTCACCGTAGTTGATTCACGCTTCAAACAAAGCATACGGTAGATTTTATCATGTTCATTCTTGAGGTAAAAGTTCTTTGGTCGGTATCCTCTTACTAAAGAAAGAAGTTGGTTCGTTATATTAATGTAATTTTTCCGTTGCCCAACAATTTGCTAAAACCTTTTCTGCGTCTAGTCGTTGGAACCACAACAGGAGGCCCTGCCAATACCTCTAAGACCCAGAGTTGTAGCCTCATTAGAAAACGAACCAGCTTTTCTTAAAAACAAAGGTTGAAGACCTCTAAATCTTCTTCCGCCAATAATCCTGCTACTCGAGAACGTCACAACAAATTACGAGCTTAATATAATGTATGCGGACGACCCAGCACTTTTTTATGAAGGAACAAATGAAGTAAAACAAAAAATCAGCTTAGATATCGAAATTATACAAAAACAAACACTAATAAAGTTACAATCAATGAACAAATGTGCTATCTAATAAATATTGAAAACGAACAAAGTAACACAAAATCAGTAGGGGAGGGTGGTACTAGGTGAGACAAAATTAGGTTTTTATTTTTTAATTACCATTTTTTTAAATTTATTTATATTAAACTTACGTTATTGGAAACCTCCATGTTTTACCAGAGAATTTGCTATAACAGAACATATCAATTCTGTTGAAATCCAGAGATTTATCTTTTTTATTAGGGGATGTAAATTGTCTCACTTGATACTTCAATTGTACTGAGACATAAAGCAGTTTTAACTGAGACATTATCAAACAGTAAAATAAATAATTTATTCACTAAAATATTCTTTATTAAGGTAACTGAAAAAAAGGTAAACATTATAATCTACATTACAGCCTATAAAAACTAGATATAACTAAATGACTAACGGATATTTATGGAAGAGAAGAATAGGTTGAATCTGAAAAGGCATGCTTGTCGTTTTGTAATTCCCGGCATAGGCTCTGGTAAAACTCTCACAATTTCTTTAAGGTTGACGCATGAAACATCAGGTACGATTGGAAAAATGAATCCATTTTCTACTTTTGAACTTTTTCTGAGGAAAGATATTTCATATTCGCTTTCTATGATATTGGTAATTTTTCCGACGTAAAAAATATTATTTGCGAATTTGACCAACACAACTTTTCCAACAGAAATATTTTCATTCAAGTCTACGTCCTGAATATCAAAATCTTCGATTTCAGAAGAATCGTCATTGTATTCAATGCATTCTTCTTCGCTTGTTTCAGAATCGGATCTTACAGTTTTCATTTTTCTTTTCTTTTTTTTCTGGTTGGCAAATTTTCTGTTGAGTTATTACATTCGTCTTCCTTTTTTTTTGCTAGTTTTAACTTTTTCTGCTCTTCTTTTTCTATAAGTTTTTGCTGTTCGGGTGATTCAGTTATTACTGTGCTTTTTCCCTTAGCCCTGCCTTTTCTAATTGTTTTTCTAGCTTCAGCTTTAGGATACTCCCTCATTTCCTGTGGCGAAACAAACTGAATATTTGTATTATTATTAGGTTCAGGAGTGCGGCCACGAACCGCTTCTTCCATATTATCATGCTCTTCTTCCATGTTATCCTGGGGTTCATGATCTTCTTCGTTTAATGCAACTTCACCCTCTTGGTTGTCTTTATTCCCTGGATTTGGACGATCTGTCACGTTTAACGGGAGAAAATCTACTTCTGTAAATACATCTGGACAATAGGGTCGAATTCCAGATTTCCGGAAACCCGAAATAATATTTTTTGGTACAAAGGCTTGCTCGTCTGCTTCTGCAATTCGTTCTGCGATGTTATAAATATTTAACGGAGTACCAGGATGTTGTAACATCCAGTTATCACAGGAAGTATTGTAGTAAGTTGAAAATGGCCCGAATACAGAAACATCAAGTGGTTGTAATCTTTGACTGGTGTGAGGCGGTATGGTCAATATGTGAACTCCAGCTATTTCAACAATTCTCACAGATATATGACTCTCGTGATTATCATAGATTAGGAGAGTAGGGTTTTCCTTGGTGGAGTTAGTATGCTTTATGAAATGATTAAGTACTTCTATAAAAATATCTCCATTCATCCAACCGCTAGGAGCAGCTAAGCCTAGTGAACCTGTAGGGGCACCAGTTAGCATGTGAGGTTTAAAGTTTTTTCGTTGAAAAACAATGGCAGGTGGTATAAATGTTCCGGCAGCTGATACAATTCCACAAATTGTAATCAGTTCACCTCTTTCTCCACTTGTACATCGATTCACTTGTTTAGCTCCTTTAGGTGCTACAATCGGTTGGCTTATAAGTTATTTCGTTCTGTCACAAAATTTGTTTATACTTTTTAATTTGTATTTTTATTCTTGATCTTTTGATGTTTATAATCTATATTTTTTATTAATTACTTCGCTATGTTCAATACTTATAATACAAGGATTCCTTCTATTTGACAAGGCACAGCCCTGATGATAATATAACATATCGAAAGCGCTCGGCCACTTTTTATTATAAAAATTTTATACCTAAAAATACGCAGTTTTATTACTATATCAAAAATAATATAGTTACCCTTTTCGCCCGGCCAAGTAAATATTGTATTTGTTCAACAAAGAACAAATACAGAATTTGTTTGGTTGGGTGGAAGTAGGAGTGTATGTATGTCTTCTATCCTTTTTGGGTAGAACTTTTGTCCCTGTCTAATCTAACGGGAGAAATCGCCATTAACATTAATAACTGACTACATTGTACATTCTCGTCCTTTTTTTGATAATTCCGTGGCTATAAGGTATGTTTCAAATCTTTGACTCCAAAATTTCCAGTTTTCTACCAAGTTCCCACTCATTTTCATGGGCGGAACACTACGAAAATCCATTATTTATAAATACCTTCCAAATAGTCGACTTATTCTTCAAAAACCAAAAACTTTCAAGAAGGGCTATCTTTTTGTCTAATTTAACCTCACATTTAACATACTGGGGATTCTTGCCGGGAGGGGTATTTTGCCCTGAGTTCAGAAGGCGTATATAAAATACCCTGCTCCTCTGGTACGGTTTACATAGGTGAAACTAAGAGAAAAATTTCTACAAGACTTCAAGAGCATGAGCGCAATATAAGAAAGAAACAAATTTCCTTATCGGCAGTAGCCGAACATGTACATGAAACGGGTCATAAAATCAATTTGTCTGAAACAAAACAAATATTAACAGAAAACAGAAAAATGCCAAGGAAGATACGGGAATCGATAGAAATCATCAAGCATCCTAACAATATTAATCGGGACATTGGTTACCACTTACCTGCAATATGGAAGTCTTTGATAGGAAAAACCTCGTCACGGGTGAATAACCACAACTCGTCATAAATAGTGACACAAGTTGATTCGAAACTTAGTTTCAGATTAATCCCTGAAGATGTCTCTAGTAGTAAGAGACGAAACGTCGGAAAGTGAAAATCCATTAACACGGTCTAAACCCGAAAGTGAAAGTTCTTTATATCTTAATGGCCGTGAAAGCTTAAAATCTAAAACTTACCTTAAACTTTGAGATCATAGGAACTGAAATACATTTAGGTACTTAAACAAAGTTTACGCATTAGTTATTCTTCATTTTTAAAGTTAATTACTCCAAGAACAGTAAAAAAACGTTTATTTAACTATTCCAGAGCATAATTATTGGTATTTTGACTATTCTGTTATTAAATAACCAACATTTATTTCACATGTAAAAATAATTAAAATTTCAAAGTAAAATGTGAGGTTAGATCTACTCAAAAAAAACGTGTTATTGAAGGTCAGATCTCGTTCGTAATACAATAGTGGCCCAAAATGAACACAATGTATAGTGCAATAGTGACCCACCAATTTTTTTCTCTAAGCAAGTAAAGAAAGTAAAATAAATTTGTTTGTCACACATTACCTTAATGTTGGTTGAGTCTAAAAACCCTAAAAGAAAATTTTTAAATAAAATAATGCGTCCTAGATCAAAGATAAAAAAACGGAGAAATTTAAATAGACATCTCGATATTTCCATAAAGTGAGATGGGCCACTCTTTCACTACACGCCTCATATACAGAGAAAAAAGGGTATCTTGAATGAAAGCAAAACGATCTTGAACCAAGTTCGCCATGGCTTTCGATATGTTCAACGCCATGACTGTCTTGGATCGTCCGCCGTGATCTTGGCATTTGAGGTGCTAGATTTAAGGACATATCCTTAAATCAAAGCCACTTAAACTATTTATTTAAGATCATATTATCTTAAACCAAGTATGTAATTATCTTTATTTAAAATCATATTATCTTTATCCAAGATCATATTATCTTGCACCAAGTCTTGGTTTAAGATGATATAATCTTGAACGAAGAGAATTATAATCTTGATTTAAGATTATGTTTCTCTTGATTCAAGATCATATTGACCCCACAGTCAGGTTCCAGGGTTAATAGAATGGTAAATATTTTGAAAAAAATTCCCACACATGTATAATATTATTTCGCACGCCTATGAAATATGATACTTTCTTACTCTGTTAATCGTGTGAAATTTGGTTTCATAGGTGGTCGTAGGAAAAAGCACTTGTTTTTGAAGAAAAACTTGTTGCAACACCATTGCAAAATGGCGCTTATAGGTATAAATTATTTAAAGCTACTAACCCGTGAATTTTTAAGTAAATTTGAAAATCCCCATCGTTTGAGGGTAACAGATACAAATTCGTCCATTTTAAAGCAGATAAAAACAATGATACACCTTTAAAGACAACTGACGACAAAAAAAAACAAACCTAACTTCTCTCCCGCGCATATCTTAAACTACTGCGCAAATTGTCTGCCAGCCAACAATAACAACGGGCGAGTCTACTGTATATCTACGTGGGGTGAGGCCGGCAAACTCTTTACCGTAAGACAACAGGGGCTTTGAGTCAAGATAATAACTCTTGATTCTCTGTTACTATTTTAAATGTCATGCATTTAAGGAAAAAATCCTTGACACAAGGATTTTTCTACCAAGAGAATAATTAAAGGAAACCAAAGTCACAGATAATCTTAAACCGATCATGATCTTAAAAGAAGATTATTACCTCGATTTAAGATAATATAAATCCAAGATAATTTATTATCTTCTGCCAAGATAACCTTTTTTTCTGTGATCGATTATTAAAGTTTTTATTGGCGTGATTTTTAGTTCCTATTTTTGATGCTCAGAACGTGAAAAAACCTCTTTAACTGCAATTTTCTCGAAAACGGTTAGTTCTACGGTAACTTTTTTATGCTTTTTTAACTAAAAAATCATATTTTATTGAGAAAATGTAAAAATACAGATAAAAAAGTTTGGGGAAAAAATAACATAGCCCCCTTATTTTGCACGCCCCTGGCTAAAATTTCCAAATAAAAATAACATAAAATGATAGCCTTTATTAATGTTAAGGCATGTGCAAAAATTCGTTGTGGTTAATAGACATATTAAATAAAACCTCATTTTTAGGGACACTCTTAGAAGGGCCGTAGCTCCCTTAAGGCTCGTTTTCGGACCAACCTTTAGAGGAACTTTTTTTCATATTTTTGTATGTAAAATTTCTATACGCGAGTTCTGGAACACCCTGTAGGTCCGGAAACTCGCCCTAAGAAAGTTACGACCCTTTAAAATTGTACTAAAAATAAGGTTTTTAATTAATTACTCTGGTACCCTTTGAGCTAGAGCGACGAGGTTTTGCATGTATACTAGTATTAATAAGGGTAATTATTTTATGTTTATTATTTTTTTTAACCTATCCCCAAACTTTTTCTTGTGTTTTTTTTGTTGGACTTTTTGTAAAAAATATAATTTCTTGAGTCATGTCATAAAGTGTAACACTGTAGGAGCAACCGTTAAAAAAAAATGCAATTAAGAGAAAGTAACATTTTGTGCCACCAAAAATGTTTAAAAGACAATTATTATTATTACTCTTTTAATACAGGGTGGCCAATATATGACTGGTTTGACTTATATATTTTTAAAATAAAATAAAACAGGTCACTGTTTCTCATCCTAATATTTTATTTAAAGTTAGAAATTATGTCTGAAAAATAATATCATAAAAATAGCCGCCCCTGGAAGCCGCAAAAATCTGAGCCCTATTAACTACGTTTTCCATCACTTTTTGGCAGGTTTCGAGAGGAATATTTTAAATCGCTTCCCGAATATTGTTCTTCAGCTGCTCTACATTGTTTGGTTTGTTGGCATAAACCTTACTTTTTAGAAATCCACACAGAAAAAAGTCTGGAGCCGTTAAATCCGGTGACCTTGGGGGCCAGATTACATCGCCAAATCGAGAGATTAAACGCCCCGGAAACATTGGTCGCAAAAGATCCATTGTTTCCCTAGCTGTATGACAAGTTGCTCCGTCCTGCTGGAACCACATGTTTTGCAGGTGAAGTTATTGAATTTTAGGAGCCAGAATGTGTTGGATCATATCGCGGTAGCGTTCTCCATTGACAGTAAGTGAATCACCTGCAGCGTCTTCAAAAAAGTAAGGTCCGATGACACCTCCACATCAAATACCACACCAAACTGTGACTGGACGGGGATGAAGCGGTCGTTAATGGATAACACGAGGGTTTTCTAATGCCCAGATACGACAGTTCTGCTTGTTAACAAAACCGTTCATATCGAAGTGGGCTTTATCATTATGATTTTTCGGCAGAAATCGTCATTTTGTGTATTAAGCTGTAATATTGCGTAACTGTATTGGCGGCGACGGTCGTGCTCTCTAGGCTGTATCTGTTGAGTTAACTGAATTTTATATGGATGCAAATGCAAGTCTTCTTTTAAAATAGTGCGTAATGACGTGCGAAAAATGCCCAGTTCTTGAGAACGACGTCTGGTAGAGGTCTCAGGGCGATCCACTACACTTTCACGAACTCTCTGGATATTTTCTGCAGAACGAACACTTCGAACACGACCCGACTTTGGCAAGTCTTTAACTACACCGAATTGTTCAAATTTCCGCACTAATTGACGAATATCGTTGATACTGGGCACATTATTTCGCCCGATATGTTGTCGTAGATTTCTTACAGTCATTGACTCATTTTTTAAATAAAACGTTTTAACAATAAGAACGCGTTGAGCGATTGTGTAGCGTTCCATGATAAATTTGACACATGTGTGGTAAAAACTACTACAGTGCCACCTACGCAAAATGCGTGTATCAAAAATGGTGGGCTATTTAAATCAGTCAGTTACATACTGGTCACCCTGTATTAAATTTGGGTGTTTCAGTGAAGAATACTTTTTTGCTTAGTTTCCGGACAAATGTTCTTGCGTTGGTTTTTCATGTTTTGTGATGTAGAATCACTCTTTATTCAATGACAAAAGATTCAAACACCGTGTATGTCCTCTTAGCCATCGATAAAATAACACGGAAAAAAAATTATAGCTAGGAGCGCATACCAAGCAAATTATAATCGCTTATTATATAAATACAAGGCTTTCTCTTACAATTATGGCAGTCAGTGTAAAAATTTATATGAAATACTTTAATTGTTTAGTGAATAATAAAATATAACAAATAGTATGGCATTTATAGCTTAAATAGATTTAATTATTGTCCGTGCTAATAATTTTTATAATATAATAAAATTTCTGTAAATTTATAATAGTGCCTGTAATAAATATAATCGTGTCTGTAATATATATAATCGTTTCCAATTTATTTTTAACATTATTAGTTATTGTGTCCCTTATAATCTATAGCTTAAATCACTATAATTTGCCACTGTTACCAAATATCTTATAATGTATAGCGCAGAGCCCACTAATTTCTTTCCGTGAAGGATAATTGGCCAATATTGGGTGGAAACGTATTGATTTGGTTTCAATACGGGATCCCAGGATTGATTGGATGAATACTCTTTTGAATTATTTGAAATTATAGGAAACTGAAATATAAGATGGTTTGCTTAAGGTAAATAACGGCGCCTGCACCCAGAAATACTAGAGTCGCTCTATCTAGCGGCGCCAGACATCAAAAAAGTGTAGACAAAAAAATTGTTTTTATCCAATACATACTTAAATTTTACTGTTGTCAATTTATTTGAGGATTGGTGTAGTGGTGTACCGCGTCTGTACATGACAAGTCTACTACAACTAGCGTGAGTTCGATTCTCACTGGCGCCGATTTACCTTTTTCATTTAATTATTAATTGAAATTTGGCGAAGGCGTAAGTGAAGCGGACACTCCCTATAAAAACTGGTTCGAAAGTCAGTATAAGCCGGTGGTTCCCTCTACTACTAGCCCATACAAGTCCTGGACTTAGGGGATGCTTAATTAAGTAGAACAGTACGAGGTTAAACAAACATGTAATATATTATTCACAGTAAATGGAATATTGCATTTCCCAAATACTTTTCCCAAATACCCAATTTATTGATTATAAATTGTCTCACGTCTCCCCTAGCAACGTGAATAATATTTTTACCCCACTATTTTTAAAAAAGGCAGTTTTTTACAAAATACTTACTTTTTAGGGGCGGGTGTGTGGGTTTATCCCGGGATCCCATTTAATTGATCTTATAAGCCAAACAGCTGAAATTAACATTAAGAATTTCATTTTAAAAGCCATTAATCGCAATCTTAACTTGAAAATCGAAATTTCTCCAATAATTGATAATTATTATCAAAACTTTTATACTTGCCTTCGTATTTTTCTTTTGATTTGGGTGATATAGTAATAAAAGTAGCCATTTTTGCTTCTTCCAGAATGTACTCAGGGACGAAATAGTATATTATTTACCAAGTGAAAGAAGTTTAACATTTTTGACCTGCGTCAAATTGCGGGATGAGCGCGCTAGCGCGAAGCCCGCATGACGCGGTCTAAAATGTTAAATCTTCACTCACGTGGAAAATATAGAATTTTTTTCACTACCAGTACAATTAATTGGTTATTTATTTAGTTATTTTTACTAAAATGTAATGAAAAAGCTTATAAATTTAAAATATTACGCTGGCCGTTTGCGGCCATTAAAAAACAAATGAGTAACTTGACATTTCTGGCAGATATTTTCTGGTGATCTGCTAAAATTATTAAGTTAGAAAGTGTTTCCGTGTTAAGTGTGATAAAATATATAAAAATAGAAAGTGAAATGCAAAGTGATGATTCTGGTACTCCCCCAGAAATAAGGGGACAGACGAAAACTGTGAGGGAGAATCTATTGCCTCAAAAATCAATATAGGGGGGTTGTACCTTTAGTAATCTATGAATATGATGGACCAATGATTTTCACTTTTCGAAATGTTTTTTGTAAAACATGTTTTATAGGTACTAATTTAGTTAATATTTTTTAATTTATCATGCAATAAATAAATTTGGTGCCTAAAGACACTTGTAAATAGCAATGTGATTTAATAATTAAGTGAAACGTCACATGCCAAAATAGCTGAATAAAAAATCATTATTAACCATGGTGCAATTTCATTATTTTTAGAACCTCTGACGTCATAGGTAGAGAAATAATATTTCTACCAATGAAAAGAACAGTAATAGAGATGTGATTTTAGGCTGGTGGTGAAAAAACACTATTTTTATCTTCAAGTTGATTATTAATTTGAAAACGTCGTCACGCGGTAAAATAATTCTTGATTTTAAAATGTCAAACTAGCGTTTGTTTTTTTTTTGTACCGTAGCCGCCTACTATTACAGATGCCAAAATGAAAACTATTTTTTTTTAAATGGCACCCTATAGTTTTTTTTAGTTAAATAGAGAATTAAATTTTCTTTAAAATGTATTTAGGATACCCTATACCTAACATTAACCTTTTTCGAGTTATTTGCAAATTATTTTATAAAAAGCGCATTTCTGTATTTTTTTTGTATTTAATCAAGTAAGCCGGTAAATGAAATTTCGTTTTTATTACGTTAACTTAAATGTCATCGTGATAAATTAGAGTAAAATAAACGAAATTTTATTACCTTAACTATAACATACTAGTATGGTTTGAAGAGTGTTGTTTAAATGACGTCATAGTTAGTTGGTGAAGTAAAAGTAAAATCTTTTTCGAGGTTAAAAAGTTGATTGAGTTGTTTATTTTGCGATATTTGAAATTGAGAACCAAAAATGAGGTCTACAAGAAAAAAATTAGGCTTGTCCTAACTTTGCAAGAACATTTTTGCATAAAGCTTATAAATTACTTACTTTTATCTAACTCGTTTATCGTATCTATATTATCCACGAATGATATCTGACGATTGTTTAAAATAATATCTATAGAATTAATTCTTGCCGAGATTCTTGCAAAAGTGGCAAAACAATCTTGTACATAAGTCCGGCTTCCACAAAAATACTAACCCTTTCTTCGTTGAAAAAATATGATTCGGAAAGGACAGAAATATGATAGAAAAGGATAGAAATACTTACTACGCGAGCAAACCACCTAGGGGTACATGGATACTAAGAATAGTAAGTGTGACGTCATTGTTTGTTGTAGTTAACTAATAAAAAGTGCGTAGTATGCTGTTCTTCATACTAGTATGTTATAGTTTCGATAATAAAATTTGGTTATAATGGCAGAGGCTTATTCTTACCATGTTATTTTGGATTATTTGCTATTTTTAGTAAAAATGATTAAATAGTAGAACCTACAGAAAATTTAATACAAAAGATCCTGATTTACGAAGACTGCCATGTAAAAAATTTAGAAGAATTCACACAAATTTTTTCCAACGCAGTGAAATCTGTAACAAAACCAATTAGAAGCAACGAAGATAATTAAGTCCATGTTTTGGGTTACTTTTATGCTCATCCACATGGCTAAATTCCTGTAGATAGCCACGATTGGAAATTTCCTATTCTAGCATCTATAGAATCTTAAAAAATCACAAGATGCACGATTACAAAAACCAAAAAGTACAGGCCTTAAAACCTGATGATTTTCAAAAATATTTTAGTTAATTTCAAAAGGGACTTTTTCCGGAGTGGCACAAGCATAATGGTATATTAAAGTACTAGTTTCATAACATACGTTTTTAGTACACGAGTACAAGTTTAGAAAACGAGCCACTTGCGGCGAGTTTTCTAAAGTACTAGTGCTCTAAAAACGTGTTATGAAACGAGTGCTTTATACAATTTTTTCTATTTTGCTCTAAAATTTAAAAAACTTACATTTAAATTCATGACTGATTTATGGATTTTTGTTTTGGGTTGGCATTACAGTTTACACTATGTTTAAAATTCAATTCAACAAATGATATTTTGATATATTTTACAGTCATCTCTTCTTTTTTCACTGCAATTAACCAGTCCACAATTTTAACACGGTAAAAAATAACCCAAACACAAAATTTTGTAAAAAATTAAACTTTAAATCGACATTGACATTTGCACGCAAAACGTCAAGAGATAGGCTTTTGTATCTTGCCAACCCAACAGAAAACAAGTAGAGACCTCTTATGGGCCTATAAGAACACGCAAAATGCGTGTGATTATGAGCTTATAAGAGTCGCAAAATAGAAAAATATTTTTAATCGATTGGCCATATTAAAAACCCTAAAGTGCAAAATATCAGATTTTTAAAATTATTGGTTCTCCATAAACTTTTAATAGACCACTTCCGTGAATAATTCTGAATACTACCCCTTATAATAGAAAAATGTAATTTTTTAAAGACATTGTCAAAAATTACGTACGTAGATTTGAACTGTTCTTTTTTCTGTCCACACTCTTAAAGCCACTTTACACGGAGCAATTTGTGCGCAAGTTTGTTGCAAGAATGATTCAGTCACTGCGCATTCCTTCAGGCAAGGTTGAGGCCATTTTCGTGCCATCAAATTATTTAAAGCCACTTTACACGGAGCAATTTGTGCGCAAGTTTGATGCTATGCAAGTTTGTTGCAAAAATGATTCAGTCACTGTGCATGCCTTCAGGCAAGTTTGAGGCTATTTTCGTGTCATCAAATTATTAGAACATGTTCTATTTTTCGGCGATTTTCACGCAAGTTTTATGGTAATTTTCGTGGTACCAACCTGGAAAAAAAAGTAATCAAATCGATTTCATTTTACTAATATAGTAGCAACTGCACATGTTAATAATAATTATTATTAATAATAGGTCGGTCTGTCTAACTAAAAAACTTCCTTAAAAAAGCAAATTCTAGGTTATATTTTTGTCAACAAACGCAGAGACAAGTCAAAATTGTCTGGTTGGCAGCACTGTTTACTTTGCAAATGGTACCAAACTTGCGTAAAACTTGCTCCGTGAAAAGGCAAATCAATGTCCAATTGTTATCATGTTAGCATTAAACTTGCGTACAAATTGCTCCGTGTAAAGTGGTCTTTACGTTGGCGCTAAAACCACCGCTAAATAGAGTGACTAAGAAATGCAGAATAATGTAAGAAAATTCATTTCGATCTGCTTTCGCTTCGGCAATTCCGCCTTCCTTTGAAATTATATTTGTTTAATCTAAATTGCAGATTTATCAATAAACTAGATGAACAGTTGCAAGCATATAAATATAAAAAAAATACTAATCCACCTTCACTTTTATTTAAATTTTTTAGAAAATATTGACCGATGTTTTTAACCGACTTCCAAAAAAGGAGGTTATCAATTCGACGTGTGACTTTGTTTTTTTTATGTTTGTTCCCGCATAACTTTGGAACGGATGAACGGAATTTGATGAAACATTTTGCAACTTAAAGAGGTCATTCATGGGGTGGTCCCGTTTTAATTTGACGCTCGGATAATGCCGGGCAAGCTGGATAATTAAGATAAATCTAATCGTTTTAACGCAATTTCACTTAAAACCGGTTTAATTTGGTTTTAATACCAACCAATTTTTTAGAAAATGATCGGATAAGCCGGATAACGTGATTAAGGGGTCATTTAAACGTTTTACCTAATATTTAGGCTTCTTCAGGGCTAAAGATATAAACATTGTAATTTTTTTTTTAAATAACTTGGACATTATAAACTGTTTTTTTTTTTTTTGAAAAAAAGTGTATGTAAACAAAAATAAAATAAATTAATAAATTAAAAACTTACCTAAATTATTAAATATGCATTAAAACAAACAAATTAAACAAAAACATTACAACAACAAACAAAAAAAAAATACACGGGACATTTTTCAACAGTTTTTGTTTAATTTGTTTGTTTAAAAAAAAAACGGCTGAATTTGGTTCTACCACCAAGCAAATTTTTAGAGAAATATTGGATAACTCAGATCCGGATAATTTGATTAAGGGATCACTGAAATATTACGGCACAGTGAAAACCTTTTAAATGCCGCTAAACTTGATTCTGTGGACCTTTAAAATACCAAGAGAAAATTATAAAATTTGTGATTATACCATAAGGCGTTATTTGATTATTACTTAACGCTTAAAGTTTAACAAAAATTTTCTTTAGTATTTCGTTTAGAATAAGGTTGGTTGGACGCTTGGGCGCTGAAATAAAAATACTATTAAATTTATTTTTTATAAATTTATCTAAAAATCTTAAAAGTAAAAAATAAAAACTTTTCGCAAAAAAAAAAATGAACCGACTTCTGTCTCTAAAAAGTAAAAAATAAAAAATAAGTCGGTGCCAATTTCACAGCAAACAATTTAACAACAAAAATAATTGTTGATATTTAATTTAGGGAGTGTTGAAATTGGCATATTTTTAATTTTTTACTTTTTAGAGACAGAAGTCGGTTAATTTTTTTGTTGCGAAAAGTTTTCATTTCAAAATTGGTGGAATTGATCCCTGTAATAAAAATAATTTTTCCTGAAAAAAATTAGGTCAATCAGACTTTTTCTTTTAGCCCAGTGAATAAAGGCCAAAAAAAGGAGGAGTACCCTACACACGGAAAGAAATTAGTGGGCTCTGCGCTATACATTATAAGATATTTGGTAACAGTGGCAAATTATAGTGATTTAAGCTATAGATTATAAGGGACACAATAACTTATAATGTTAAAAATAAATTGGAAACGATTATATATATTACAGACACGATTATATTTATTACAGGCACTATTATAAATTTACAGAAATTTTATTATATTATAAAAATTATTAGCACGGACAATAATTAAATCTATTTAAGCTATAAATGCCATACTATTTGTTATATTTTATTATTCACTAAACAATTAAAGTATTTCATATAAATTTTTACACTGATTGCCATAATTGTAAGAGAAAGCCTTGTATTTATATAATAAGCGATTATAATTTGCTTGGTATGTGTGTTATAGCGCTCCTAGCTATAATTTTTTTTTCCGTGCAAAAGGTCTGGTAGTTCTACATTTTTAATATGTTTTATAGGTCGGTTAGGTAGTGAAAAATTCAGGACTTTTTAAGGACATTTTTATAAAATGTTTAAGGTAGTATAAATTAAACCATTAAGGTGAACAGTTTTATTTTTGTCATTTTTTAATGGCAATGCCCTAGGAAACATAGAATAGTTATAGATCAGGGTGTAAGTAAACCAAATCTCGAAGGACTATTGAATTATGAGGAAGTCTTTTTAAAACATGTCTTAAAATCTCTTTATAACTATTTAAAAATTGCATTCGGACTTTTCGGATGTCCTCATCTTTTAGTTGAACCATATTTTTTCTTGTCAATTAGATTACCTCCATATCAATTAGCCTTTTTTGGTTTTTATGGTTTTCAAAATTTACAGTGGCTAACTTGTTGGTCTCCAATTGTTTTCTAGTATTTTCTTTGTCTGTTGGGTTTTCTTTTAAAATATCCTCTTTTACAAATTTTGACATTAAATTATATAGTAAAAGGCCAAGATTCGTATACAAAGTATGAACTAGTGGGTCTTCTTTTTGGAATTTGATTAAGAAAAAATCTTTTTGTTCAGCAACAAAAATGGCAAAGGCTAAGTAAACCTTTACTTTCTTCTTTTGTGACATCATGTTGCTCTAGCTCATTTAAAGCAGATACGCATTTCCATGCATCTACTATCGGTGACAAATGAACTGACACGTGTGTTTCACACAGGTGTCTTGAATCAAAATAAAGTTTTTTTTTCTGGCGCCAAAAACTCTCTTCACAGATTGAAAGAGGGTTGTCTGAAGAATAAAACCTGTTAATATTAAAATCCTCCCCCGAGTCCTTTTCGAGAAAATGAGGATTAAAAAGGCTTAAATGGGCCTAAATTTAGTTTTCTAGGGATTTCATAAAAATGGCAAACTCGACGAAAAAAACTGTTCTGTTATAAAAGATAGACAAACAAATTATCTACAAACAACTTTTTTAATGAACTCGCTAGCTCAAACCCTTACCGTTTTATAGCTCAAACAAAGTTGCGTATTAAGATAGCTTATTGTCAATCATTTTTTAAGCATGCATATTTTGGGTTTTTGTAAAAAAACTCAAAAACCACAATTCCAACAACAAAAATAGTTATTACATAAAAGATTCTTAGTTAAATTCAACACAAACCAACATTTTGTTTATCTTAATAGCTTTAATAGATCAAGAGATATATAGATTCAAATGTTATCGTTTTAAATTTCATGTTACAATTTTTTTCTTCATATGCAATAAATTGGTTTTTTGTAAATATCTTAAAATCGAGTAGGTAAAAGAAAAAAAATCATATGAGTGAAAAAATAGTTAAGAAAATTATCTAAAAAACGCTGTTTTATTTGTTTACTTAGCTCTTGTGGTTTGCAAACTATAGCTCGTGAAAGTAAGAAAATATTGTAATAATTTTGTATATATATATATATAATTTTTTATAATATTAATATGTAGCAAAATGTTAATTCTTAACGTTGTTTGTAATAAAAATATTATAAAAAAACTCCTAATTGGGCCATGTTATGCAAAAAGCAACCAACCCACAATATTTAAATATTGTGGGTAGGAATGTAGTATGGACATTTCTAGATCAGTATACGACATTATCTCTTTTTTTTAATATGTTGGCTACTTTTTGCATAAAAGGGCCCAATTGTACTATATATAGTAATGTTAATTCTTAACGTTGTTTGTAATAAAAATATTATAAAAAACTCCTAATTGGGCCATGTTAAGCAAAAAGCAACCAACCCACAATATTTAAATATTGTGGGTTGGTTGCTTTTTGCATAACATGGTCCAATTAGGGGTTTTTTTATAATATTTTTATTACAAACAACGTTAAGAATTAACATTTTGCTACTTATTAATATTATAAAAAATTATATATATATATATATATATATACAAAATTATTACAATATTTTCTTACTTTCACGAGCTATAGTTTGCAAACCAAAAGAGCTAAGTAAATAAATAAAACAGCGTTTTTTAGATAATTTTCTTAGCTATTTTTTCACTCATATGATTTTTTTTCTTTTACCTACTCGATTTTAAGATATTTACAAAAAACCAATTTATTGCATATGAAGGAAAAAATTGTAACATGAAATTTAAAACGATAACATTTGAATCTATATATCTCTTGATCTATTAAAGCTATTAAGATAAACAAAATGTTGGTTTGTGTTGAATTTAACTAAGAATCTTTTATGTAATAACTATTTTTGTTGTTGGAATTGTGGTTTTTGAGTTTTTTTACAAAAACCCAAAATTTGCATGCTTAAAAAATGATTGACAATAAGCTATCTTAATATGCAACTTTGTTTGAGCTATAAAACGGTAAGGGTTTGAGCTAGCGAGTTCATTAAAAAAGTTGTTTGTAGATAATTTTTTTGTCTATCTTTTATAACAGAACAGTTTTTTTCGTCGAGTTAGCCATTTTTATGAAATCCCTAGAAAACTAAATTTAGGCCCATTTAAGCCTTTTTAATCCCCATTTTCTCGAAAAGGACTCGGGGGAGGATTTTAATATTAACAGGTTTTATTCTTCAGACAACCCTCTTTCAATCTGTGAAGAGAGTTTTGGCGCCAGAAAAAAACACTTTATTTTGATTCAAGACACCTGTGTTCAGGTCTAATTAAAAAAAACTACCCCTTAAAAAAAATTCAAAAAAATATATATTGATATTTAGATATATCTGCATAGTATTGTGAAGTTTCAAAAAATTTATTCCACTCGTTTATTTATAATTCATAAAATTATAAACAAATGTCATGTTTTTTGGCGATATTGAAGTCAATAAGTTGGTTAATACTTAATATTTTTTTGTGAAATTTTCAGCAAGTATAGAGGAATGTTTTTCATTTCACTTGAATAATAAAAAAACGAAAACATTTCCTCGTTTTTTAATAAAAATATAAATTCTAAAAGGTAGTCCCCATACTTAATTTACAACAAAGTATGTTTTTTTTTCGGGATATTATATATGTATAAGTAAATATGATAATCTTTGATAAAATAATTGCAAATAATTTATTTTTAAGGACAAAAATAAATATTTTGTAAAAATTGAATCAGTAACATTGTTTATTCATTTCTCGGTTAACCACTATCTTTATAAAGCGGAGAACGCAATTTAAAATGCATTATGGTATATTTGCTGTGGTTTTGTATTTTTGTTATTGATGGAACTATAACAAGAAAATAACAGAAAAATACAGGCTACCGGTTGCTCATTGCGAATTTAACACAATTGAACTTATATGGGCCTACGTAAAAAAATAGGTGGCGAAACTAAATACAACTTTTAAGATAAATGATGTTTTGCAATTATGTATTGATACAATGCAAAACGTACCTGGTTCAGTTTGGAAAAATTGTGTTGAGCATGCTAAAAAAGTGGAAGAAAAATATCGTACCAAAGAAAATCTAATAGATATTGCAGTAGAACCCCTCATAATTAATCTTGGGGATGACGATGATGATGATGATGAAATGGAGGAAGAAGAAAATTTATTTGAGTCAGAATCTGATTTGGAAAATGATATTTAATTTTGTACGCATAATCATTCTCTGTTTTATTCGACTTTTTAATAATACACTACTTGTGTAATAAAATATTGCTTAAAATGTAAAACGTTTAAGGTAATAAAAAAATCAAGTATAAAAATAAATGTACCGCTTCGTTCAAATAGTAAACTGAATACGTGAGCGAAGCTGTCTGCGCGCTTGCCGACACGGAGTTCCGCTTCCGTCTCCTCGCCTCTCTGAACGGCGATTAAAATTTATTTTTCAAAGCGTTCACACCGGATAAAATACTTAAAAAAAATACATTTTAGTAATAACTTTATTTTATTGCCTTAATAAGGCCTTAATCTAACTTTTGGTGCAAAAAAAATTTTAGTGGCTATTATGCAAACAGAAATAATGTGCTCTTAAATTTTTGAAAAAATCTCCTAAACTATTAATTTTTTTCAAACAAAATTTTTACCAGCTTTTACCAAAGAAGTGTTCTTTACGTGAAAAAAATTTCAACAAAATTGGGTACTCACCATTAAAGTTACAGGTTAATTAAACATGGGTGTTCCTAAAATATCGCTAAAAACATGTATTTTTTTTGTTTATTACTTGATATCTCATATGCCAAAAAAGCTAGAATTTTTTTTGTATAGAAATAATGTAGAAATAAATGTTCTATCGATTAAATTTTGTTTCATTAAAATTGATCCAGTTTATTTTGAGAAATTAGATCGCAAACCCACGTGTCAATTCATTTGTCACGGATAGTAGACTGGGCAATGAGAATTTTGTCTTCTCTATAAAAAGGTTAAAACTTTTCTGGGTGGTATAAAATGAAAAGCCGTGAAGATATGTACCTAATGCTACGCTTTCCATTATATACTATTCACAGTAAACGGTATATTGAATTTTCCCAAATGCTTAAAAAAAAATAATAAAAAAAATATATATTTTTTTTAACTCAAAAAAAAACTTTTTTTTTCTAAATTTTTTAGATTTATTTTTGCGAAAAACGAAAAAAATTAGGTCAATCAGACTTTTTCTTTTAGCTCAGTGAATAGAGGCCAAAAAAGGAGGAGTACCCTACAAAATGTCCGGTAGTTCTAGATTTTTAATATGTTGTCTAGGTCGGCTAGATAGTGAAAAATCCAAGTTTTCTTCACCCCACCCCCTCTGCTTCCTCCGCTATCTTGGAAAATCCGCCGAAAATTCGCACTTTTTTCAGTTGTTCGCCTATAACTCCGTTTCAGTGCACTTAAGCGCAAAACGAGTTATTTTCGATTTTGTAGAAGACAAAATTTTCTTTAAATTTGATACCATATTTGATTTTCTACCATCAAAAGCAACGGAGCTACGAACGCCCAAAAACAGCTAAAATCGCGTAATTAGCAAAATTTAGGGGATATTCTTTTTTAAATAGGACAGATGTTCGACTTCACCTCTCCGATTTTGCTTAAATTTTGCATACGTTCCTAAAATAGTTTCATTTAACAAATGCAAATTGATTTTTCCGAAAAACAATTTCTTTGAAATATTAGGCTGGGTCATTTTTTCGACTTTTGCCAAACATCCTCCAAAATATTTAAAAAATATATATAATTCGGTTTCTAATTAACCTATGTTTTTTTTTGTTACCAACATTTTAAAGAGCATTTAATTTTAATATGGAGAAAGTATGTTTTAACTGTTATTAAAAATCAAGATGGCGGCCAGATTAACCTCAAACACAATTTTTTCTTTTAATTATTGTGAAAAATTATATCAACGGAGCCATTTTATATTCGAATATATTATTATATATATTTATTTATTTTTATTTATTTATTTATAAACTACAGATTCATGGAGAGTCCCAAATAAGCTTAGAAGCTTGTGATAGGGACTCTCCAATGATTTTGACAAAAAACATAAATCCAAATGATTCTGCTGAGAATTATAGGTACTTGAAATTTTGAAATCTTGGAACTGGATCATTTATTTGTAATGGCTGCCTTCATTTATCCACAATCTTAGGAACTTCCATAAAATTTTGGCATTCATTTAACAAATTTATATGTTATACCAGTTTTTTCCTAATAATTTTTTGATAAAAATAAAATATAACAGAGTTTCATATATACCGGGTGTTTTTTTAACCTGAAACAACGTTTTCCATAATCTTTTTACGATTAGTTTTTAGTACCCAATCCATAAACTTCTTGTACTGCAGCTCGTATTTTTCTTTGGACTTTTCGGGAAGGAGGGTTTGGTATGTTTGGTTTGCACTCCTGATTTCTGGTGGTGTACACTCGTCCAAATCAGGATCCGAAACTGATAAATCAACCATAATTTTTAAAGAATGTATTAGTATGATAAATATTAAACTCTCTAAACAAGTAAATACAACTTTACTTTATTTTTATTTTATATTAAATTATTCTTTTTAATAACTTGACTTGAGTAAAATGTGAAAAGTCGTCCACACTGTAAAACAGCATGTAAAATAATGTAAAAATACATGAATTTGCATAGTACGGAATAGTAAATTTACTATTTTGGACTATGCATAATTCATGAATTTATGTAAAAGAATGTAAAATAATGTAAAATAATGCAAAATAATGTAAAATAATGTAAAATAATGTAAAAGAATGTAAAAGAATGTAAAAGAATGTAAAATAATGTAAAAAAATATATTTACATTGATTTACATATTTTTACATGATTTTACAATGTCGGGCTATGTTATTTTAAGATGCGCGTGCGCTTTGGACAATAACCAAGAGGCGTCGCATCATGAGACGGACCGTTTAATATTGTTATTGTTAGAGAGATAGCGACGCATGCTGCTAGGTTAAAGTGTCAAAAGTGTAAAAAAGGTAAATATTATTTATGTACGATATTTAAATGCTTTATTTGTGGTCTAAAATTTACGTTCATTATAAATTACGATCTTTATCAACCAATAGATCTTTAAAGAAAGATGTAAGCAGTTTATACTCGTACTAAGGGTGCAAATCGTTTGGTTTATTAAACCAAATGAACTTTACGCTACGATATTTCAAAAAAGCTTTAACACAGAGACTTGTAATTTGGAACAAATATTTTCTAAGTAGTAAATATTTTTTTTCAAATTTCAAGTCCAAACCATTCTTGACTATGTAATTTTTAGCGTTCCGGTCTATGCAAAATATTACCATTCTGGACTATGTAATTTTTACCGTTCCGGTCTGTGCAAAATATTACCATTATGGACTATGTAATTTTTACCATTCCGGTCAATGGCAACATATTACCATTTAGGGAATATGTAATTTAATGTAATTTATTTTTACCGTGCATGATTACTTGATAGTATTTAAATCCACTAGGAGTTTCTGTGGCTACTGAACCACCTAAATCTGAATGTATCAATTCTCCAATTTTAGTAGTTTTTATTTCAACTTTATAAAAAGGTTTTCTACTACCTTTTCCTTCTATACATGTAGAACACTTTTCGTTTGTCGTGGGTAAATTTAATAATTTAAGACATTCTCTGTTAAGATGAACCAATCTACGATGCCAAGTTACCCCACTAGTCGTTACATAACTTTTTACTTCATGATTTTTATTTTCGTAGTCCATTTCCAGTACGTATAAGCCATTTTCTTTCTTACAGATAATTTTAAATTCTATTTTTCCTATAGGTCGTTCAATTTTTACTTCGGTTTTTGTAAAAGTTACTTTTATTCCTTTTTTGACTAATTTTCTTACCGATAACAAATTCTGAGGTAAATCTTTTACAATTAATGCTTTATTTGTTTATTTAATTTCTCAACACTTCTCATATATTTTTCCAAATTAGTAGACACAAGGTGTTCTGTTGCCCCTGAATCGATAACAAACTTTTTTTGATTATTGCCAATACTGCTTAGGGCTACAAATGTAATTTCCTTACTTTCATTTTCCTTTTTTTCACTATAACTTTGATGGGCCGAAGGTTGCATACTTCCTCTTCTGTTTCCTCTTGAATATCTACCTCTATTTCTATTCTTTGTCAAACAGTCAGCTATTTTATGTCCCATTTTTCCACAGTGGTGGCATTTAAATTGAAAATTAGACTTAAATGCAGCTTCACTTTCTTCTGCGTAGCTTTGATCTCTACTTTTCTTTCCACAAAATTTTAGTCTAGATTTAACAAACTCTAATGTAGCTTCCTTTGTACTTACGGTTTCTATTGCCGTTATAACAGCATTATATTTTTCTGGCATTGTTAATAACAAATGACATACTTTGTCGTTTTCATCTATTTTGCAATCTGCATTTTCTAAATCTCTAATTAATGAGTCGAATTTAAAAAAGTGGTCTTCCAATTTTTCGTTTTGACCGCATTTTAATTGAAGCAACTTTTTCTTTAAGTGTAACTTTGAGAACACACTTTTTCTTTCAAATATTTCATCCAGTGATATCATTATTTTCTTTGCCGTCTTTGCATCTTTGACCATATCGAGGTGTTTATCAGTCAAACACTGTACAATAATCGATTTTGCAAGCGCATCTTTTAGCTTAAATCTTTCTATTTCATCTTGACCTTCAATATCTGTTTCTTCTTGATCTAGAGTAAAACTTACTTGTTTTTCTTCCAATAAACATTTCACGCGAAACTTCCAGTTGCCAAAGTTGTTCGCCGAAAGCTGTGGTAAACTTCATTTTTGTTTAATTCTTATTTCAATCTTGACCTCGTGGGCTTATTTCTATTTCTTACTTCTTTCTATATTTTCTTCTTCTCTGCGTTATCTGGGCCGATAACCTATTAACATTTCTATTTCTCAATGCCTTTTTTTTAAAGAATACCACGAAAATATTACTTATTATTACTCTATTTTTCTATAAAAACGTTACAGAAAAACTAAACATATTTCAACGTCTTTTTTTTATATCTCAGTCGGTAATAATGATATTCAACTTAACTACTAAATATAAAAGCACTAGTAAAGAGCGGTAAGTTTAAAATTTGTGCCAGTGGCTACCAAACTTTACACTGGATTCATCATTCCTTTTTTTTTATTAATTTTTCAGTCATATGATATTTATTTTGGATAATTTATTCTATGCAGAAACACGGAATTTCACTACTTTCTAACTATAGTTCGTCCAATTATGCAAGATAGTAGTTTAAAATTCCCGCGATTTTTAAGCTACATCATTGGTTAAAAACTCCTACCTTTTAACATAAAAAATGTTGTGACATTTTTTGTCTGTGGCAATGATTGACGGTCGTTAAAGCTAATAAAAGAAGAGAAAGTTATATAAAAAAATGGTTATACTTAATGTTATTTTGTATGGTATTGAAAAAGGTATGATACTTTTTTGGTTTATTCTTCATACACTCACACTAAATTAGCATATTCTACATATTGTACAAACGTAAATTATATTGAACACAAGGAAATCGTCAAATTTTTAGGTTACAATTACAAATTAAGGCCTATCCACAGGCTCGGATAACAACCAATACAAGATACATGACGACACATCAAGCCAATCCTGACATCGCCATTTTTATGTACTATGCTTGTTATGCGAGTCTTTGGATAGGCCCTTTCCAGGAAAACAGTACCGACATCTGTTAAATTTTTGATACACTACGATTTATGCATAATTATGCTATTTATGCGTTCTGTGGTGTAAAATGGGCCGCATCCCTTACTATCTTGCATAACTGGACGGAGTATAACTAAGGTTCTGTTCTGTTTTACTTTTTTTATTAAGCTGTTGAGTTTTAATATGAATTCCGTTACAAAAAAAGTTAAAATTCTGGAATATGTTAAATAACGTTCGTTAATTTAGTCTTTAAAACATATTCAATTTCTTCTTTTATGTATCAAAGAATTTTGGTACAGTTGGACCCACAAAAAACGCAAGATGTAAATATGCTAAAATGTCAATTTTACTAATTATTTTATAGTTTAAGTAGAATTTTAAGAAATAGGTTAGATTAATTTGACAATTAATTGTCAGTTTAAAGTTTATTACAGAAAATGCATGCGAATAATGTCGAATATTAAAAAATAATAATATTAATAAACTGAAAAAACATTTAGAATATTTAATCAAATCAAAAATTAAAACACAATATTTATTAAATCTTATGAAAAAATAAAAATTTGAACTCTAGTAACCATATAATTTATGAAAATTATGATTTTCGTTAAAAAAAAGGTTTTTCCGGAGGTTTTTTTTTTCGCTTTTTTAATCTTGGAATCTATCGATGCGGCGACGGGCGATGGTTTTTGACCCAGGAAAATTTTTATTGTTTATAGCATGCACCGCTTCTTGTAAATGGTATTCTCCCAAATAATTAAGTAAATTTTCATCCTGTATTTCATTTGAAATCTTTCTTTCCGAATGTGCACGCCCTTTCCTCCCCCATCTATTTTTTCTTCAATCTTAACCATTATTCTTTTTTCTATGATCTTAACACAACTCTCCGAAACACTAAATAACCTTGCCACAATTAAAGGTCTCTATAGAGATCACTAGCCACAATAACTTCCTTACATCCTGCTTCCAATATACTAATAGTTTGAGATTTATTAACATTTCTTGACGCATTTCTAACTTCTAATTATTATAAGTAATTTTGACAAATATTGTCAACATGACAACGGCTTTGTTGTATTGTAATTATTGAATTTACGCAACTAAATTTTCAATCTTGTTTTTTTTTCGGATTCAACTGTACTTTTACTGTACACAATTAAGGGTTAACTCTTTCGGGATCCAAATCGCTAGTTATTTTACAATTATTCCCTTAAAACTTATTTCTATTCTGCTTTTCTTCTTATTTCATTATTTTGTTTAATTTTATACAGGGTGTTCCGTGAGGAAAGGGAAATATTTTAAGGATGTATTCTAGAGGTCAAAATAAGAAAAAAAGTTCCCATAAACATATGTCCAAAAATCAATCGTAAGGGAGCTACGTCCCTTCAAAGGGGTTCCATAAATTCGATTTTTAATTAATAACTAAGGAACCCTTTGTGTTATAGCAACAAGGTTTTGCATGTAATCTATTGTTAATAAGGTCTATCAGTCAATGGTATTTGCGTGCAGTTCTTAAACCAGGGGCGTGCGAAATGAGTTGTCTTATCACTTTTTTGCCCCAAACTTTTTTCTGGTTAATTTTTGTGGGTTTATTATTAGAATACTATTCCTGAGGTAAAAATACATTAAAAAGGTCCTTTTGCTGTAATACTTTAGGTTTAACCGTTTTTGAGAAAAAGACAAAGGCAAAAGTTTCGGGGACGAAAAATTAAACACTAAAATATTGAAAACCAAAACTTCAATAGTGTAGAGTTACTGTATACGAAATACTAAAAAAAAAGTTTTCATACACGAAATTCCAAAAATCAACGCTACGTGAGTTATGGCCTCCAAATTTTTTAAATAGTCATGGTACCTTTAAAATCGATTTTTGGACCTACATGTATAAAAACTTTTTTTCTTAGCTTTTTATGTAGAATCACCCTGCATTATTGAAATGTTGATTTTTAACATTTTAGTGTTTAATTTTTGGTTCTACGAAGGTGTAGTTTTGCCTTTAATTCTATTTTTCTCGAAAACAGTTAATCCTACGGTATTACAACAAGAGTACCTTTTTATGTGTTCTTAGCTAAGTAATACTATTCTAAAAATAAATCTACAAAAAAGTTAAACAAAAAAAGTTTGGGGCAAAAAAGTGATAAGACCCCCCGTTACGGACGCCCCTGGTTGAAGTAACTACTTGCATATACCATTGGCTGATAGGCCTTATAAATCATATATCACATGCTAAACTTCGATGCTATAATACAAAGGGTTACTAAGTTATTAATAAAAATCGAAATTTTGGAACCCCTTTTGAAGTAGCTCCCTTAGGAGTCGTTTTTGGACATTGTTTATGGAACTTTTTTTTATTTTGACCTCTAGAACACATCCTCAAAATATTTCCTTTTCCTTACGGAACACCCTGCACTGAGATACATTTTTACATCCACTTGCAGCTGCTGCTGATGTGAATTTACACTCGAAGCGTTAATATAAATGCGGTGTGTATTATATTTTTACATCCAGTGTGTAAAGTTTACACCAACGCGTAAATATACTTTTTACCTAAAACCCTTCAATTTATTAAAAAAAATAGAATAACTATTTTGTTATTTTTCTATTTATGAATAGTGTTTTATGGAAAAAATATGCAACAGAAAAATAAAACGTATATTCGTAATCAGCGCTACAAAAAGTACCAATATAAAATAGAAACAGAAAACATACAAAAAAGTCTTAACAACTCAAAATTTGCAGGCCAGTGTTACCGCCTATATAAGTAAAATGTTATAAAATGTATGTTTTAAGGATATTGTATTAATCACACTTTTTTAATATTTACTTTTAATCAACACTTACCAATTATTTCTTTGAAAAATCTAGCACACACAAAATTATACGTACGCTCTTACAAACGTAAAGAATTATAATGGTCCTCAGCCTCCAGACTCAATGAAGCAGGAATTCTGGCTTCTCGAGTCAAGTGACTAGCTTAACGCCCGGGATTGGCTGGCTTGTACATCAGAAGAGTGATTTTTACACTTCGGGTGTATTGTTGCTAAAGGTATGTTTATTAAAATACACTTTCTTGAGCTCCGAGTGTATTGTTGCAGAAGGTATGGATGTAAAAATACACACTCTAGATCAAAATCACCTCACCTGTGTAGTGTCACATCAATGTTGATGTACATTTATATAAAGGTGTAAGATTTACACATTTATAGAGTGTATTTTTTTACACCTTTTCAATGTAATTTCTTTCAGTGTGTATACTTTTAACCAGGATACAAAGCAAATAACTTACTTCACGTCTTTCACTAATTTACTCCTTAAGAATTATTTCTGTTGCGCTTTCCTTTATTCTATTTTATCATATTGCCCAAGTTAAATATCTATTTTATTCCTTTTTACCATAAAACCAGTAATTTATTACAAAAAAGCTTTAAAATGCGTCAGAATATTATTCACTGACAATTTGTCAAAAGAAACCTGCTACTATGGTCTGTTTTTTTCAAGCAAGATAGTAAATTAAAAATCGCACAGTAAATATTTTTACAACAGGTTTGAATAGTATATGTTTGTGTATAGAATATACTCTGGTAGAAAAGTACATAAATCTAACTTAACCTAACATTAGATTAGTGAAATTTTTATGTTTAGTCTCAAACGTTATACAAAAACGTTATTAAATATATAAAAAACTTAAAAACTAACGTTTGACAAAAACGTTAAAAAATATATAAATCTAACCTTAAAAACTAACGTTTGACAAAAACGTTATAAAATACATAAATCTAACGTTAGTTTCCTAAAAAACGTTATAAAATACATAAATCTAACGTTAGTTTCCTAACTAAATTCTAACCTTTTTCTAACCTTATTCTATTTAAATATTTTTTAAATTTCCATTATTAATACGTAAGCTATAGTAGAAAATAATAATTTCAGACAGCTATGTTCCTAGGTTTGATGATTACCCGTAAAAAGTGCGCAAAAAATAAAAGATTTTATTCTCCTTGATTAAACAGATAGTAATATTATTAATGCGCTATCGTTCTTGAATATAATGTATCTAACAATCAAATATTTGTCTATTATAAATAAATTAAATTACAATATAATTTTATATTTATTATTTCCATAAGTTTAAAAAAATATTATCCCCCAAAAGTCTGGCAACGCTGTACTAGAATTGAAAAAATATTTTAGGATTTTGAATGTATAAATAAATATTAACTAACTAAATATAAAGTTTTTCTGAGAGGTAAACGTATTTATCGAAGTATAACAGGATTATTACACGAAAAATATTTAGGGCCACCTAAAAAGATGACTATTTTATAAATAAATGTAACGAAATTATCTTTAAAAATATTATGATTGCTAAAATATATTAAGATTTATTTATATGAATAAATTTGTCTCCAGCTGCCATTTTATGATGCAGGTAGAAATTTCCTAGTTGGCCACGCCTCCGAAAGTTAGAAATTAAACGTACTTATAACGTATTTCTAACTTAAAAATCTAACGTTAGATTAACGTTTGTAACTTACGTTTGATTCTAACGTTAAAAAGCGGAACATTTGCACATATTTTATAACGTAATTTTTATACAGTTTTCCAACATTAGAAAAACGTTATTCTAACGTTAAATTTCTACTAGGGTAGTTATGTTTTATAAAATAAACCAAGCAGTATATTCGCACATCCAATATTGGAATCTGTTTTGAAAATATTCGCTGTGCGATTTTTAATTTACTATCTTGCTTCATGAAACAGACCATAGAAAAATATTTTTATGAGGGGTTTGGGGCAATTTTTTTTTTGTTTTCCTTATAGAAAAAAAACTATATAAACCCAAGTAGCATTTTATAGGACTATTGGTAACGAGAGGTTTTATAAAGGTTTTATAAAGGTGATACATTTACCAATGGTTTTAAAACGGTTTTATAAAAACACCAATAGTAACGGTTACTTGAGGTTATATAAAAATACATTATAAAACCTCTAGTTTTATAATAGTATTCTAAAGGTAACCTAATTACCTCAGGTTTTATAAGAAACCATTATAAAACCTCTATAAAACCTCAAGTTTTATAGTAGTATTCTGAAGGTATCCTAATTACCTCAGGTTTTATAAGGAACCATTATAAAACCTCTAGTTTTATAATAGTGTTCTGTAGGTAATACGATTACTTAATGTTATATAGCAGTGTTTAGAACACCTAATGGTTAAAAAAGGAAAACTTATGCACCATCTATTATAAACTTGTATAAGCAACATTTTGCGAAACTATCTCCCTCTATTATTTCAAACCTTGAATTATATTAATACCCAACTTTAAATGAATGAACCTAACCAAACTTATTTAACAAATTAATCATAGACAAGGAAAGACCTCCAAAGCCGTTGCGGAATACTGTAACTAATGTGCCTAGCGCTTCTGAGATAAACTTGCACATGCGCACTACTATTGTTGTTTTTGACGAGTATTTTTAACCTTAGTTTTGTGTGTCAAATAAAAATTGTAAAAAATTCAACAAAAAACAGTAAATATCTACGAAGAAACGTCGAAATAGTTTTTTAAAATTATTTTATAAGAATTTTTCGAGGCGTGTTTGAGTTTCGGGATTTTGTACATCTACTTTGAGTACACCAGGGATTGACCCTTTGCTCTTCATAAAGCAACAATACAGGTTAGGTTTAAAGTTATAAAAAAATGCAACAAAAAACAAATAAAACACAGTACAAGTCGAAAAACAGTAACAAACGACGATCTGACAGTACTGACAGTATAAACAAACTACTAATAATTCGTCACCCCAGTATTGGTTTGCCATATCTCTATTTTTGGTAATTTTAAGATTTTTACTGGGCGATTTTTGGAGATAAGACAAATGAATACTGGGGTGATGAATTGTTTTACGACCGACAGCATTTCACAGTTGATAGAGATGCGTACTGCGCAAGGTCAGACATATTGCGTTACGTCATTTCGCTGCCCCGTTCTGTCACAAAATAATCTTGCGCAGGCTGGACTAATGGTTCTCTTTCCTTCTCTATGAAATTAATCCGTCAATTTAAATATTAAAATGAACTTAAAAAAAATTACGTGGAAAAAATTAAAGCATAGTTCATAATTTCATCAGTGCTTTCAGTAGATGTCCTATTAACATTATCAATAGGTACATTTCGATTTAAATCGAAAGAATTGCAAATAACTTCAATTAAAACAGATTGTCTGGCCAGTTCCTGTATAATTTTTTCTTGATTTCTTATGATAATTTGGTGTTCTGGATTATTTTGAGGTTCTGGATCGTTTTGAAAAACAATATGGGGTTCTAAATTAGTAGTAGTAGTAAAAGTAATTTATTGACTAAGTCAAAGGGCTATTGATCGAAGTCCTTCTGCCCGAGTTTTACAATTTGTTTGGACTACGCCTCATACACAGAACGCGGCCAAGCGTCAACGACAATCCACCGGACTAATCAGGAAGCTGTAATTCGAGAATTCAGCCTCCAGATTGATCCAAAGAACGCCGTCACCGCTCGACAACGCTTCGTATATGAGGTGTTCTACTTGCTCTTTATTCGCTAGTTGCCGGCCTTTCTTCTCAGCAAGTCCTCATAGAGGGTAGTCTTAGGTGTCTTGTACTTTGAGTTGCGTGTGTTACGGGTAATGACTAGATCTTTAATAGCGTCCAGGTTTGTTTGTTTACTGGAAAACTTATTTGCTAGATCATCCAATCGTAGCAAAATGGGTAAAATATCAGTGCGTTCATAGAGTAGATCATTTGGAGGATTGTGACGCTGATTTAAAGGGCGCCTTATTTTGGTTATTGAACGGAGGCAGCTGGTTTCTGCAACTTGAATTGGTTTTTGGGCTGTAGGACTGCTGTTTTTAAGAATAATATGACCATACTCCAACAAAGGTCCGCAGATCGATTTGTATATTTTACTTGCTGCTTTTGTGTTTATTCCTTTTGCTTAAATGTAAGTGACTTGAAGTAAGCAGCTCTAGAGATGGTTTTCGTTTTCATCAGGTTAGTATGTTGGTTCATTTTTAGCTTCGAGTCTATAATCCATCCAAGGTACTTCGCTTGGGATTTTGGTTTGGATTTGCTGGTTAAACATGTTTATTGTAGGAGAGTTAGGAATTATTTTGTGGTGGAAACGAATTAATTGTGATTTTTTTGGGTTAGGTTTGAGTCGCCACTTGTTAAACCATTTAACTGTTGCGTTTATTTGCTTTTGTAGTGTGGAAATTGTACTTTTCATATTTGGACCATGTGCTATAGCCGTCGTGTCGTCTGCAAATTGGTTCTAAATTATTTTCTAGGTTTTAGGTTCTAAATTATTTTCTACAACAATTTCGGGTTCGTGAACTGCAGTTATAAATATTTCTGGCTTTCTTACTGCAGCTTTTGCCAGAGTATTATTCGTGTTTTTTCCCTGCTTGAACATGGATCTAAATCATTTTTTTAGCCATTGCTTTCATCTCCATTTTTGCCGATTCATATGTCAAAAAACCATAGAGAAGGAAAGAGAACCATTAGTCCAGTGTGCGCAAGATTATTTTGTAGTACGCATCTCTATCAGCTGTGAAATGCTGTCGGTCGTAAAACAATTCATCACCCCAGTATTCATTTGTCTTATCTCCAAAAATCCCCCAGTAAAAATCTTAAAATGTCCAAAAATAGATATATGGCAAACCAATACTGGGGTGACGAATTATTAGTAGTTTGTTTATACTGTCAGTACTGTCAGATTGTCGTTTGTTTCTGTTCATTTTTCGACTTGTACTTTGTTTTAATTGTTTTTTTGCTGCATTTGTTTATAACTTTAAACCTAACCTGTATTGTTGCTTTATGAAGAGCAAAGGGTCAATCCCTGGTGTACTCAAAGTAGGTGTACAAAATTCCGAAACTCAAACACACCTCAAAAAATTCTTATAAAATAATTTAAAAAAACTATTTCGACGTTTCTTCGTAGATATTTATTGTTTTTTGTTGAATTTTTTACAATTTTTATTTGACACAAGGTTAAAAAATACTCGTCAAAAACAACAATAGTAGTGCGCAAGTGCAAGTTTATCTCAGATGTGCTAGGCACATTTATCACAGTATTCCGCAACGGCTTTGGAGGTCTTTCCTTGTCTATGGTTCCTGTATAATTTTTTCTTGATTTCTTATGATAATTTGGTGTTCTGGATTATTTTGAGGTTCTGGATCGTTTTGAAAAACAATATGGGGTTCTAAATTATTTTCTACAACAATTTCGGGTTCGTGAACTGCAGTTATAAATATTTCTGGCTTTCTTACTGAAGCTTTTGCCAGAGTATTATTCGTGTTTTTTTCCCTGCTTGAACATGGATCTAAAGGTGGTTCTGTAAATTCTTCGATCTCTTGTTCTGTTTCGGTTTCATTTTTTTTAGCCATTGCTTTCATCTCCATTTTTGCCGATTCATATGTCAAAAAAACCGTTCGTTTAACTTTGCATTTATAAATTCTCCAATTTTTCTCGGGTTTTGAACAGGCGTCTTTATTTATTTTTCTATTTTGCGACTCTTATAAGCTCATAATCACACGCATTTTGCGTGTTCTTATAGGCACATAAGAGGTTTCTACTTTTTTTTCTGTTGGGTTGGCAACATACGAAAGCCTATCTCTTGACGTTTTGCGTGCAAATGTCAATGCCGATTTAAAGTCTAATTTTTTACAAAATTTTGTGTTTGGGTTTGTGTTAAAATTGTGGACTGGTTAATTGCAGTGAAAAAAGAAGAGATGACTGTAAAATATATCAAAATATTATTTGTTCTTAGAATTTTAAACATAGTGTAAACTGTAATGCCAACCCAAAACAAAAATCCCTAAATCAGTCATCAATTTAAATGTAAGTTTTTTAAATTTTAAAGCAAAATAGAAAAAATTGTATAAAGCACTTGTTTCATAATACGTTTTTAGAAAACTAGTACTTTAGAAAAAACTTGTACTCGTGCGCTAAAAACGTATGTTATGAAACTAGTACTTTAAAATACTATTTGAACAGTTGCTCTAAATCGTTTGATGGTGGCCAATGAACGATATCCTCTTTAACCCAAGCCTCTGGGACCACATTGATCAACATTGCACCATTGTCTTCCGTTTGAATTATTTTAAACGACATAATCAAATTTTAGACGGAATGGAGCTCTCTACAACTAGAATTATGAAACAAAAGACGTCTACCCTATCTCTATCTCATTTGTGCTACACTTTCCAGCCAACCAAATAAATACTGTATTTGTTTTTCATACAACAAATACAGTATTTATTTGGTTGGCCGGAAAGTGTAGCACTGAGCGGCACGAACGAACATAGCTAATGTGAATCTGTAGAATAAGATAATTCTACTAAAATTTAGATGGCGCCAGTAATTTCTTTAATAACAATACTATAGTTACACTTTTCGCCCGGCCAAGTAAATATTGTATTTGTTCAACAAAGAACAAATACAGAATTTGTTTGGTTGGGTGGAAGTGGGAGTGTATGTATGTCTTCTATCCTTTTTGGGTAGAACTTTTGTCCCTGTCTAATCTAACGGGATAAATCGCCATTAGGGATAACACGCAGCGGTGCCGGTTCATTGATTTTATCACAAGATTCATTATTTTCAATACCATCCAGCCACTTTTTAAAATTAGGTTAGTAAAAATATCTTTTAAATTTTGGATTATTTAACATAATGTAGGTATTTTAAGATGAAAGTGCGGTTATTTTGCACTTTTTTTTATCTAGTGACTTTTAATATTTTTTTTTCAGATTTTTTTGCAAACCGCTTGGCAACACTGGTTATGTACTAAACAGGTAACCACAACACCAAAAAATCACCTTTATAAAACTTATTCGAAATTTCGGCCATTTTTTTAAGGTTTTATAATGGTAATTTTTTGGTGTTTTGGTTACTAATATTTTTATAGGTCAGGAATCATAAAATTATGGAATATTTTTAAAATATCACTACAAAAATTAAACTATAGTTTTTTTTTTACCTATAATATGAATGATTGTATTGATTAAATTTGTTGTAGATTAAAATAAACGGCAAAATAAAAAGTACTGTTTTCAGGACTTACATCAGTTGCTTTTCATCCGTGAAACGAGTAATATGTACTTTCGGCAGGAATTAGTAATGCATTAAGCGCGTTTAATTTTCTAGCATAAAGTCTTTTAGTATTAGTTATTTATTTATTTATTTGCTATCTTAGATATGCCCCATGTAATATTCTTAGCTTGTATTATTTGTGTAAATAAACATTAATAAACAATAACTCGTTTTATTAACAAATCTGTTTTGTACAGTTCGAATGTCATCTATCATCCAATATAGGTTAAGTTAAAGTAATCTACCTTATCGGCAATACCATGTTGCCGATCTTAATATAATTATTACAATACTACATTCTCCTCTACTTTATAAAAAAATAAGAAGTTTACATATAAAAATATATAACAATAATACGTTATCAATACATACATTTAAAAAAAACATATATCAGTCAATCTTCATTGTTATCCAAATCAACTACATAATCCTTGAGATAAGACGGTGTTTTCCTTGTACGAACTAATCTTTCGAAGGCTGGTTGTAGAACTGGCGAATCTCGTTGTACAACTGGTAAAACTGGTTGTACAATTGGTGAAGTTGGTTGTACAATTGGTAGAGCTGGTTGTACATTTGGTGAAACTGGTTGTAAAATTGGTAAAGCTGGTTGTACAAGTGGTAAAGCTGGTTGTACTTGAACTCTACCATCTTCCTTCTCTTCTTCCATAAATGTTTCAGCTGGTTGTATTTTTTCTAGCTTTTTGAAAGGAATTTCAGGATTAGGATTAATAGGAATTGTATTGAATAACTTAAAAAATGATGAATTTCTTACTATAACATCTTCTTTATTTCTTGCAGTTATTTTCGATCCATTTATTTCAATAACTTCATATGGTATGGGATTATAACATGGAGTAAGGCTATTTTCTTTTTGTTGTCGGCATAAAACAAGATTTCCAACTTTAAAATTATGTGGTTTTGTATTTCTTCTTTTATCCGCATATAATTTTTGTCTATTCTTGTTTTTCTTATCTTCTTCTTCAAAACCATATTGTTGTCTTACATGAATCATAGGAAGAAAATTGTTGACACTTCGATTAAAAACAATTTCAAATGGGGATTTCTTTGTCGTGCAATGAGGAGTGCTTCTATAGTTCATTAAAAAATTATTTAATTGTGAAGTAAAATTTCTTGTTTCTAATTTAGCACATTTTAATGATTTTTTCACAGATTTTACAAATCTTTCAACCATTCCATTAGCCTGTGGCCAAAGAGGTGTTACTCTTACATGAGTGATTCCATAATTCTGTAGATAATTTCTTAATTCATGACCTTGAAACGGTGGTCCATTGTCAGATTTGAACCGGGTCGGATAACCAAACGTAGCCCATATCCTATTTAAAATAGGTTCCAAATCAGAAAACTTGGTGGAATTTACTATCTCAACAATGGGAAATATTGAGAATTCATCTACTAGAAGAAACAAATACTTTCCATTTGGAAAAACTCCAGCATAGTCACAGTCTACATACATAAAAGGTGCCTCTGGTAACTCGGTGGATAAAATGGGGTCTCTGGTATGAAAAGGTGTTACAGCTTGACAAGCACTACATGATTTAACAATTTTTTCTGTTAAAGATGTTAAATTTGGGAACCATACCTTTGTTCTTAAAAGTTCCTTGGTTTTGTTTATGCCCTGGTGACCTTTATGAGCTAACATGATTGCTTCTTTTTGAAGTGATGACGGTAAAACTATCTTTTTGTTACGAAGAACCATGTTTTCATATACTGTTATCTCATCTTTGACATTTTTATAAGGAGTTAGTTCTGAATGTTCCCATAACTTCCAATCATTGTTTTTCAAAGCTTTTATAAGTAGTGAAAGTGTTTTGTCATTTTCAGTATGTTGTTTAAATTGTTGTGTAGTCATCTTCTTTGGTATGTTATTTTCTACAATAAAATTCACATATTGTTCAACTTTATCTGTTTTTGTTATTTCTTTAATTTTAATAGGATGTCTGGACATATAATCTGATGGATTTGTTGATCCATTTTGGTGTTTAATATTAAAAGTATATTGTTGTATTTTCAAACAAAGTCTTTCTATTCTAGAACTTGGAGCTGCTCTAGGATTCTGCAAAATGCTGATTAAAGATTTATGGTCTGTATATGCTGTAAAAACAGTACCAAAAAGGAAAATATGAAAATGTTTAATGGCCCATGTCAAAGCTAGCATTTCCTTTTCAATCTGACTATATTTTTGTTGTGTATTATTAAGACTGACACTAGCATAAGCAACTATTTCTATGTTATTGTTATTCTTTTGTGATAATATAGCACCAAGGCCAAAAGGACCGGCATCTACATGCAAAAGTGTTTCCTTTTTTATATCAAAATAAGCTAGTTTTGTAATATCTAACAGATCAGTCTTTAAACTTTCAAAAACTTCTTGATGTTTTTCTGTCCAATTCCAAGGTTCATTCTTTTTTGTTAGATCTCTCAATAACTTTGTCTTGTTAGATAAATTTGGTAAAAAACGTCCAATAAAAGTAATCATTCCCAGAAAACTTGATACTTCAGAAGAATTGGAAGGAGCTTCTAGATTAACCAAAGCTTTTATTTTTTCAGAGTCTGGCTTGATACCCTGCTTTGAGAAAAAAAATCCAAAATATTTAATCTCATGTTTGTTAATTTCTGTTTTTGTTTTGTTTATTGTTAGGCCAGAATCTTGCAAACGTTTTAAGACTTGCAATAAAGCTCTGTCATGCTTTTCTTGATTTTCACCAAAAACAAAAATATCATCGCTAAGGTTAATAACACCAATTATTCCATTTAAAACTTGTCTGATTGCATCTTGAAAAATTTCTGCAGCTGCACAAATTCCAAAAAAAAGTGTTTTATATCGAAATAATCCAACATGTGTGATAAAAGTTGTGATAATTCTGGAATCTGGATTTAATGCAATCTGGTGGTAACCATCTTTTAAATCAATTTTACTAAAAACCGCAGCACCATTTAAAAGGGAAATTAAATCATCATAAGTTGGTGTTATATGTCTTTCTCTTTCTATCGCCAAATTTGGGACTCTCATATCAACACATAAACGTATTTTATTTGGATCTTTTGAACGGGGCACAATAACAATTGGGGAGACCCAGGGAGTTGGACCTATTGCTACCTCAATAACATCTTCTGCTAATAGTCTGTTTAGTTCCTCTTCTATTTTGCTTCTCATAGAAAAAGGTATTCTTCTAAATTTCTGTGCAACTGGCTTTATGTTATTATTTATAGATATGTTAGCTTCAAAGTTTTGTAGTTTTCCAATACCATTGACAAGTTTGGGAAATGTTTGTTCTAGTTCACTTACTGTTGATAAACTATTCATAAAGGAAATTTCTACAACACCTAATTTTTGTGCAGTGCTATAACATAATAGGGATTCTCCATTACCTTTAATAACTGAAACTTCTGCTTTTATATTTCTGTTATTATATTCAAAATTTCCAATAAATTTTCCAAGAACTTCAAGTGCCATATTGTTATTGTAAGTAAAAATTTGACTACTATTTTCTTCAAGCTGAACATTTTTAAATGTTTTAAAAACTGTGTTGTTGATAATATTTACTGAAGTGTCTATAATAAAATCTTGCACAAAACCATTTAATTTTAAAGAAATTCGTGGTAACTTTGAATTTTTATTATTTAAAATTCTAAAACTTGAATCCGAATCTGAATTTTTATTTGATGAATCCACTTGATTAAAATTTACATGTTTTCTATATTTGTTTTTATTAAAATGTTGGCTATTGTTACCTTGATCTATATTTCTGTTTTTGTTATATTGTTGTTCAGTGTTATATTTATTAAAATTTTTATTATGTTGTTGTTCAGTTATATATTTATTAAAATTTTTATTATGTTGTTGTTCAGTGTTATTTCTGTTATAATTTGCCATAGACAGACAGACTTTAGAAAAATGTCCTTTCTTGTTACATTTATGACATACCTGGTTCCATGCTGGACAGCTGTTCCTTCCATTTTTGTGCCATGGATTTCCACAATTTTTACATTTATTTTTACCATTGTTGTATTTTGTTGTGCCTTGTTCGATGTTGAATCTTACTCGATATGTATTTCTTTCATTTTTACCTTCCATTTCTGTAATCTGTTTGTTTGTTTGTTCCATTGTTTGTGCTTTTAATAACAGTTCATTTAGAGTGACTGTGCTTGTCAACCCATATTTTCTAAGTTCTTTATAGTTTGTGCTAAGAATTATTTGTGCTTTGATTTCGTTTTCTAAGTTTTCTGCTGAAAATGAACATGTTTGAGATAATTGCCTTAGCCTAGCGTAAAATAGATCAACAGATTCTCCCTCTAGTTGTTTTGCTTCTCTAAATTTGTATACTTCAAAATCTATATTAACTTTAGGTAAGAAGTAATTGTTAAGTTTTTCAGTGGCTTGGGTATAAGGATCAGTAAGGGTTTCTTCAGATTGGGAAATAGGGTCAGGGAGACTAGAAAAAATATCAAACGTATCCTCACCAATTAGATGTAGAAGCATCGCCTTCTTTCTGTCATCATTGGTAATACCTGCTGCAACTACGTAGTTGTCGAATCTGGCAAGCCATTTCTTCCAACGCTCACCAACGTTGGTTGGGTCGCTTCTTGCATCAAATTGAGCAATTGGAACTGTGGTAAGCATTGTTGCTATCAAAATACCACTCAAAACATAGAAATATTGTTTTTGTGACACGTGTGGGTGTGAACATATGTGAGGTTATGTACTCACTGTTTGTTGCTAAGTTTTTTAAAGATGTTGCTTTCTGTTCAGGGTTGTTGCTCCAATCTCGTCGCCAATGTAATATTCTTAGCTTGTATTATTTGTGTAAATAAACATTAATAAACAATAACTCGTTTTATTAACAAATCTGTTTTGTACAGTTCGAATGTCATCTATCATCCAATATAGGTTAAGTTAAAGTAATCTACCTTATCGGCAATACCATGTTGCCGATCTTAATATAATTATTACAATACTACACCCCAGAATCGATTTTATATATTTTATAGTGATTGTATGGAAGATGTGCAGTAAAATGACGAACATGTGATTATATTGGAGTAAGAAGGGAATTTTATGTTTTTTAATCATTTATAATGCTGATAAATTTTGATTTGGAGGCAACTAACAGGTGAAGAAGTTTTTATACGTACAAAATTTTTTATATACTAGATCATGCGCAAATATAATTACAAATTAGAAAAAACTGCCTTGGCAACAGCTAACACAATCAACAGTAAACACGAAAAGGAAAGAAGGAAAAGAAAAAGAAAAGGTCTTACAGAAGACTGGAAATTTTATATAATTAAAACAGGTGTGGGCATGGTGAAAAGCCAGACAAGAACCACTCTTGGTGAATTGAGTAACAAAGAGGGATCTGGCTAATTATCTCACTGAGAAAAGGCCAAAATAAAGGAAGAAGAAGAAGAAGGACTTACATATAATTTTTGTATTACTTCGTTTTTTTTTTAAGGCGGATTAGTTTTACATGGGGTAGAATAAACATTTACACAATAAAACTTTCGTGGACAGCGAATTTTACGGCTATAAGCGCTAAAATAAGCCCTTTTTATATTGTATTCTTGGTATATGTATGTATTAATATAATAATATTTACGCCTTTGAAAATAATGTTGAAGACAAGTATAATAAATATGAGAGAATAACAGACAGAAATATGTTGTGGATTAATACAAGAAGTCTAGCTAGAGGGCGTCACTAAGTTCAAAAGGTTTTATAAAAATGGTGCTTGGAAACTGTTAAACCCTTTTTTTATATAACTATTGGTTTTATAAAAAAGGTGTTGGCAACCCCTATAGGTTCGCCAAACTGGTGATATAACGGGTATATAAAGGTTATATAGCGGTGTTGGTTACCAAATCATAACACCAGTAGATTTAAAAATAGGTGACGGAGACCTTTTCATCGCCCTTATAAAACCAAAATTGCTACTTGGGAAGTGTTTGAAACGTTTCTAATTCTTTTAAAAAAAGCATAAACCAAATTATATAAAAAATTTAGCGAATTTCACCGAAGGCAAGGGCCTCCCTATAAGTTCTTCTTCTTCTTCTTCTTCTTCTTCTTTTTCTTCGTCTTCCTCTTCTATCAGATTGGCTTTTGTCGCTAGACTAATTAGCCAGTAACTTGGCGTATTACGGCTAGAGTTGTAAATTCAAAAAAAAACCATTTGTTTAAAAAAAAAAACACAAAAAAAACCGTTTTAAAACAAAGCTAGACTTTATAAAAAAAACAAATTTGTTTTTTATCAAAAAAAAAACACAGTTATAAAAAAAGCAAATTTGTTTTTTATTAAAAATTAACACATTTTTTATTGTAAAAGTCATGTATGAAGGATGAAAGTTTATAAAAAAATATTTATTTAATTTAAAACGGTTTTTTACAACTGAGTTGTAACAACTCTATTTAATTTTAATTAATAAATAGATTTGATACGTTGCTTTTTTGCGGCCAGGCATCATAAACAGACTTCATAAATTTGACACCTTAGAAAAGTGAGGTTATACGACTGAAGTTTCAACTCCTAAACTCGTTAACAGATGGCGTATAATCTATATATTTTATTATTTCACGAATAATAAAGTATTTTGAAATAGAAACTAATAAAAACTATTGAAAACAGTCTCTAATTGATCCTAAAATACAAAAGTTGTCATTTTTTGAATATTTTCACAAAAAAAAAACAAAAATAACCAAAACAAAAACAAAAAAAACTTTAAAAAAAGCCTTAAACAAAAACGTTTTTTTACAACTTTCCGACGTTGCCAAGTGTGCCAAACCATCCGAGATTTGTATCCCATTCCCTATAAGTTGTGTCATGTCCTTTAAAAAAGTAAGGTAAAAACAGGCAGCCAAAATAAAACGATCAATATTTTAATTTAACCGTTTTATTTTTTAATTCCTCGACAGTATAATTTGATCGAAAAAACCCAGTTCTATCTGTATAAATTTTGATTGTAGAAAATACTAACTGCATATTTTGTGCTCCAATGATCCCGAAAACTACGTTTCGGGTGTCAGGGTATAAGAATGACTTGTGAACAAATGAAGTATAAGAAATGCTCCGACGTCCGCGAAAATTTACAGTCTGACGGTTTTATAACTAGAATCTGAAATAAATGTATCAATTTCAGTTGAGTCGCTCTATCCAGCGGCAGCTTAAGCCGTCGCACAGTGGGAATTTTCACGATTCACTCACCGCAGTAATGAGAAGAATCCAGCGCATGCGCACTGATTCTGTTTTGACGTATGCATAAAATTATTTTAAGGTTATGTAACATTCTTTTGTAGAATTTTACAAAAATATCTACTTTTTTCTTATGCATATTGTTACACCAGGCAAGCATTTATTTTTTAATTAGCTAAAGCTAAATTATTTAGCCTAAATATAATCCTATTTGAAATATATCGCCTTCTAAATTCTGAAATATCTTATCTGAAAAATACCTCCCATTAAAAAAAAACACCAATCCAGCAAACTACCAAACCAAACCATTATTAACGTTAACCAACGCCTCCCATTAAAAAAAAACACCAAACCAGCAAACTACCAAACCAAACCATTGTTAACGTAAACCAATTTCCCCATTAAAAAAATCAAACAGAAATTCGTGAGTATTTTAACAATATTTTGCTATATATTCTAACAAAAAAACTAGTATACTGGTAGTAGTAGTTTGGTAGTTTGCTGGTTTGGTGTTTTTTTTTAATGGGAGGCATTTTTCAGATACGATATTTCAGAATTTAGAAGGCGATATATTTTAAGAATCAAATTATATTTAGGCTAAATAATTTAGCTTTAGCTAATTAAAAAATAAATGCTCGCCTGGTGTAACAATATGCATAAGAAAAAAGTAGATATTTTTGTAAAAGAATGATACATAAGCTTAAAATAATTTTTGGCATACGTAAAAACTAAAATAAGAAAATCAGTGCGCATGCGCTGGATTCTTCTCATTACTGCGGTGAGTGAATCGTGAATTTTTAAGGTTTTTTATTTCAAACTTCCAGAAGACGGTCAATGGAGAACAGTCCAATACGTTAGGCAACATAAATTTAGGTCTTTAATACCAACCCAAAAAGAAAATTCCCTAAAAATATTATGTTTGGATTTTATCAAAGGGCCACAAAAAATGTGCATTATATGCAAAATTATTAAAGAATACATAAAACAGCTTATTAAACACAAAATATTCACACACAACGGAGTATTATCAATGACTGTCAATTAAGGAGTAGGTCATAAGTTCCTAGGAAACTTTAGACCTACTGTACACATAGCTGTGTTATAAAAATAAAAAAAATTGTTTTTTACTTAAAAAACAAATATCTTACCTTCATGTAATTTAAAATATAATCTAAAATGTTATGTTTACCTAAAATATGCATAATTTTATTTTTAAACAATAATAATTATATTTCTATCTCTTTCTGTAGAACTTCTCTCTTTAGCTAATCTAAATAGGCGGCATTCCATTTTGAATCGATCTTCCTATTTTTTTTTTTTTAAGAACTTGTCAAGACTTGTACTTTCATAGCCTACTGCTACAAATTTGATTTGAGGCATAACAATTGAGTGCTGATAGGTTAAGTTGTCAGATTACATTTTTTTCATTTATTTCAAAGAAGGATATTTAGGGTCTTCGAGGTTGCTAAAAAAATAAAATTTAAAATGGCGCATCCAATATGGCGTCGAAATTTTAAAATTGGCGCGCGCCATATTAAATAAGTCATTTTAATTTTCAGTTTTTACTGTACATAAAGCCAAATAATTGAAACGTTTGCTTGATAGGGTTGTATTCGATTCTTTTTCGTACCTGGAGAGCCGGGACAAACTGGTGTCTGGGTGGAATTCTGCCTTTTGTTATTATATGATATTGATTCTTATCATTTATTTTCGAATAATTTTATTAAAATTTTTGAAAAATAAAAAAATAAAAATGACAGCTGAAGTCTTCTGTATCTTCAAATTCTTATCGAGTTTAGTATCACTTACTGGGCAGACCATTCCTTGAACCGTTTATTTAATTTTGACAATTTATATGATTATTTTTTAACGTTATCATTTAACAATATTTCTTTCCACGTGTTTATTTCTGTCCAATCATATTACAGTTATATTGGGAATTTTCTACTGTAGAAAATTCTAGTGAGTATCCCTGAAGTATTTTGTTTTTCAGTATTTCTCTTTTACAACAAGATTTCATACCTAAAACTAATTAATAATTAAATATGAATATATTACTATTTATAATTATTGTTATTAATTTATTATTTACAAAAAATACTTCAAAATATTCTTCTTATAAAATGTAATGACAGTTTTTATAGGTTGACTTTTATGAACATGCTTGTAAGCCTAGCGCAGTACCGCGCTAGTCAGTACTGCAGTAAGTGACTAAACTATTGCCAGAACTATAATTTGCAATTTAAAAATGGACAAAAACGTTTTAGTTTAGCAGTTGAGAATTTAGTTAAATTAACCAAATCAACGAATATGCCCGTAAAAATATTAGGATAAGTAATAAAACAATTTATATCAATTTGCGATGAAAAAAATATAATAGTTGGTTTGACATATTATACATCGTTAAAAAATAATCTTCCGAATTACACATGATTCTTCGAATAGTCGGGAAAATTCCCAGTTTTCATTCAAATTTGCTGTCAAAGGTCGCCCCGGTCGTAATTATTTCCAGACAGAAAATTTTCATGAAAACAGCGAATTTTTCCCGCATAATTCTCAGCCTCTATGAAAATCATAACTTTGTAATTCCATCCTTTACAGCCTTTACTACAATTAAAATAAGTGAAATGCATATGATTCTTGATAACATAATTCCTTACAAAACTATTACTTTTATTAATACATAGTTTTGACAACTTTTTGATATAATTTTCAACTTTTTTATACACCAGGCAAAAAAAGCTGACTAAAAAGAGTTTAAAACTTTCAAAGGCATTCCCCATTGCTGTGGTTCTGCGAGTGATTTATCATACGTGAATTACCCTATACAGGGTGTTCCTAAATATCATGTCACTATTGAAGGAGGCAATTCCTTGGCTTATTTATTTATTTACACTCTTACAAGGACCTTCAATTATCCATTCCATATTTTTCATCCAACGTTATGTTTTATATCATCATTCTTAGTACTTTTTAACCATGTCTGGTGCCAATCCAAATTATTAATTGTAAATAAACATGAATTAAAAAAAAATAAATTTTCAAAAAAAATGTCTGTTACTGACTTTTAACATTTCTATGACTAAAAGTTCGTATAAATATTTGTCCTAAATTCCTTTATCTTGAAGATACAGGGTGTTAAAGTTAAAAAAAAAAACAGTTTTTCATCCATATCATAAACAATCTTTCGCCGATTTTGATTAATCTTGGCAAATTTCTTTTTAGTAGTAAAAGGCTAATTTGGACCGGATTAGATTAAAATTATTAAGTCCAGTGCACTGTAAAAACTGCATGTAAAATAATGTAAAAATACATGAATTTACATAGTACGGAATAGTAAATTTACTATTCTGGACTATGCATAATTCATGAATTTATTTAAAAGAATGTAAAATAATGTAAAAGAATGTAAAAGTATGTAAAAGAATGTAAAATAATGTAAAAAAAATATTTTTACATTGATTTACATGATTTTACAATGTCGGGATATGTTATTTTAAGACGCGCGTGCGCTTTGGACAATAACCAAGAAGGCGTCACATCATGAGACGGACCGTCTAATATTGTTATTGTTAGAGAGATAGCGACGGATGCTGCTAGGTGAAAGTGTTGAAAGTGTAAAAAAAGGTAAATATTATTTATGTACGATATTTAAATGCTTTATTTGTGGCCTAAAATTTACATTCATTATAAATTACGATCTTTATCAACCAATAGATCTTTAAAGAAAGATGTAAGCAGATTATACTTGTATTAAGGGTGCAAACCATTTGGTTTATTAAACCAAATGAACTTTATGCAAAAAAGCTTTGACACAGAGACTTGTAATTTGGAACAAACATTTTCTAAGTAGTAAATATTTTTTTTTTAACTTCAAGTCTCATCATTTTTTTTTATTTATTAAACACACCATAAGTATTGTAGGCAAATATAAAAAAATCGTTTGGTCTATGCAAAATATTACCATTCTGGACTATGTAATTTTTACTGTTCCGGTCTATGCAAAACATTACCATTACGGACTATATAATTTTTACCATTCCGGACTATGTAATTTAATGTAATTTATTTTTACCGTGTAGCATCCCGGAAGGCAACCTAATTGAATTTTTGAAAGAAAAAATGTACGACGCTGTTTTTTTATACTTAATTAATTTTTTTAGATTAACCAATTAAAAACACAACTTTGTTGTTTCTTGAACTTTTTTCGTATCTCGCATCGCTTTCGAAAAAAAAAACATGTTTTTGCATAATTTTTATGTTTTTATGTAGACCCGGGACATGCAAAAACACTTTTTTTTCGAAAGCGATATGGGATCGAAAAAAGTTCAAGAAACAAAAAAGTTGTGTTTTTAATAAGTTGATCTAAAAAAATTAAAGTGTTTATAATATGATGAAAAACTGATCTTTTTTAAACTTTAACACTCTGTATCTTTAAAATAAAGCAGTTTAGGACTTTTTTTAGTCATAGAATAAACCAAGGAATTACCTCCTTCAATTGTGGCATGATATTTAGGAACACCCTGTATAATCTACATTCAAATGTAAAATATGTGATAAAATATTTTGTAACACAAATCATAGGGTATTTTTAATTAACTCCAGAATTGAAGCAATTAATTATAAAACGTGTAACTGATGAGCAATCAGCCTATGTAGAACATTGCTACCCTCCACTAAATGAAACGAGTGCGGTAAGTCGGACACATTAATTTTCGAAAATTGCTGAACTCACACTCCTATACAGTTGGTGCGTTTTACTGTTTAAACTTATATTAAGGCAAGTGAGCCAAATACTGCCTTGTTAAGACATTTAATTTTTTTTCCTACGATCCCTTATGAAAATGACATTTAGCACACTCTTGTTCTTCAGAAAACGCATTATATCACACTAGTTTGATATTTTTATATCGCCCTAGTTTGATATTTATGTATGTACGTTTGCCTAATTTCACTTATGTAGGTTTGCCTTTATTTACGTTGTAGATTCTACGAATTTAGCTCACCTCGTTTTATATGCCATTTTCCACCTTTTATCACAGCCTTTTATGTTTTTCAATCCAAATATTTCTGTTTTATTATGTCAAAAATAGAAACTATAGTTATAACCTTATTAGTTTGACCAAGATATAACTTGGGATGTTTTATTTATGTCTAGATTTGATAAAAATTACTTAATTTTTGATTTAGTTACCTTACATTTCATAAAAAACATCGAAATACACAGCCTTTTTCTTATGAAATCGTAAAACAGTACCAGTTCACTGTTTTATATGGGAACATATCTAAAGAAATCTAATTTAATTAGCAAACGGTCTTGCCTTGATTTACACATGAGGTATTGTATTGTATAATATTGTATTAAATTTAAAAACCAATAAAACTAAAAGTAAAAGAAAATCATATTTTCTGTTTAACATACATAAATTTGTATGCTATTTTTTGCTTTGTATGCTTTGCTTTTCTTAAAAATTCTTTAAATAAGTAATAAAAATTAGAAAATATTAAGAAACATTATATTTTTTCAGGATCGTAGAAAAAATAGTGTACATAACTCGTTGGAAAGTGTATTTCGTACACTCTTGTGGTTTCCTCACTTTTGTAACTGAAGTTACAACTTTATTTATAGTTCGGTAATTATTAGGCGTTTATTAAAAGCTTTGCACATGCGCTAGATGCCTTTTGTAAATTTATATTTTTATTATTTATTATTTTCTTCGAAAAACACGGATATATTTACATATTTATAGTTAATATGTATATTCAATATTGTTGTATGTAACAAATTAGTCGTCAAATGTTTCGATTTAGTGACCTTTATAAAAATTTCCCTCATAATTCGGCAAAATTATTCCGTACGCCTATGTTTCTGTGTTTATTTTTAACGTTGATGAGTAACTGAATTTATTCCGATTAATGCACATAACTGACTTAATTCTAAGGGGACAGTTTAGTTCCCTGATAGAAAACTACATAAATCTAACTTACATAATATTAGATTAGTGACATTTTTATATTTAGTCTCAAACGTTATACAAAAACGTTATAAAATATATAAATCTAACCTTAAAAACTAACGTTTGACAAAAACGTTATAAAATATATAAATCTAACCTTAAAAACTAACGTTTGACAAAAATGTTATAAAATACATACATCTAACGTTAGTTTCCTAACTAAATTCTAAACTTTTTCTAACTTTAAATATTTTTTAAATTTCCATTATTAGTACGTAAGCTACAGTAGAAAATACTCATTTCAGACAGCTATGTGCCTAGGTTTGATAATAATTTATTATTTCTATAATAAGTTTAAAAAAATATCCCCCAAAAGTCAACGCTGTACTATAATTAAAAAAATTATTTAAGATTTTGAATGTATAAATAAATATTAACTAACTAAATATAAAGTTTTTCTGAGAGGTAAACGTATTTATCGAAGTATAAAATTTTTTTTTCAAAATTAATGGAGAGCCCCTAGCACAAGCCAAAAGCTTATTTGAGGCTCTCCATGCTTATGTAATATGTATCAAGAAATAAACTATAACAGGATATTACACGAAAAATATTTAGAGCCACCTAAAAAGATGGCTATTTTATAAATAAATGTAACGAAATTATATTTATAAATATGATTGTTAAAATATATTAAGATTTATTTATATGAATAAATTTGTCTCCAGCTGCCATTTTATGATGCAGGTAGAAATTTCCTAGTTGGCCACTCCCTCTCCGAAAGTTAGAAAGTAAACGTACTTATAACGTATTTCTAACTTAAAAATATAACGTTAGATTAACGTTTGTAACTAACGTTTGATTCTAACGTTAAAAAGCGGAACATTTGCACATATTTCATAACGTACTTTTATACAGTTTTCTAACATTAAAAAAACGTTATTCTAACGTTAAATTTCTACTAGGGTTATGTTCGGTAGTAAATTTTTATTTTTAAGACACCTTTGACAAAAATTATTTACTTAATTTAATTTTAATATAATACAGATTATATGTCCCATATATTAATTAAAATCACGAATAATATACGCCAATTTGAGATAGGAACGCGTCACACAACTGACATTTGCTCTAGTTTTTTTTTATTCCCGCGTCAAAAAAAAAGTACAAAACAAAGCATAAATGGTTGCTTTTATTAGAATAAAACGTCCTTTTTGATATAAAAGCAAAAAAAACCGTTTATATTTAGCAGAAATATTTTTTTTTAGCCAAAGACAGCTTTTAGGGGCTGTCCATATATTACGTAACACGCCTAGGGGGGGGGGAGGGGGTCAGAGAAATTGTTACAGTTTGTGACAGGGGGGAGGGGGGGTCTAGGTAAACGTTACTTAACGGAATTTAATGTTTATTTCCAAAGCTTGGCAGATGTATTTTTATTTCAACATAAATTACTATTTAGTGGCCCATAATTCCCCTTTTCACACAAAAATTGACGAAACTATGCATATTTAAATAACATTGTAATCAGTAAAAAAACTGTTGACATTGATATTAAAAAAAAATCTTACGGCCCTGTTCTTGCGTGATCTTGCCGATGAACCATCGGCGATGATACATTTTCGCGCGGAATGTGTACTCACAGAACACCAATGTGTGTACTATTTTGTGTACCTGTGCATAAACAATATACGTGTTATATGTGACACTCAGTGTAAAAAGAGGTACCTAGTATTATTTCCCTGTGTGATATTGATTATGAATATTTTTTAAAGTTTGAGTGATTTTTTCGTTTAAGTACATTAAGTGCTATATGTATTATTATAATAAATATGTATCATTTTTACACTGTCTTTTTACCGTCTTGCATTATGCGGAATTCTGTATCAAGATATGTTAGAAAAAAAAATACAAATTTTTATATTGTTACGTGTTACACAGGGGGGAGGGGGGGTGTTGGTAAATGTGACAGTTTGTTACACAGGGGGGGGGGGGAGGGGGTCAATTTTTTTGAAAAAGTGCGTTACGTAATATATGGACAGCCCCTTATCCTTTAGAAATGTATTCTTAGCATCGAGAAAATGTTAATCCAGTTTAATAAGTGTAGGCAATAAAACGCATCAAGTGCCCCTCAACCTGTAATGCAGCTACGGCGATTCTACGTCTCGGTTCGTGATGGCGTAAAATTTAATGAAGTCCTTTTTTATAGGATTTGCTTTTATATAAAATTTTATAAGAAAAACGAAAAAATTATTTAATATGAAAAGTATCTCCAAATTAAAATTAACCACACCACTCCTCAAAACATGATGGGTTTAAAAATCTGGATTACGGTCATTATTCTTTAAGCCTCGAACTTTTTTTTCTGAATTCCCAGACCACTTCGCTGTGACCCGAATTCCTAGATTACAGAATGAAAAAATACATATTTGTATCGAGCTGGCCGAATTCCAAAGGAAAAGGCCACGATTCTTTGAAGAAGAAACAGTTCTCCATTCACAGTTTTATGATAATCTCTATAATTGTACACATAATCTCTATAATTGTACACATAATTAGTAGTTGATCCTGAATTTTTGAAAAAAATAAAAAATGGAGTTTTTGAGAAAAGTGGCCTTAAAATTTTTCGCCGCCATCTTGAAAAAACAAAAAACAGTCAAAACTAATTTGATAAAATTTGATAGAAAAAAATATGATTTTTTAATGGCGATAACTCTGATTAATTAGTTTTTGAGTTATTGCACGTCAATGTCACATTTCGAGAAATTTAAAAAATTTTAAAAAAATTAAAAAAGCATATTTTCGAAACGGGGCGATTTTGAAAAAAGCCCCGTGGAGGTTTTTCTCTAACATTGGTGAGCTAAACATAAAAAAATAATCAGCCAAATCCGTGACCCAAGCCCTCAGCCCTGCCTAAATCGGATATCATCAGTAGTATTATTGTACATTCTAAATAGACCAGGGTCGATAATTTTGAAAATGGTAAAAAGTGAAAAAAAATTATAGTAGGATGAAACCCGTTAAAAAAGGACGAGAATATAACAAAAATGAAAGGAAAAATAATTTACGGGCGATCTGAGGTCGGGAAGTGGAAGGGGGTGTGTTTTTAAGGGTAAAAAACGGTGTATCTCGATTTCCGGCAAAACTACAAGTCCTATGGAAAAAAATTAAATGACAAAGTTGTAGGTAATAAGGAGACCTACAACTTTTGTAATTACACTTTTTTCACATAACCTCAAAATTTATGTGAAAAATTCAAATAATCAAGTTTTTGGTTTGGACTTTTTATATTATGCAAAAAAAATGTTTTTTTCACGAAATTTGGTGAAAGCTTACCTTTTTTATGTCCTAAAGACACTGTAATTTTTTTGATTTGAAATATTTATTTTTTCACCTTATTTTGACTTAATATCGAAAAAACACCCTAATTTTCAATCGAAAATTCTCGCGTCAAAATATCAGCTTTTTAAAAAAAGTCGGGGAGTTTTTTGTTCGTTGAAATCTATTCTTTCTGATAATGTAAAAAATATATACATTACTATGGAAATGTTCTCAGAAAATGCAAAGAAAAGAAAAAAACTCGAATCCGATATTTTTTTTTAATCACTATGTACAATTTTGAGCTATTTAGTAAAATTTACACTTTTTTGATTACTTGAAAAACGTAAGATTCTATGTTACATTGATAAAAAAAAATACAAATCGAAATATACTACTATAATTAACAACCAAATAAGTTAATATTTAATAAGACATCTTGAAAATTAGGGTGTTTTTTCGATATTAAGTCAAAATAAGGTGAAAAAATAAATATTTCAAATCAAAAAAATTACAGTGTCTTTAGGACATAAAAAGGTAAGTTTTCACCAAATTTCGTAAAAAAAAAATTTTTTTTGCATAAGATAAAAAGTCCAAACCAAAAACTTGATTATTTGAATTTTAGACATAAATTTTGAGGTTATGTGAAAAAAGTGTAATTACAAAAGTTCTAGGTCTCTTTATTACCTACAACTTTGTTATTTATTTTTTTTCCATAGGACTTGTAGTTTTGCCGGAAATCGAGATACACCGTTTTTTACCCTTAAAAACTCACCCCCTTCCACTTCCCGACCTCAGATCGCCCGTAAATTATTTTTCCTTTCATTTTTGTTATATTCTCGTCCTTTTTTAACGGGTTTCATCCTACTATTATTTTTTTTGGTTTCAAAAATTATCGACCCTGGTCTAAAATGTTATGTTGATTTTTAGATAAACAAAAAATATCACTTTTTTCAAGATAATAAAAAGTCACATTTATCGCATCAGGAGTATTGAATAATGTAATGCGTTGTTGTCACGTTTACGATAACACAAAAATTTTAACAAATTTTTATTAAATGTAATTTTGTTCATTATTAACAAATAAACTTGGTAAACAGTTGTTCTTAATTTCTTTTCATCATTTTGCACTTTTTTAAATATTTTTTTTCTCATTAAGCCCAAAACTCACCTTTAAAACGACATGCTTCTTTTAAGGTTTAATTTCTTTTCGTTTAGAAAAAATTCTGATTTTTATCGGTTCCCTGGTAGAAAAGTACACAAATCTAACTTAACATAACATTAGATTAGTGACATTTTTATGTTTAGTCTCAAACGTTATACAAAAACGTTATAAAATATATAAATCTAACCTTAAAAACTAACGTTTGACAAAAACGTTATAAAATATATAAATCTAACCTTAAAAACTTAACGTTTGACAAAAACGTTATAAAATCCATACATCTAACGTTAGGTTCCCAACTAAATTCTAACCTTTTTCTAACCTTATTCTAACTTTAAATATTTTTAAAAATTCCATTAATACGTAAGCTATAGTAGAAAATATTCATTTCAGACAGCTATGTGCATAGGTTTGATAATTATTTATTATTTCTATAATAAGTTAATAAAAAATATCCCTCAAAAGTCAAAATTATAGTAAGTCTGGCAACTCTGTATTAGAATTGAAAAAATATTTTAAGATTCAGAATGTATAAATAAATATTAAATAACTAAATATAAAGTTTTTCTGAGAGGTAAACGTATTTATCGAAGTATAACGGCATATTACACGAAAAATATTTAGGGCCACCTAAAAAGATGGCTATTTTATAAATAAATGCAACGAAATTATGTTTAAAAATATTATGATTGCTAAAATACATTAAGATTTATTTATATGAATAAATTTGTCTCCAGCTGCCATTTTATGATGCAGGTAGAAATTTCCTAGTTGGCCACGCCCCCTCCGAAAGTTAGAAATTAAACGTACCTATAACGTATTTATAACTTAAAATCTAACGTTAGATTAACGTTTGTAAGTAACGTTTTATTCTAACGTTAAAAAGCGGGACATTTGTACATATTTTATAACTTACTTTTATACAGTTTTCTAACATTATAAAAACTTTATTCTAACGTTAAATTTCTACCAGGGTTTATTTGTTATATTTCTCTATTCAGTAACCTCATTAATAGACTTAAAGGTGAATCAATAGCACCAGTTAAACGTGAAGTATATCCGGAAATTGAGTGTTGTGATTGAAAGGAAAGAAAGAATTGTAATATAAGGTGTCGAGGCAACATGTGGAAGATAAATCTAAAATTGATTTTTATTCAAGGATAGAGAGCCTTAATATTTTGACACTTTTGCCGCCACAAATAGATACTTATTGACAGCTGAACATGGTGGAAGTAGAAACTTATTTTGTTTATTTAAGTAATTTTAAATGTCACTGGCGTCATATTTTTGTTTATTTATTTTAAAACTAGATGAAACGTTGCAAGCACCCTGTCAAAATATCGGCACTATTGTACACTAGAGCCATCTAGTTTGCAAATTTCAAACTAGGTGTTTTGTTTGATTTTAAATTCTGTATCTGTATATAACATTTTTTTATAGGGCTTAAAAAGAGCTTTTATTTAAAATATAATTTTTTGAAATTGGGTTTTAAATATGTGAGATATGCCAATAGAAACGCCAATATCTCGAAAACAATGCGTTTTAGGAAAACGTTGTTTATAACATTTTTTGACCAATTTAAAATTATCTTTTATATAAGTGCTAAATTAACCAAATACAATAATAATTTCCTTAATTATAAACAAACCACGCTAAAAATAGGAGTTTTACCCTATTTTTACCCCCTTACCCCCAATCGTTTACCCCCAAAATCTAATCAGCTCTTCGGAATACGATAAGAAACAATATGCAAAAAACCGCAAGTCGATATCTCATGTAGTGGAGTTAGAGAGTTTACACTCAGACAGACAGACAGACAGACAAAAAGTCCAAACGAAGATTTCAATGCATCGGCACTCTTAGTGCCGATGTAATATAATAATAAACAAGAAAATATATAAAGTCTAAGTGAATTTTCTGAATTATTATTATTATGAAGATGGTTTGGACTTTTCCCTTTTTCTAAAAGACCAGAAAAAATTTTAAATTGAAAAAATGTGTTGAAAATTTTAAATTATAGATATATCAGAATATCTAACATTAACAAAGTAATATTTTTGGATTAAAATATTTTTAGATTTATTTATTTAGAAAAAAAAAATGGCATACAAAAAGTTTAAAGACAGCTGTTCCAAATATGTTAGTAGATTGTGATGATACCTTCTATAAAATATATGCCTCTAGGCCTGCTATAAGAATGCATAAGTTATTTTTATTTATTTATTTAGTTATTAAGGTTAATAAATAATTTCTGTCTTCAAACTCTCCGCCGTCTTCCAAGGGCGTAGATGTCCTTCTTCTATGGGGGGGGGTAATACCTAGAGAGGCATAAAAAAATATAAAAACATTTTTTTTTGTTATCTAAATATTAAATTAGAAATATATGCTTTCTTTTATTGGACCAGTGGTGTCTATTTACAAAACTTTATTTCTTGTGTATTTAAAAAGTGTAATAATCAGTTTTTAATAAGAATTGGAGGGTGCTTTAAGAAAAAACAGAAGTTGGGGGTGGTTTCAAGGGAGTGGGTAAGCAAGGGGCGGTTTTGACTAAGTCAGTAAAATCTTCTTTGGCTTTGATTTAATGTTATTTTTTGCAAAATTTAATACCTTTTCAAATAACGGAGATAAGCTATATCAAGAACTTGGTGGGACACCCAGTATAGTGAACGGATGGACCGTTTTGAAAAAAATTTGGATGGAGTGCTTAGGTACTATAGTGGTACCACTATACCAAGTTTGGTCAAAATCCGAGACATCGAGGGCAAACCGAGCGTGAAATATCAAAGATATTTTCTAAAAAACACATTTTTTTCAAAAACGGCTCTAACGATTTTTAAAATTTTGGTCTTATTTTTTTAATTAGAGCCCATATAACAAATTCCAAAAAGAAATTTTTTTTTGCATAAATGACGTCTCTATTTGTGCAAAAATTCGACTATTGTATTCTTATTTATAAAACTACTAAAAGTACTGAAGCTATGGCATAATCAAAATTTGACTAAAACCAAAGCTTAACAATTTATTTTTATTGTTGAAAACGATTCAAACACGAATCGAAACGTCCAAAAATAAATTAAAAAAAGATTTATGGTTGTTTAAAAGCCCGACACCCAAAAACCATCACACAATTATTTTTATTTATTTATTTATTTATTATTTATTTAGTGATATAATGGAGAGTCCCAAATAAACTTTTGGCTTGTGCTAGAGACTTGCCATTAATTTTGATATATATGGTCCAAATATTTGTTAAGGTTAATAAATAATTTCTGTCTTAAAACTCCTGGGCCTTCCCTTTTATTTCCTTGCTTACTTCTTTCCTCTTATTCCATACTGACCATATATTTTCAAATTTTTCGCCAAGCTCATTTTGGACTTAAAAATATTTAAAAAGCTCTAGACATTGACTTTTAAAATAATAATTAGTTGGCAGTATTGTGACAGAAAAAAAAATTAAAATATTTTTTTTTTACTTAAATCATCTTATTTTTTCCTGAAACGTCGAGAAAAATCAAAATATTTTTTTTACTTAAATCATCATATTTTTTCCTGAAACGTCAAGAAAAATCAAAATAATAATAATAATAAATAATATGATGTCTGTCGGTCAGTCTTTCTGTCTGTCTTTATCCATGATAACTTAAGAACGCTTTGACCTAGCGACTTGAAAGTTGGCATGCAGATGTATTTTTATATTATGCTGGGCAAGTTCGTATTTGAGAAAAATAGGTTTGGGGAAGGGGGGTAAATAGAGGGGTTAAATTTTTATTTTGGTCGTATTTTTTTATTAACAATGGATGAAAAATTTAAAAACCACATAAAACGTTAAATAAAATTACAAAAAAATCTTATCATTTTTTTCCAGCGGGGCTCTCCCCCAAAATGTATTTTTTTTTCTATACATAACTTTCTCATTATTCACAATAGAAAAAATAAATAAAAACCAGCTAAAAGGTAAAATAAAATTACACAAACATTTTTATGATTTTTCCATGACCCCCCCCCTCCCCAAAAATGTAATAAATTGTTTCTGGACATTCCATTTTTATTAGAAAGTATTTCGCTCATTCATTATGGCTGGTTTCATTGTTAGAAAGAGATAGAGTGCCCAGTTTCTTTGTGGTGACAGAAGTGTCAGAATATCAAGGAACTCTATTTAAAAGTAATTGTAAAAGAAGTTATCGAATTTGGTATCCTGGCGGGAGATATTGCGACGGTGGCACACGGTGGTTTGGAGTAGACAAAAAGTGTATTGCACATAAAGTTTATCAATAGATAACAGCCATTCCATAGAATTTCAAACCAAGGTGAAAAATTTTAAATTGTTTATATGCTATACTTTGATTGAAATATTTTATTTATTTATTTATTATTTCGTGCTTTACATACGTTTGGATTGACAACTTTGATTTAAAATTGTAATTTACATAGGAAATGTTGGAATATACACCAAAATTTGATTTACATATAAAACATTTAAAAATTAGAAAATTTACGAGATAATCACAAATATTAAAAAGTATAAAAATATTAAAATCTGTCATTTAAGAAATCATTCATACTGTTATAGGCCTTTTTTAGTAGTAGTTCTTTAAATTTAATTTAAATTTTTTTAGAGGCAATATTTTAATGTGCTGGGTACTCACTAAAATGTTCTTTTACATACACAACACAAACAAATATATAAAGAGCCGGCAATGTAATTATTTTTAATTCTAAAAATTTACCTTTTACCTCGTCCCTGTACCCCAGATTGGACATTATTCTCAAAAGTTTTCTTTGAAGACCAAAAATCCTACTAGTACCTGGTGCATGACCCCAGACTATAAGGCCATAGGACAACCTGGACTAAAACAAAGCATGGTAGGCGACTTTTAGTGTATTGAGAGAAACTAACTGAAATTCGGTGAAATATAACTGTTGAGGTCTAAATTTTACCTATTTAAAACTAATCGATTTTTCATTAACCTTTAGACGGCCGGGATTTGAAAGTTCGAATTGCCATTGAAAAGCACCCTAATTAGTGTCTTGTATCATGTATTAACTATGTACAAAGTTGAGAATAGAATAGAATAGAAAGTATTTATTGCCTAAAAAAGAAAATTACAAATTTACATTTTTAGTATTACACAGTCTTTTTTAAAGCAAAAGGGTCACATTCGCAAGCGATCTTCCATGTTCCCTGAAAGTACCTAAAAATTAATAACAAATCATAAAATTACAAAAAAATGCAAAAAAATGAAAACCGATATATTGCTTCGGATTTGGAATAATGCATGAAAACAATTTCCTTAAGCAAAATGTTTTTTATATGCAGTAAAAAAATTATGTATAATTCAACATGCACGAATGGTATTTTGAAAGACTATTTCACAAACAAAATAAGGAAGTATATAATTTTACCATGTTCAATGTTGTTTTATATTTAAATTAAAAATTTAAGAACTAAACAACAATATTACTTTACAACTATAATTAAAAATTTAGATCTCTAATTTGTCGCGCTTTTTAAAACCACGATGTTTGCGAATGTTGCCAAGTCTAAACTTTGCTTGAGGGATATTTTATGCTTGAGATTATTCCAATAAAATAGTTTTTATCATATATTTTAGCATTTAAATAAAGATCATTGCTGTTTTTGTTTAAAAAGTTTAGTTTTCATCTGAAAAGAAATAAAATGACGGGTGTTTCCACCCGTAAAAAAACTATTTGCCATCGGTTTTTAATAAAAAGTTTGGCAACGCTGTACTGGTATAGCGCAGTCATTTGATGTTTTGATTTCCGTCATTTTTAAAAAGTAAATTATTTACTTCTTTACTGTAAATATATTTTTAATAAATAAGTGTTTAAATTAGTTTTGAGTGGCCTGTTTTTAATACCAAGATTCAATTAAATAAATTAAAATTTATGAATATCAGTGATTTAAAGCTTTTAAGATGGAAAGTGCATAAAATATATTATCTGAAATTAATTAGGGTTTATACCTAGGATATTTTGGTAATAAAATAAGCACTTATATTGCTTATCAATAAAAATAAATCAACTAAAGGTAAGCTTCACAAATTAAAAAAAAACATTTTGCAAAAACATTTATTAAGATAACTGTCAGTTTCTGGTTTCCATAGTAACCAAGTGATTATTGCACTGTGCAAAAATTATCAGATTCATTTTGATCTGATTGGTCAAGAAACTAAAAATGTAAGGTTTGATTGGCCTACATATTTTTTTGTGAAATAGTCGAAGGAATATTTTAATTTCGGCCATGTTTTGCTCAGCAAGCTTTATGCTATAACATTCATCAATAAAAAAGGGGGTGCTTGATTTTTTTATTTAAAATTTTTAATGCCTACCGTGCTGTAAATAACGTTAAAAAAATGAAGTCGTACTAAATGTTGATTTTAGACCACCGTGGGCCAGATTTAAAAATGTACTGCAGTGCCGATTGCAGGATAAATAGAGTTGCGCCGCATTGCACTCTGTGATGTCGTCGAGGCGTGCTGCACCTTTTCCTCCTATATGCTGTCTAATCTACACCTAAAAATACAAAAAAGCAATTCTTTTTTGAAAATAAACAAAGAAACATAGGCTTACGGAATAATTTTGCCGAATTATGAGGGAAATTTATTTATACATATGTATATATATATATATATATATATATATATATATTTCAACTAATCCTATCCAGGCCCGTTTGTGTGTGTTATTTTAATGTACTTATTTCAACCAGGGGTGTGCGAAACGGGGGGGGGGGCTTATCAGTTTTTTGTCCCAAACTTTTTTCTGTGTAACTTTTTTGCAATTTTATTTCTGAAACATGATTCCTCAGGTCAAAATACATAAAAAAGGTACTCTTGTTGTAATACTGTAGGATTAACCGTTTTCGAGAAAAGTTCATTTGAAGGTGAAATTTCACGGTTCGAGGACGAAAAATTAAATACTAAAATGTTGAAAACCAAAATTCAGGTCGAGGAATTTTAACGAAAAATGCACGAAAACAATTTCCTTAAGCAAAATGCTTTTTTAAATACAGCAAAAAAATTATGTATAATTCAACATGCACTAATGGTATTTTGAAAGACTATTTCACAAACAAAATAAGGAAGTATATAATTTTACAATGTTTTATGTTATTTCATATTTAAATTAAAAATTTAAGAACTAAACAACAATATTACTTTACACCTATAATTAAAATTTTAAATCTCAAATTTGCCGCGATTTTTAAATCCGCGATGTTCACTTGTTCGACAATGTTGCCAAGTCTAAACTTTGCTCGAGGAATATTTTATGCTTGAGATTATTCCAATAAAATAGTTATTATCACATATATTAGCATTTAAATAAATATCATTGCTGTTTTTGTTTAAAAAGTTTAGTTTTTAACTGAAAAGAAATAAAATAACGGGTGTTTCCACCCGTAAAAAAAACAATTTCCTATCGGTTTCTAATAAACTTTGGCAACGCTGTACTGGAACCAGCGCAGTCATTTGATGTTTTGATTTCCGTTATTCTTTACTGCAAATATATTTTTAATAAATAAGTGTTTAAATTAGTTTTGAGTGGCCTGTTTTTAATATCAAGATTCAATTAAATAAATTAAAATTTATGAATATCAGTGATTTAAAGCTTTTAAGATGGGAAGTGCATAAAATATAATATATTATCTGAAATTAATTAGGGTTTATACCTAGGATGTTTTGGTAATAAAATAAGCATTTATATTGCTTATCAATAAAAATAAATCAACTAAAGGTAAGCTTCACAAATTAAAAAAAACATTTTGCAAAAACATTTATTAAGATAACTGTCAGTTTCTGGTTTCCATAGTAACCAAGTGATTATTGCACATGTGCAAAAATTATCAGATTCATTTTGATCTGATTGGTCAAGAAACTAAAAATGCAAGGTTTTGATTGGCCTGTATATTGTTTGTGAAATAGTCTACAAAATATTTTTATAGTATCAAGGTATACAATGTATACTATATGTTTTCCCTCTCTAAATGTTTGTCTCGAATGCCCCTGTCATTTATTCAAAAGCAAATGAAGGTTTTAAATTGTTAACTAGCTCGGCTTGGACCTTGTCAAGTGCAATAAGTCAACCAGGAAGGGCGGGAAAACTAGTTACGTGTCTTGTAATCACTTTAGTAGCCTTTGATTAGTCCGGACGCCTATAGTAATCTGGACATCAAAAGTCCTTTTCGTTAAAATAACGATCGAACTTTTATAGAAATATAAAACAACTTTTACCCTACTTTTAGTTAACTGAACAACACAATTTAAACTTTTCCCACTATCTGAAATATGTGATTTGGTGAAAACTAAAACGTTTCAAGTCAGAGAAATCTAATTTCAGGAAGTAACGCTAGGTCAATTAAAAACTATTTTAGATGGCAGTTATCAAATAAACTCTGGTATTTTATTTGCAATTTCTGGCTTTTTATTTTGTTGCGTACGCTGTTTTTCCTACCATCATACTTTTTTTATTGAGAAAATTGTAAACATTAAGTAATTACTAAATTTAATTTTAAAATATTTCGGAATGCTTGTTTGACTTTTAGCTGAAGTACACATTAAACTACTACCTCGAAAATCGCTATAATATAGCCATATATAACCATATTATGGTTCATCTAGCAAATCTTGACATGGCTAACTTCAAATAAAATACTCGGTAGTAATATCATAAGTGCATGTTGAATTATCGATAATTTTTTTACTGTATTAAAAAATATTTTGCTTGGCAAACCGCAGGTCGAGGCATTTTGATGAAAAATGCACGAAAACAATTTCCTTAAGCAAAATGTTTTTTTATATACAGTAAAAAAATTATGTATAATTCAACATGCACGAATGGTATTTTGAAAGACTATTTCACAAACAAAATAAGGAAGCATATAATTTTACCATGTTTAATGTTGTTTCATATTTAAATTAAAAATTTAAGAACTAAACAACAATATTACTTTACAACTATAATTAAAATTTTAAAACTCAAATTTGCCGCGCTTTTTAAAACCACGATGTCCATTTATTCGCGAATGTTGGCAAGTCTAAACTTTGCTTGAGGGATATTTTATGCTTGAGATTATTCCAATAAAATAGTTTTTATCATATATTTTAGCATTTAAATAAAAATCATTGCTGTTTTTGTTTAAAAAGTTTAGTTTTCAATTGAAAAGAAATAAAATAACGGTTGTTTCCACCCGTAAAAAAAAACAATTTGCGATCGGTTTATAATAAAGTTTGGCAACGCTGTACTGGTACCAGCGCAGTCATTTGATGTTTTGATTTCCGTCATTTAAAATAAGTAAATTATTTACTTCTTTACTGTAAATATATTTTTTATAAATAAGTGTTCAAATTAGTTTAGAGTGGCCTGTTTTTAATACCAAGATTCAATTAAATAAATTAAATTTATGAATATCGGTAATTTAAAGACTTTTAAAGTGGAAAGTGCATAAAATATAATATATTATCTGAAATTAATTAGGGTTTATACCTAGGATGTTTTGGTAATAAAATAAGCATTTATATTGCTTATTAATAAAAACAAATCAACTTAAGGTAAGCTGCACAAATTAAAAACACATTTTGCAAAAATATAACATTTATTAAGATGTCAATCACTGTCAGTTTATGTTTCCATAGTAACCAAGTGATAATTGCACATGTGCAAAAACGTTTCAGGTCAGAGAAATCTAATTTCAGGAAGTAACGCTAGGTAAAAACTATTTTAGATGACAGTTATAAAATAAATTCTGGTATTTTATTTGCAATTCCTGGCTTTTTCTTTTGTAAATTACTTATGTGTTGCGTACGCTGTTCTTCCTACCATCATACTTTTTTTATTGAGAGAATTGTAAACATTTAGTAATTAAAATATTTGGAAATGGTAGTTTGACTTTTAGCTAAAATACACGATAAACTACTACACGGTAAAAATAAATTACATAGTCCGTAAATGGTAATGTTTTGCATAGACCGGAACAGTAAAAATTACATAGTCCAGAATGGTAACATTTTGCAAAGACCGGAACGCTAAAAATTACATAGTCCAGAATGGTAATATTTTGCATAGACCGGAACGGTAAAAATTACATAGTCCAGAATGGTAATATTTTGCGTAAACTTTTTATTATAAAAACAAACGTAAAAAAAACGATCAGCTTGAACGATTTTTGTTATATTTGCCTAAAATACTTATGGTTTGTTTGGACTTTTTAAAAAAATTAACATACAGTTATATTAAAAGTGCTTTTAAAACCACTTAAACACTACGATATTTCAAGAACGCTTTGACTTAGAGACTTGAAATAAAAAAAATATTTACTACTTAGAAAATGTTTGTTCCAAATTACAAGTCTCTGTGTCAAAGCTTTTTTGAAATATCGTAGCGTAAAGTTCATTTGGTTTAATAAACCAAACGCTTTGCACCCTTAATACTAGTATAAAATGCTTACATCTTTCATTAAATCTATCTATTGGTTGATAAAGATCGTAATTTATAATGAATGTAAATTTTAGGTCACATATAAAGCATTTAAATATCGTACATAAACAACATTTACCTTTTTTACACTTTTAACACTTTAACCTAGCAGCATGCGTCGCTATCTCTCTAACAATATTAAACGGTCCGTCTCATGATGCGACGCCTTCTTGGTTATTGTCCAAAGCGCATGCGCGTCTTAAAATAACATAGCCCGACATTGTAAAATCATGTAAAAATATGTAAATCAATGTAAATATATTTTTTTACATTATTTTACATTCTTTTGCATTCTTTTACATTATTTTATATTCTTTTACATAAATTCATGAATTATGCATGGTCCAGAATAGTAAATTTACTATTCCGTACTATGTAAATTCATGTATTTTTACATTATTTTACATGCAGTTTTTACCACGGAAATCGCTATATGGTTCATCTAGCAAATCTTGACATGCTAACTTCAAATAAAATACTCTAAAATATTTGAATTTAAGTAAATATTTGGTTTCTAAATAATGCACATGAGGGCGCATTCGCCCAATCACATTGTACCTTGATATATAATTTAATTCTACTTAATGCCAATAAACAAGTAACATATTGAGTTAATTAGTTAATTAGGATAAGTGAAAATACCTTACCTCTACGATGGTTTTTTTTACCCCTCTTTTCTCTAATCTAAAATCGTGCTTATTGTTTACTTTTTAATTTATAAAATATAATTTATTTGTGGATGAATACGTTATAATTAAGAGGTATGTGTATTAAATATAAATTATATTCTCTCCCTAAATATCAATTCGTGATACTAGGTTAGGTACCGGTGCTTTTTTTCAAATTTTACTCATATTAATACCAATTTTTGGAAAATTCGACTCCTGCTAAAGCAGTCGTTGCATTTTCGTCATTGGGATTAATATTCGTAAAATTTATGTAAAAAACCACCGATACCTAACCTAGTATCACTTATGTAATTATTATATATACAGGGTCATTTTTTTAAGTGGTACAGTACCTTTTTCTTTTTTGTGTCATGAGATAGAGATGAGCTTCCTTGAGCAAAGTTTTCTCTAAAAATACAATTTACCTGTTGATGCAATTTTCTGAATACTGTTACATTCACCGGAAATAACCCTTACTTTAGTTTTTAAAATGAGACACCCTGTATATTTTAACATTATTTGATTAGGGACATAATTTTGAGAGAAAACTCAAATAAAATCACTGCTTTAAAATGAGTATTTTTGGATATATTTAATAAAGTAATATAAATTTCTCTAACATGTGTTTTTGTCAATAATTCCAACTTGTTTATTTGAGGAGCTAAGCATACGATTCTTTAAAAAAAAATATACAGTGCGGTCCAAAAGTCACCCCCCCCCCTTTTAACTTTTGAATGAGTTGAGATATCGACTTCAAATTTAGAACTCTTAAATAAGACAACTTAAACTAGCTTTTAGCATATATTTGATATTTTCAGCTCTTAAAATGTGGGCAGGGGGGCATGGGGGGACATTTTTTTAAATGGAAAGGGGGGTCGTGTGATACATCATTTTAAAGCTTATAAAATTCTCTATTTAAACTAATATTTCTAAATTTTTTAAAAATGTTTATTAAGGTTTTGATTTTTCAATTTTTTGTACTAAAACATTCGATTTTTTAAGTTTTTTTTTATAAATTTTTATTTATGTCAACTAAAATTAGTTTAAAAGTATAATTAACATTTTTTTATGATGAAATTTTTAAAAAATTATTTGTTTTTTTAAGAGGAATTTTGACATTAATACCCATTTTCAACCCCATTTTAAACCCAATTTTTTTTTTAATTTAAAAATATAGAGTTAAATGGAGAATTTTATAAGCTTTAAAATGATGTATTACACGACCCCCCTTTCCATTTAAAAAAATGTGCCCCCATGCCCCCCTGCCCACATTTTAAGAGCTGAAAGTATTAAATATATGCTAAAAGATAGTTTAAGTTGTCTTATTTAAAAGTTCCAAATTTGAAGTCGATATCTCAACTGGTTCGAAAGTTAAGAGGGGGGGGGGTGACTTTTGGACTGCTCTGTATGATGATTCTATAATGATGGTTTAAAAAACTGTGCAATTTAATAAACTCTACCACTTCCGGTTTTGCTGGAAAGAACTATAACTTTGAAATTTTAAATAGAAAGTCCTATTTTAGATTTTAAGCTTTCACGGCCATTAAGATATAAAGAACTTTCACTTTCGGGTTTAGACCGTGTTAATGGATTTTCACTTTCCGACGTTTCGTCTCTTACTACTAGAGACATCTTCAGGGATTAATCTGAAACTAAGTTTCGAATCAACTTGTGTCACTATTTATGACGAGTTGTGGTTATTCACCCGTGACGAGCTTTTTCCTATCAAAGACTTCCATATTGCAGGTAAGTGGTAACCAGTGTCCCGATTGATATTGTTAGGATGCTTGATGATTTCTATCGATTCCCGTATCTTCCTTGGCATTTTTCTGTTTTCTGTTAATATTTGTTTTGTTTCAGAAAAATTGATTTTATGACCTGTTTCATGTACATGTTCGGCTACTGCCGATAAGGAAATTTGTTTCTTTCTTATATTGCGCTCATGCTCTTGAAGTCTTGTAGAAATTTTTCTCTTAGTTTCACCTATGTAAACCGTACCACAGGAGCAGGGTATTTTATATACGCCTTCTGAACTCAGGGGTATTTTGTCTTTTGTTGAAGTCAAACATTGACCTAATTTTTGGTTGGACCGAAATATAGGCGTATATAAAATACCCTGCTCCTGTGGTACGGTTTACATAGGTGAAAAATTTCTACAAGACTTCAAGAGCATGAGCGCAATATAAGAAAGAAACAAATTTCCTTATCGGCAGTAGCCGAACATGTACATGAAACAGGTCATAAAATCAATTTGTCTGAAACAAAACAAATATCAACAGAAAACAGAAAAATGCCAAGGAAGATACGGGAATCGATAAAAATCATCAAGCATCCTAACAATATCAATCGGGACACTGGTTACCACTTACCTGCAATATGGAAGTCTTTGATAGGAAAAAGCTCGTCACGGGTGAATAACCACAACTCGTCATAAATAGTGACACAAGTTGATTCGAAACTTAGTTTCAGATTAATCCCTGAAGATGTCTCTAGTAGTAAGAGACGAAACGTCGGAAAGTAAAAATCCATTAACACGGTCTAAACCCGAAAGTGAAAGTTCTTTAGAATGTCCTATTTTTTATAACTATTAAATAGAAAATATAAATATAAAAATATAGTTAAATACCTAGCCAAAAAAATAACTAATGATATTTTTTTTGAAGCTCCTGCAGTTTGTTTATTTTTATCCATTAGAATAAAGATATGTTTATGATAAAATAATTAAAAAGCTTATAATCATGTTTATGTTTAAAGTAGTTAAGTTTTAGGTGATTACAAACAAATTTGAATGCAGTAAAAAATAAAATGTCTCGACATGGCAACAATTGGCTCAACCACCTTATAATTTTTTGGTTTACTTCGAGAATCGTTTGGATCCTATTCAATAACACTGTGAACAGAATCCATCAATACATGTATCCTTTCGCCTTTGTAATAAGAATCGCCGTAAATAGCAAGAAACGACTTTTGAACTATAGTCAAAAGGTTTCACATCTAATTAACTCCCTAGAGATTAATTAATCACAAACTCGCGTAATTAGATTTCAAAGTTTATGCATGAATATTATAAACGGAGGCAAAGCGGCCTCAGGTACAAACAATCTAACAGAAATCTGATAAGAACACAAATGCTTAAGTTTCTTACAAGAACTTTTTATTTTTATAGATGTTTTAATAGGAATTACGATTCTAAATGAAAAACTTACGAACAAAAACCTTATAACAATTTCAGATTATTCTACACTGCCTCACATTAAATTCCGGACACCTATAAATATAGTTGTACATTATTTGTTGCTGTTAATACAAAAGTACTTTTTTAACCATTCTAAATAAAACAGGGTTCCCACCAATCCTGGAAAACCTGGAAAACGCATGGAATTTAGATCCCCACCTGGAATACCTTGAATTTAACATTTTTTCTTAAAAAAAGCTGCTTTTGACCTGGAATTTTGTAATAGCACCTGGAATTTAACATACAAAAATATAATTTGTTCAAGAAAAATTAAAACACTAGGCACAAAAATTAAAGGATATAAAATATTAGCCTTCAAATTAAACTTTTTTTAAATGATTTTAAAATGATTTTGCTTTTGCGGCGTTAAACTTGGTTAGCAATTATTTGATAATAATACTTTAATTAATAGGTTTTTTTTTTAATTATTTACATGTCAAATTTTGAGGTGTTTGAGAAATGCAAAAAGATTTCTAAAAATTTTCGCCTGCGACGCTAAGCTAACTTACGTTTTGAGATGTTTCACTTACTTATGTGAAGTTTGATAAAAATAATTTGCCTTTCGAATTCAAAATTGGTTGTCCTGAAAACTGTAAAAAATTTCGCCTAACTTTATTACCAATAATGTGATATTACAATTTTAATTAATAGATATTATAAAAATATTTGCATTTAAAATTCTGAGGTGTCTGGAAATATGTGAAAAATTCCTTCTCCTGAAAAACAGTGAACTGTAAAAAAAAATTGCCAGCACTAATTTCCTGATTTCCTCTGTCAATTAGAAGTTTTTTTTTAATAAATTGTTTTTCAAATTTTGACGTAAAAGTGCGTGACCTAGAAAATTCTTATCAAAATTGATTGCAGAGCTAAACTTGCTTACCAATATTGCAAAAATGTCTGGCTACACCCATGTTTGTGACTTGACAAAAACTATTGATACGAAATAGGCTTGCCACGGAACGAAATATCCTGTGGCCGTTTCTGAAGATGTTTTTTTTGTTAATTATCCATATTTTTGTCATTAAAAAATGTTAGAAAAAGAAAAAAAAATCTGAAAAAAAAATTTCACAAAAAAAAATAAACTTTGAAAAACATATTCCCAAAAAACAATTTTTGTTGAGAAATTTTTTTTTTTTCAGATTTTTTTTTCTTTAATAATATATACTAAATATATTTTACTATACCTGGAATTTTAATAATTTTTACCTGGAAAACCTGGAAAATACCTGGAATTTAAATGTCAATTTTTGGTGGGAACCCTGTAAAAACAAAAGTAAAGAATGTTTAAGCTTTAAAACAAAAAAAAAGAATTAGTCAAATCCATTAATTAGTTTTCGAAATATTTGAATTTAAAAAATGGAAATTTTTTAGGTGTCCGGAATTTAATGTGCAGCAGTGTATTACAAGCAAAAAAAAAATTTTTAAGACCAGGTAGTACTCTTAAAACTGAATTTCGAACCTAGCTGTATAGAATTTTTTTTATAGTTTTTGATGTAGAATCGTCTTGCATTATTAAAAATTTTATTTGCGCAATTTTTAGTTCCTTTTTTTTATGTCCAGAACGTGAAAAAATCTCTTTAACTGCAATTTTCTCGAAAACGGTTGGTTCTACGGTGTTACACTAAAAGTACATTTTTTATGTATTTTTAACTAAAGAATTATATTTTATTGAAAAAATGTCAAAAAAAAAGTACAGATAATAAAGGTTTGGGCAAAAAAGTGATACTACCCCCCCTCCCCCATTTTACTCGTCCCTGGCTTCTATACCAAACTAAAAATTTAATAAAAGAAAGCCAATGATGGGATCACCAAAAAATCGTTAATGTAAAAAGTTTATGGGGTTCCAGAGATAATAAATAAAAACTACTTCTCAGATGTACCCTTTTGGATGTTAGCCAATGAACTAACTCTTCTCTCTAGATTAGGCATTTCATTTGTAAAAACTGACAAAAACGTAGCCAACATAAACATTTGTCTGTCTTACTTGCACAGCTTTGTTCTAACAGAGACAACAATAACAGTTACTGGTAATTGTTATTGTTTAGGCCTGAATATACCTACCATTTGTTTACAAACAAACCGAGATGTTGGCGATACTTTATATTAACGGTATGCGTATTCTAGAGAGAAGAGTTGTTAGTTCGTTGATGTTAGCTCCCTTACGAATAAAAATCGACCTACCACTTTTGTGTTTTCTTGTCTTAAAATTAAATCTACTATATACTGACAAAAGAAGGGTATCGTTTTAAATAGGAGTTTTGGGCTAAATAAGAAAAATATGTTTTTGTTGTTTAAAAAAGTGCAAAATGATGAAAAGAAATGATAAAAACTGTGTTATTTGTTGATAAAGAACAAAATGAAAAAAAAAACTAAGGAATTATTTGATATCGTAAACCCGACAACATCGCATTATTCTTGCGCTAAATGTGACTATCATACTGAAAAAAAGCAATATTTTTTGTTTATTTACAAAACCAACATAAATACGTTTAGATAGAATGTATAATAAAAACACTGTTCAATATTAATTAAATATATTTATTTTTAAATAAATATATTTAATTATTATTATAAGTTAAAAGTCTATGTGTAACTTTTTCATAATCTAGTTTTAAATCATATCATGGAAATAAACTAATTTAACATTTTGAAAGCCAGATTAAATTACTTGTCTTGGGTAACACTGTCCCATGGAACTAGATGCTTTCGGTTATCGTTGAAGCTAATGGTTTGCTTACAATGTTATTATAGATATACCTCAAAAATAACTCCATAATCGTACTGAAACTTAAGAAACTAGTCACATAAGTCCAGCCTAATTACACATTGAATTACAGTATATTAAATCCATGAAAACTAATAAAACACAAACAAATATTTTAATATTATAGTCAAGAGCAGTGAACACAACACAGACCCACTTAGGCCCCACTGTAGTAGTTAACGTGCAAAGTTTTTTTTATTTTGACGAGATGACATTTGATACTTGAAGTTTCGTGCAATGTTGCCAAATCGTACATTGACATATGTCAAAATTCTTAATTAAAATAATTAATTAAAGTACGTTCCGGGATGTAAAAAGGGCTGAAATTTTGGCTAAGTATTTATTTTTTATGTATCTATAAGCGTGTTAAGTCTTATCGTTGCAGGCAATTTAGCCCAAAAAGAGATACCCTTCTTTTGAATTTAACGATACGGAACACTCTGTATGGACGGACAGACTGACTGACATTTATAATAGTTGTTTAGAATTGTATACATTGGAACATTTTTTTTGTTTTGGACAAATATGTTCTTTTTACAGCGTCCTGTGAAGCTGCGAGGAGTCTAATAAAGACTAATTAAAGAAATACTTAATGCTTATAAGTACTTTTAAAATCTCAATCTTAATTCAATTATAAATAATTTGGTGTTAGTTATAAATTATTATTACTAAGAAATTCTGATTAAAGAGCCAATTAAAAAGTAAGCAAGTTTTCGAGCTAATAGCCAATAAATAAGGATTTAATGCCACTTTTAAAGGAATTGAAATAAAATATTACACTACAGATAAGATTTAACGTTTATTTAAAAATACAAATTGTTTGCATTTTGCAATTTATAATAACACAGGCACACGAACAAAAAAAGGTCTGGTTTAACTTTTATAACTTTGTTATACGCTGGTTTGGTATTGAGATACTACCAAATCAGATAACTAAAATTTCAATAAAACCTTGCATCGAAAAGCAAGAAATATATAAGCTCACCCGGACAAGCCAATCGTAGATTGGGTCGTGTTCTAATTATTTTACAAAGCGCCACTCGTTTTGAGCTTGGTGCATATTTCAAAACATAAAACGAGAAATAGGTTCTTAATTCAAAATTATACAAGAGATTACTAAAACTTCAATATATTCTCAACATTGACCCGAAATCTGTTTAATAAGCCGCAGTATGCACATCTAGACCTTTACACGTTATAAGTTATAAACATAATAATATGGCATGTTACTGAAGAACCATGGACAACATTACGATACGTAGGATATGAGTAGCTGATGAATGAATGAATCATAGATATGTATGATGATAGATGCAATTTATGCTGGTACAGAAGCTGATATTATTGATAAATGACATTAACCTGGTAGTACTAAAGTCTTTAGTACTTATCTGTGTCCCTAGCAGTGTAGAAGGCGTTAAAGCAAGATTGCAGGACCTGGGCACCAGCTCGGACTTTTTAGCAGTTAGCAGTGTGGTTATACCAAAAGCAGAATCAAAGCAAAGCCATGCATGGAGGTTAAATACCCATTTAAAAACATTAGTACTAAAAGCCTAAAACCACAATAAGACTAAAGTTAAAACTGTATAACATGTAAGTAAAGGTATCCTTACCCTAGATGGAATGTGGCCTAAAGTGTTCACAAAAATTTATATTTGACTGGATTATTTAGGATTCAGCTTAAATCCGTTATAAAACGTTATTATTACTAATAATATAGCTATAATTCCTAAATTTACAGTTAATAAAAATCCGCAAAATACTTTTCTTTAAAATGGCTTCCAGCACATAAAAAAATATAATCTTGCGCACTCTTTTCGCGCATATTTTACTCAAATCCAAATTCAAATTTGAAACCAGAGGTAACCAGATGTTCTAAACCATTACCTAACTTTTGACTAAGGATCTTTACTAAAATTAACCTAAATAACCTAAATTAAACTAAATTAACCTAAATAACCTAAATTTTCTAGTTTAATCTGACATTCAAAACTAACCCGCAAAAACTTTTTTGAGGTTAGGAACGAAATGCGATCTAACCGAGTCAAACCAACCCCGGATTCGGATTCAGCGACCTCAAAAACGTATAGAAATGTTTGTCTCTTCTGGTGAACCAGAACTTTTTTGTTCGTGTGCCTGTGTAATAGTTATTTACATAACTAGTGATATAAGTTTTATATTTCAGTTGATTTTCACCCGTGAAACGAGGAACTTCTACTTTTGGCAAGAATTATGTAATCCGTTAATCGCGTTTAATTTTTAGCATCAAGTGTTTTAGTATAGTTATTTATTTATTTATTTGCTATCTCAGATATGCCCTGGATTCGATTTTATATATTTTATAGTGTATGGATGATGTGCAGTAAAATGACGAACATGTGATTATATTGGAGTAAGAAGGGAATTTTATGTTTTTTAATCATTTTTAATGCTGATAAATTTTGATTTGGAAGCAACTAACAGGTGAACAAGTTTTTATACGTACAGAATTTTTTTATATACTAGCGCATGTGCAAAGATAATTACAAATTAGAAAAAACATCCTTTTCAACAGCTAACACAACCAACAGCAAACACGAAAAGACAAGAAGGAAAAGAAAAAGAAAAGGTCTTACAGAAGACTGGAAATTTTCTATAATCAAAACAGGAGTGGGCATGGTGCCAAGCCAGACAAGAACCACTCTTGGTGAATTGAGTAACTAGGAGGGATCTGGCTAATTATCTCACTGAGAAAAGGCAAAAAAAAAGGAAGAAGAAGAAGAAGTTTTATATTTACTCCAGAGGTCAGGTAGTTTTACCTAAAAATAATTTTGGGTTTATTTTATAGGGTATAGGGCCGCAAATAAAAAAACAATGTTTTGACCTTGAACTCGATTTGAAACTGTCATTTTTTTTACATATTTTTTACAAAAACCGGATATTTTAAAATATCTCAAGATCGGTTCATCTTAGGACAAAAAATGTTCTTTATGAAAATAATGAGAACCAAATTTCCAACATTTTTTGTCGTATGTATTTTTTTAACAGTAGCTGTAACATTTATTTAAAGAAAAATAAGTACAACTGCATAAGCCTATATGTATTTTCAGTAACACACAATATGCAGTAATAATTTAAACGCTATCAACAAAGATTAATCTTGTGTCACGGTGCACTTCTGAGGGGTGTTTTCCGAACTTGCGGCGAACTTTAGTATTTCTTTATATTCTTGTTATTTATGTAGTAATCAACGATTTAGGACCAAAATTAAAAAAATCTATCGGTTAGTTTTTTTTTAATTTAGATTTTTTTTATAAAAATCTGCACCTATTTAATTATTTGGCTAAATCTCAGCTATTTCTAATTATAATAAAAATATTATTAAAAATAAAATAAAGACGGCTTAATAATCTACAAAAAAAGTAAATACATTTTTTTTATATCTTTTGCCGTTTTGTCACAATACGTGATTAAAGTTTGAAGTGAAACAAAAAAGTATAAATTCATCTTTCTATTTATAAAAATTATCTAGGAAGGCTTATTTTACTGTAAAATGTCAAATTGCATTTAAACACATTATTTCTTTTAATCAAGGTGGCTTGTGGAAAATTTTTAAAACTGACGTTTATTATTTTTTATGATAGATAGTTTTCAATGTTAAGATTTAATGTATTTTTGTAAGAAAATAGTTTTTTAAATAAAAATTAATTTAGATAATCATGAAACAAATAAAAAAATATTGTACACTGTTTTACAATAATCAAAAACATTAAACCAGTTCCAAGTACATTATTTTGGTTACTAATAAAAAAAATAGGTTATGATGATGTCCAAATGTCCAAAAGCATATTTGTTGGGGCTCTCCATGACACTGTTGCATAAAAACCTGCCACTAAATAAATAAATTTATTAATAAATAAATAAAAATTTATTACCTATGCATAAAAAAAGTAATTAAGTAAATTTTTAACTTTTTTACTTTAAAAACTAAAATATAATAATTATTTACGGACATCAAAATTACTTTTTACAAAATAATGTACTTGGAATTGGCTTAATGGTTTTGATTTTTGTAAAGCAAACAACGCACAATAATTTTCGATTAGTTTCATGATTATATAAATTCATTTTTATTTAAAAAAACTTCTTTCTTACAAAAATACATTAAATCTTAACATTGAAAACAATCATAAAAAAACAAACAACTTTACGTCAGTTAGATACATGTTTATGTTTATACACTGTGACCCGTCTGAATTTTTACATTTTTGTATATTAATTTGACAAATCTTGTTTTATTTTTGTAAGTATTTTTAAAGTTTAATTTCTTATGTAAATGTCTCGTATTTCATTTTATTTTAGTCTCGGGCTGAAGATGAAGTGAACTAAGCACTTCGAAACATGTTCCCATATTAATAAAGAAAATAGGAGAGAAAAAAGACTACCTTTATTAACCTTTTAAATTTTCAAAACTCCTACCTGGGTATTATGGCTCACCTATTTAATTATTTGTCTATATCTCAGCTATTTCTAATTATAACAAAAATATGATTGAAAATAGAGTAAAGACTGCTTAATTTTCTACAAAAAAAGTAAATACCATTTTTTTATATCTTTTGCCGTTTTGTCATAATACGTGATTAAAATCTGAAGTAAAACAAAAAAGTATAAATTCATCTTTCTATTTATAAAAATTATCTAGGGAGGCTTATTTTACCGTGAAACGTCAAATTACCTTAAAACACATTATTTCTTTTAATTAAGGTGGCTTCTAGCAAAATTTGAAAACTGACGTAAAGTTGTTTGTTTTTTTTTATGATTGTTTTCAATGTTAAGATTTAATGTATTTTTGTAAGAAAGAAGTTTTTTTAAATAAAAATGAATTTATATAATCATGAAACTAATCGAAAATTATTGTGCGTTGTTTGCTTTACAAAAATCAAAACCATTAAGCCAATTCCAAGTACATTATTTTGTAAAAAGTAATTTTGATGTCCGTAAATAATTATTATATTTTAGTTTTTAAAGTAAAAAAGTTAAAAATTTACTTAATTACTTTTTTTATGCATAGGTAATAAATTTTTATTTATTTATTAATAAATTTATTTATTTAGTGGCAGGTTTTTATGCAACAGTGTCATGGAGAGCCCCAACAAACATGCTTTTGGACATTTGGACATCATCATAATATATTATTTTTATTAGTAACCAAAATAATGTACTTGGAACTGGTTTAATGTTTTTGATTATTGTAAAACAGTGTACAATATTTTTTTATTTGTTTCATGATTATCTAAATTCATTTTTATTTAAAAAACTATTTTCTTACAAAAATACATTAAATCTTAACATTGAAAACTATCTATCATAAAAAATAATAAACGTCAGTTTTAAAAATTTTCCACAAGCCACCTTGATTAAAAGAAATAATGTGTTTAAATGCAATTTGACATTTTACAGTAAAATAAGCCTTCCTAGATAATTTTTAATAAATATAAAAATGAATTTATACTTTTTTGTTTCACTTCAAACTTTAATCACGTATTGTGACAAAACGGCAAAGGTATAAAAAAAATGTATTTACTTTTTTTGTATATAAAGCCGTCTTTATTTTATTTTTAATAATATTTTTATTATAATTAGACATAGCTGAGATTTAGCGAAATAATTAAATAGGTGCAGATTTTTATAAAAAAAATCTAAATTAAAAAAAAAAACTAACCGATAGATTTTTTTAATTTTGCTCTTGATTCGTTAGTTACTACATAAATAACAAGAATATAAAGAAAAACTAAAGTTCGCCGCAAGTTCGAAAAACACCCCTCAGAAGTGCACCGTGGTGTGTTGATTGCATAATGAATTCAATTTAATGATGTACAAATAAGTTTCCACCGTTTTCTATCAAAAATTTGGAATTTATTGTGAAAGAACGATACATTATGTTTTATTCAAAGTATTGTCCATCACTAGCCACTAAGTTTTCCCATCTTTCTGGCAGCATTCGGATACCACGTCGGAAGAACTCTTCATCTTTTGAGGCTATCCACGAATCGACCCAATTTTTGGTATCTTCATATGATGTAAAGCGTTGCTCAGACAGACCATGTGCCATCGACCGGAACAAGTGATATTCGGAAGGGGCAATGTCTGGTGAATAAGGCGGGTGGGGTAGGACTTCCCAATTAAGTGTTTCCAAATTGGTTTTAACCGGTGTGTATTTTTTTAATGAGTATTCAACACATATTCTTTACCCATATAGTACAATTTTGATTCAAAGATTATCAATTTTATTATTATTTAAATAATTACAAGATTTGTGTAAAATTTAATGAATATATATTTATCAATAAACATTAATTTATTAATTTAATATTTTTTGACAGTAAACTTCAACTAAATAATTCAGTTATGTCAAAACGAAGTAACCTAGTTTTTAATTTTTAAAATAATCCCATGTTAATCCATAAAAAAAATATAAAAATGACACGAATTTTTTTGAGGTTGTCCCGATATTTAATGCCACAACTGTATATCGTCGGCTCACATGTAAGGAGCACTAAGTCCAAAAACATGGTTTTGAGATATTGACAAATTTAACTTTCATTGTTGTTTTTTAATTTTTGTAATAATTGTTTTTGGAAAAAAACTACCGCAAATTGCAATGACATGTTTGGACATAATGATGTCCCATTTGCAGTTAAATAAAGAAAAATTGAAGTAGTTTAATTTAACTAAATTTGAAAAAAGACATGGACTTAGTGCCTTTTACTTGTAGGCCCACGACGTCGGCTTACAAGTAAAGAGCACTAAGTCAATAAAATAATATAAAAAACAACTATTTAAAATTAAAACCCTTCTATAAATTAAACTTAATGTATAACTATAAAGTAGAAAACAAGATGTTTACATACATTTTCAAAAACTAGATTTTTAAAAGAAGGGTTTTGACTTTTTGATTGTTTAAAGAACGTTTCCAAAATTAATAAAATTAATTAGTATTAATTATATGAAACTGCTTACTATGCCAGAACTAAGACAGTTTTCAGAGGCCATCGGCTGTGCCGGCAAAGAAGCATCTCCTAAAGTCAATTATAATGAATCATTATTAATGATAAAACACCACGGTGCAATTCTAAGGGCTATTTTCCGAACTTGCCGCTAACTTTAGTTTTTTTCTTATATTGTTGCTATTTATGTAGTAACCAAGGATTTAAGAGCAAAATTAAAATAATCTATCAGTTAAAATTTGAATGCGTTTGTCAGTACAATAAATAACGCGTTATTGTATCATATAAATGATTCAAGCAATCATATTTTTATAAATTAACTCTTTTTAGAGATTCGCTTAGTGCAGTAACATTTGAAATAATCTACAAGTAAAACGCACTAAGTGCACTAAGTGACTTAGCGCCTATTGCCAGATAAAATTTTAATCAAAATCAAATTGGTGCGTTTTGTATAGTGGGTAACTCCCTTGGTAGTCCACCTAGAAGTTAGTTCGGTTTACCTATACATAGATCATCAAAAATTAACTACAGTGCTATTAAAATCCCATTTTTGCAAAAAAGTGACTTAGTGCCTTTTACTTGTAAGCCGACCATAAATAGTATAATTTAAATGATTTGTATTAGAATAAAAATAAAATCTATGTAATTTTTCTTTTAATAAAAAATTATATTTTTTAATATGAATTTCTCTTTTTTTGAAAAAAGTTCTAAAATAGCTATTATTTACTGAATTATTTATTCTATCAAGATCTGTATTATCTACTAAAAAGAAAATTCTATCATATAAAAGATTATAATGATAGTGTAAGTTAGTTTTTTGAAATCTATGATAATTTATTCGATCTCTAATAAGTGACTTACTTGCCCTCTCCAATATTTTGTTTACTCTTTCATTATAATATGGACTATTTAAACGAAGTCCTTTAGGTATTAAATTATTATCTACATCGACAAAGAACAGTTAAATAACTTTGTAGTTGGAGATGTCCACATCGTGGTGGACACTCAAAGTACTCCGTAACATGGATTTCATAAATTTGAAGTACTTAATTTGTCTAAAAGCTCTCCGAAGTATGCCAAAAGAACGTTTTCAGAAAAGGAATTAGCTTTTTTGTTTGATGCCACTCCATAAATTTCTTTTGATTTTCCGGCAATAATTTTAACGTAGTGACTTGAGCTGCTTCCATAATTTCCGGTGAAGTACCTCCTAACATACCATCATCACTCATTAAAACAAAAATCTCAAAACACTGTACAAACTTTTCCACCAAATTCCGGTTTCAATCAATTTTATTGCGTTGGTAAAACAATTGTTTTTAATAAAACTAAATAAGACACAGCTAACTTACTTTGATCTTTAGTTATTAAGTTTTTAACTTACCCTTTTATACATTTTTGTTAAAGAAATACAATCTTTCTGTATTTATTTGTTATTAAACTTCAAAGTAATATATAATTTCTTGAAACAACAAAATTATCTAATACAAAACCTAATTAAACATGTTTTATATCCAATGCAAATTTGATCCAATGTGAAAAACTGCGATAGTTTGACAGTATTGATTTTCTGCAAAATATTTTGGTTTTTAATTATTTCACAACTATTAAAAAAATGAAAAATGTGTAAAAAAATTACCCAGTTCTATAAAACTGATATGTAAACACGTTTAATAAATTGGTATTTTGAATAAAAAATCACATTTCCACATATGTATGATATTATATCGCACGCGTATGTAATACGACACTTTCTTATTCTCTACATTGTGAAATTTGTCATTTTGATAGGTCATAAGAAAAAATATTTAAATCAATAACCGTTTGGGGATTAATTATACGTCTTCTATAAATCACAACATAATGCCATATAAATCTGCTATGCATACCATCCACTTTTCAAGCCTTTTATGATATAGACAATTTAAAATATTAACCTACAATTATTGTATGTAAATATTTAATATAAACTCTGTAAAAGTATATTTTTATCAGTGTACAAAAATATTTAAATCAATAACCGTTTGGGAATTGATTATATATAAATTTCGCACGCCAGTGAGCTGATGTCGCGTTAACTGTGTCCTGCCATAAATCACATCATAACACCATATAAATCTGCGATGCATACCATCCACTTTTCAAGCCTTTTATGATATAGACAATTTAAAATATTAACCGGCAATTATTATTCGTAAATATTTAATATAAACTTTGTAAAAGTATATTTTTGTCAGTGTACAAAATTGTCATATAGATATTTAAATCAATAACCGTTTGGGAATTGATTATACGTCTTCTATAAATCACTACATAATGCCATATAAATCTGCGATGCATACCATCCACTTTTAATATAACTATTAATCTGCAATTATTGTACGTAAATATTTAATATAAACTTTGTAAAAGTATATTTTTATCAGTGTACAAAAATATTTAAATCAATAACCGTTTGGGAATTGATTATACGTCTTCTAGTCAAAATATAAATTTCGCACGCCAATGAGCACATGCCGCGTTAACTGTGTCCTGCTATAAATCACATCATAGCGCCACATAAATCTACGATGCATACCATCCAATTTTAAAGCCTTTTATGATATAGACAATTTAAAATATTAACCGGCAATTATTGTTCGTAAATATTTAATATAAACTTTGTAAAAGCATATTTTAGTCAGTGTACAAAAATGTCATATAGATATTTAAATCAATAACCGATTGGGAATTGATTATACGTTTTCTATAAATCACAACACAATGCCATAGAAATCTGCGTTGCATACCATCCACTTTTAAAGCCTTTTATGATACAGGCAATTTAAAATATTAACCTGCAATTATAGTAGGTAAATATTTAATATAAACTCTGTAAAAGTATATTTTTGTCAGTGTACAAAAGTATTTAAATCAATAACCGTTTGGGAATTGATTATACGTCTTCTATAAATCACAAAATAATGCCATATAAATCTGCGTAGCATACCATCCACTTTTAATATAAATATTAATCTGCAATTATAGTAGGTAAATATTTAATATAAACTCTGTAAAAGTATATTTTTGTCAGTGTACAAAAATATTTAAATCAATAACCGTTTGGGAATTGATTATAAGTCTTCTAGTCAAAATATAAATTTCGCACGCCAGTGAGCACATGCCGCGTTAACTGTGTCCTGCTATAAATCACATCATAGCGCCACATAAATCTGCGATGCATACCATCCAATTTTAAAGCCTTTTATGATATAGACAATTTAAAATATTAACCGGCAATTATTATTCGTAAATATTTAATATAAACTTTGTAAAAGTATATTTTTGTCAGTGTACAAAAATGTCATATAGATATTTAAATCAATAACCGATTGGAAATTGTTTATACGTCTTCTATAAATAATACCATATAAATCTGCGATGCATACCATCCACTTTTAATATAAATATTAATCTGCAATTATAGTAGGTAAATATTTAATATAAACTCTGTAAAAGTATATTTTTGTCAGTGTACAAAAATATTTAAATCAATAACCGTTTTGGAATTGATTATAAGTCTTCTAGTCAAAATATAAATTTCGCACGCCAGTGAGCACATGCCGCGTTAACTGTGTACTGCTATAAATCACATCATAGCGCCACATAAATCTGCGATGCATACCATCCAATTTTAAAGCCTTTTATGATATAGACAATTTAAAATATTAACCGGCAATTATTATTCGTAAATATTTAATATAAACTTTGTAAAAGTATATTTTTGTCAGTGTACAAAAATGTCATATAGATATTTAAATCAATAACCGATTGGAAATTGTTTATACGTCTTCTATAAATAATACCATATAAATCTGCGATGCATACCATCCACTTTTAATATAAATATTAATCTGCAATTATAGTAGGTAAATATTTAATATAAACTCTGTAAAAGTATATTTTTGTCAGTGTACAAAAATATTTAAATCAATAACCGTTTTGGAATTGATTATAAGTCTTCTAGTCAAAATATAAATTTCGCACGCCAGTGAGCACATGCCGCGTTAACTGTGTACTGCTATAAATCACATCATAGCGCCACATAAATCTGCGATGCATACCATCCAATTTTAAAGCCTTTTATGATATAGACAATTTAAAATATTAAACGGCAATTATTGTACGTAAATATTTAATATAAACTTTGTAAAAGTATATTTTTGTCAGTGTACAAAAATGTCATATAGATATTTAAATCAATAACCGTTTGGGAATTGATTATACGTCTTCTATAAATCACAACATAATGCCATATAAATCTGCGATGCATACCATCCACTTTTAATATAACTATTAATCTGCAATTATTGTACGTAAATATTTAATATAAACTTTGTAAAAGTATATTTTTATCAGTGTACAAAAATATTTAAATCAATAACCGTTTGGGAATTGATTATACGTCTTCTAGTCAAAATATAAATTTCGCACGCCAATGAGCACATGCCGCGTTAACTGTGTCCTGCTATAAATCACAACATAACGCCACATAAATCTGCGATGCATAAACCACGGTACAGAAGCATATCGACGACCACCTCATGGACCGTTCCACAATTTAAGTGACATCCCCATAAACAATGGCACTGTTTGAGGTAACACTTTTCGATTGAATCATCAATTTTGTTACCATTTATTCACTGCTTCTGTCTGCTAAACTAACGATCAATGATTCGGACTATTTAAATAACGTAAACAGAATTACGTAACTTTTTTAATACAATAATAATAATAATAAAAGACTGGATTTTTAATAGATATTTCAGTACCCAATCTATTTAATATTGAAAAAAATTATAAAGACTATTTCACAAACAATATATAGGCCAATCAAAGCCTTGCATTTTTAGTTTCTTGACCAATCAATCAAAATGATTCTGATAATTTTTGCACAAGTGCAATTATCACTTGGTTACTATGGAAATAAGAAACTGACAGTTACTGATATTTTAATAAATGTTATATTTTTGAAATGTTTTTAATTTGTGAAGCTTACCTGGACAATTCCATGATGACTCGCGGGACAATTAGAAAAACATCAATTTTAAAAGTATCAATTTTTACCATAGGCACAGTAAATGTTATGTGATTTATTGATATTCTAGTATGGCAATGGTTTCTCTGCTATTAGTACTTGCTCATTTAAAAAAAAGCAGAACCTAATAAATAAAGTTTTTGAAAAATCTATGCTTACTCGCGGGACATTTAAATTTTCAAAAAATATACCCAGCTTTTAATTATCTTTTTTCTCTAAATTTTATAGATATTTAAAAAAATGATTATTACTATAAACTTACTTATTCTTAGTTGAAATTTATTAGGCCATAACTAAGTTGTCAAAATGCTTGAAATTCTGTATATAACCAATTTAGTGATTACTCGCGGGACATTACTCGCGGGACAATGCAATTTCAGTAAACAAATATTTATTTTAACTATAACTATAATATTTATTTTAACTATAACTTTAACAATAAATAATTAACACTAAGGAATTACATAGGAAAACACAAAACAACGCTTGATTCGTTTGAATTAAATACATTTTTAACTCCTACATGATAATTATCCAAAAATCGAAAGTTGTGGCAGCTTGTTATGTTGGGAATTGCGTTTACCAAGTTCCATTTATCATTTAAAGTTTTTTTTGCTGCTTCAATCTCTTCTGTTTCTACATAAATGACGTTTATCTTATCCAGTTTCTGAGCACATTGGTAAAAGTCTTTCGCATTACTAATTAAAGACTTTCGACTTTTTATTTCCATCCAGACCTAAAATATGAAGTGTTACAAGTACCACTAGATACTCTCAGAAGACATAATATGCATATTTTATTCCTTGAAAACGTAGTTTTAGATAAAAAGATTGCATAAGCTAAAAGTTCAAACTAATAGTGTAATTATAAATTTTTATAAATACCTTTCTCTTTACTGTGGCTCCTATACCATCCACAGAACCCTTTCCGTGTGATGACGCGAAGAAATTCCATTCCATTGCTCTTAAGTTCATTTCTGCTGGTAATAAGCACAACGAAGACAGCGTATAACGATTTTTAAACTGCGCGGCGCATCCGTCGCTAAACACGCATAATTGTTCAAAATTTAATACTTCAAGTTTCAGAAATTCTATGATTTTTTTTAAAAAAACATTGACGGCGTATTTATCATGTGAAAGATAGTCAGAGACGATAGCAAAAGAAAGTATTTTGTTTGGACCCCAAGCAACGGCAGTATAGATTGTTACTTGGCTATGCGACCAATGCGCACTTTGAATTTCATCTTGTGCCGTAATTGAAAAGTTTTCCGCAAAGTCCATTTGCAATATGATTTCTTTCTCGCCAACGGTACTTCTTTTTAAATCAAAATACTTTTGTTGGCTGTTTTTGATAAATGAGTGTTTTTTGAAAAAAGGCAGTTGATTTTCTAGGGTGGAAATAATCATTTCAATGGACTTTTCAATACTTATTATTTCTACTTTTCCGTTGATAGTTGCCCACTGTTTAAAAGTTAATTCTAGAGACTCGTCATATTTCAGAGGTAGAACTGAATATTTTAGGTCAATGTTTTTACAATTCTGACAAATCCCCATCATACAATCTTTACTGTCTAAGTTGCAAACGATTTCTTGAAGAAGCTCTCTGTGTGTTTTTGGGAACTTTACATTTTTGTGCAATATATCAATTAAATAAGATACATTGGCATGATACCTGCAGACACATACGTCATGAGGCATATCTGATAAAACCATGACAAATTGAGGTCTTAGTTCATAAAATTTACTAATTTTTATTTTTTCCTCGGGATTTTCTTCTTTAAAAATGCTAAAAGCTTCTGAAACTGTATACATCATATGTCTTTTTTGTACGTGCTCTGTTCCATTTTCAGATTTTATTTTTATTTTATCCCTAACGTTTGGCGAAACTCTGCTTATATCTTCTCTACAAAAAAAAATCTCAACTTTCCTTATTGTTTCCGTATTCAGCTGGTTATACTTATTATTTGTTGTGATAGACGTAAACTCGGGATTATTTTGACCAATATCGAAACTTATGGTTAAATTCTTATCAATCGTTTTTAAAACCCTTCTCATGATCTCTATTTTCTTCTCTTTTTGTTCTGGAAGGACATTCTTAATTTTTTTCAAATCTTTCCCAATGGTTTGAGGGGTCTTATAGGCACTATTCTCTTTTTTATCCAACCTTTGAGCATCTTTTTTTGCACGGTATTTTCTTTTTCTTTCTCGTTCCTGTTTTCTTTTTAACTCTAACAAATCTGTCGAGGACAACATGTTTTGTTTCATTTTTGTTCGGTATTTTTTGCAACATTCAGCATGTCGTTTACGGTATATTAACTTAAGATTTTCATTTGCATTTATTTTTTCTCTAAACTTTTTGACATTCTCTTTCACTCTAATTTTCCTCTTATCATTTTGTATTTTCGGCATCCTAAAAATAAAACATTTCTTTCATTTTTGCAACCCAAAAAAACAACAAAACTAAACCGGACCGTAGCTTTTAGTAGTAAGCAAAGTATTTTCAAAAAAATTAAAAAAAAATAATATAAAAATTACCTAAATAGGTACCTAATACACTAAAAATTATTTGAAGCTACTAATAGCAGTTTTATTAAAATCTCAATATCTTTTAAAACGCTTATGTGTTAAAAATAAAAATTAAAAATTTGTAAGCAATTAATGATTACTCGCGGGACAAATAAAGAAAATATATTAAAAATATATTCTAGGCGTCTTGATATTTATTTATTATGCTGTTATAACGAGCAAGTCAAAGCTTAAGAAATTTCATATCTTTATCTAGAGTTTCTATTAAGGTCTAGTTAAAAACTAAAAAAGTATTGAATTCTGCTTACTCGCGGGACAAAATGTTGCAATATAAATAAGCAATGTTTAAGCAAGTTCTACTTACTTTTTGCACAAAAATAATTCACTCTTAAAAAGTTTGACAGCAACAGTTTTTGACGGGCACAGTGTTTACAAGCACTTGGTTTTGTTTTTCCATAGCCACCTGTGACAAACAATGCTTTTTATGCAGTTTAACCCAGGAACGGATTCCTGCAGTTCTTCGTAACATTTTAAAGCTACATAGGTAAAATTGGAAATATTTATCTAATATTTCATAAACTTTAACTCAATTTTAAACGTTTATTCAGGTTTTTTAAAGAATTTTCGACAATTGAATTTCACTAAAAAGTAAGGATCGATCATGGAATTGCCCACCTTTAGTTGTTAGATTTATTTTTATTAATAAGCAATATAAATGCTTATTTTATTACTAAAACATCCAAGGTATAAACCCTAATTAATTTCAGATAATATATTATGTTTTATGGACTTTCCATCTTAAAAGCTTTAATTCACTGATATTCATAAATTTTAATTTATTTAATCGAATCTTGGTGTTAAAAACAGGCCACTCAAAACTAATTTAAACATTTATTAAAAATATATTTACAGTAAAGAAGTAAATAATTTACTTCTTTTAAATGACGGAAAACTAAACTTTTTAAACAAAAACAGCAATGATCTTTATTTAAATGCTAAAATATATGATAAAAACTATTTTATTGGAATAATCTCAAGCATAAAATATCCCTCAAGCAAAGTTTAGACTTCATTCGCAAACAAGTGAACATCGTGGTTTTAAAAAGCGCGGCAAATTTGAGATTTAAATTTTGAATTATAGTTGTAAAGTAATATTGTTTTTTAGTTCTTAAATTTTTAATTTAAATATGAAACAACATTAAACATGGTAAAATTATATACTTCCTTATTTTGTTTGTGAAATAGTCTTTCAGAATACCATTCGTGCATTTTAAATTATACATAATTTTTTTACTGTATATAAAAAACATTTTGCTTAAGGAAATTGCCAAGGAAAATATTTTTTTAATACAGTAAAAAAATTATCGATAATTCAACATGCACTTATGATATTACTACTGAGAAAATTAAAAAATATCAAAATCTTTTAAATGAAATAAAAGAATCTTGGAAACTGGAAAAACTTAAAGTAATACCAATTGTTATATCTGCTACAGGCGTTACACATAAAAACATTAAGAAAAATTTAGATGAATTAAAAATGCCAAGATTTACATTACGAAACGTTCAAGTATTACGTAACGCAAATTTTGATCATTTTGGACCCCCACCCCCCCCCCCCCTGTAACGCTATTTTCCTATACCATTAACCGGCGTAACACTCCAAAATGACCCCCACCCCCCTAGGAGCGTTACGTAATACTTGAACGTTCCCTTATTAAAAATTCTGAAAGCCGCTATCCTTGGAACCTGTAAGAAAATTCCTAAATTAATATATTATGTTTTGATATAATGTCAACTATGTCCAAAAATTGCTTTGGTTTTGGTCAGTAATTTTTATTTTGTTTTGAGTAATAATAAGATTTATACTTGAGACGTATAGTGCAAGAGTGGCCCATCTCACTTTATGGAAATATCGAGATAATGCCTATTTAAATTTCTCCGATTTTTTAATCTTTAATCTTGGACATATTATTTTATTTAAAATTTTTCTGTTAAAGTTTTTAGACTCAACCAACATTAAGGTAATGTATGACAAACAAATTTATTTTACTTTCTTTACTTTCTTAGAGAAAAAAATTGGTGGGTCACTATTCATTGTGTTCATTTTGGGCCACTATTGCATTACGAACGAGATCTGACCTTCAATAACACGTTTTTTTTGGAGTAGACCTAACCTCACATTTTACTTTGAAATTTTAATTATTTTTACATGTGAAAGAAATGTTCGTTATTTAATTATAGTCAAAATACCAATAATTATGCTCTGGAATAGTTAAATAAACGTTTTTTACTGTTCTTGGAGTAATTACCTTTATAAATGAAGAATAACTAATGCGTAAACATTGTTCAAGTACCTAAATGGATTTCAGTTCCTATGATCTCAAAGTTTAAGGTAAGTTGTAATTATTTTTTATTAATAAAGCAAAATATACAAAATTGGTTTGGACATAACGCTCCTGCATTTGTGCAGAAAATGATTTGTTTTGGGGCGAACAAACAACTTTCTCGATAAAACAAATTTTGGCTTTTTTAAGAATCTTTCTAAAAATATCTTTTTAAATCCTTGGTAAAACTTGCCTTGTTGGCTTTTTTAAGAATAAAATTGACATTTTTAATGATGCAGTTGGCTTTTTCAACATCCCCAATAATATAAAGTCCAAACCTTCGAATATTTTAAAATTTTTTAAACAAGAATTTTGTGAACCTATAACATTTTTAATAAATAGCTCCTTAGAACAGGGTGAGTTTCCAGATGACCTTAAAGCAGCTATTGTGACCCCAATATACAAGAAAGGGGACCCAGCCCTGATATCTAACTACCGTCCTATTAGCCTGTTGCCATCTTTTTCCAAACTGTTTGAGATGGCAATGAGCAAAAGAATTATAAACTTTTTCAATAAATTTAACTTGTTCTCAAATACACAACATGGTTACCTTAGAGGTAGATCTATAGAAACCGCAGTGCATGACTTCCTACAAAGTATTATAGATGGTTTTGAAAATCACCAAATTATTATAGCTATTTTTTTAGACCTGAGCAAGGCATTTGATTGCCTTAATCATGATATTCTATTTGATAAATTGCATAGGTATGGAATTAGAGGTCCTGCACTGCGGTGGCTTAGATCCTACCTCACAAATCGCTCACAACAAGTACAAATATTTGAGAACTTAATTAAATATCTGTCAGATAGGAAAGGGGTGGGGGTTGGAGTTCCCCAGGGCAGTATATTGGGGCCACTGTTCTTTATCATCTTTGTGAATGACCTCTATGCGACCCTACAGAGCAGCAATCAAACCCTTGTCAGTTTTGCAGACGATTCTAACTTTTTAATAAAGTCGGATGCTGAAAATATTATACTTGAAACTGAGGTATTATTTGAGTTGGTAAAAAGTTGGTTGGAAAGTAACAAGTTAATTTTAAATGAACAAAAAACAAATTTCATGATGTTTAGGTTAAAAGAACAACCCAATGAAAATAAACACATTAACATAAACAATACTGAGAGAGATCTGGTACAAAGTGTAAAATTTTTAGGAATCCAAGTGGACGAGACACTGTGCTGGGGGTCGCATGTAGGTCATTTATTGACTAGACTGAATAGTGTCCTATTCTCTCCTTGTTCTAAGGAGTTATGTGGACTTTGCAACATTAAAGGTAGTGTACCATTCAAATTTTCAAAGCATTATGAGGTATGGTCTTCTCTTTTGGGGTAAATGCTCCGAGGTTGAGTGTGTTTTAAAGGCTCAAAAAAGAGCTTTACGTACAATGCTCAAACTGAACTGCAGGGACTCATGTAGAAATTTATTTAAAACAAATCATATACTTACTGTTATTGGTCTCTATGTTTATGAATGTATTTTATTTTTATTAAAAAATAAAAAACTATATGAAGGTCTAAAACCCAAATCAAACAGAATTCTGGATTATAACATTCCAAAACATCGCTTAGCAATTACAGAAAAAGATCTCTACTATTCTTCAATTAAATTATACAATAAAATACCCACTTGTTTAAAAGTAGATGCTGGAAAAAAATGTTTTAAAAAGAAGCTGTTTGAATATATTTGTAATATTGAGCCCTACTCACTGGAAGAGTTTTACTCTTTTTGAGCCTTTAAAACTCATTCAAAATTTCTGTTTAGTAGGTTGAGCTATCACCTTTTCATTTATTTTATTATCTTTGTATATTTATTTATTTATTTATCGTTGACATTGTCATTGTATATTTTGTTTATGACAAATTTCATCCAATGTTTCTTTTAACTGTGTTATGAGAAATGTTTTTCTGAAATAAAGTATTATTATTATTATTATTATTATTATTATTATAACCCAGCAAACACCACTATCAACCCATTAGGGAACATTCGAGTATCACGAACGCTCTAGGGGGGAGGGCGAATTTTTTTAAAACGTTTCGTTGCGTTTTAAGGGGAAGATGGGGGCAAATGGCATGTAACATTAAAAAATTATATATTGCCTATACCTGTGGGCCACTCTTGCACTAATAAAAGCGATAATTTTAATAATGCAATAGTGCTTTAAATGCTTGTATCGTGCCAAAAAGAAACCCCTCTGTTATGAGGGTGGTATGTAATGAAAGATATAGATGTCCTTATTATATTTATAAAAAAAACGCAAATCTCAAAAAAACACATATGGGCCATTCTTGCACTATACGCCTCATATATTATATGGTTAATGGTATATTGCACTGTATCCACATTAAAAAAAAAATATTTAAAAAAAAAAACAAAAAAAAATGACAATTTTTTTTTTAAATAGCTTTGTAGAAAAACAAAGAATTTTGAAATTTAAAAAAAAACTTTTTTTTTTACTTTACTTTTATTTTAAAATTGGTCTTAAAATGTTCGTAAGACATCCGGGATCAATATTTTAGCAAAAAATCTCACGGGCAAGCACTTTTCAATTAATATTGCTTCCAACCTACCGTGAGTAGGCTTCCTTTTTCCTGGGCCAGATCACATAAACTGACCACAGTGTGATGCCACTACATAGAGCGACTCTACTTTATACATGAAGAATTTGCAATTTGTGTCTATTGAATTTATGAAGCCGGGCCGGGCCATTTTATAATTTAACAGTTTAATTTTAGTATAATTACAAAGTAATCGATTAATTAAATAAATTGATCATCATGATCCTATACAACGTGATTCACCTAAGACAAACCACTCGATTATTCGCTTTATTATACAGAGCGGTCCAAAAGTCACCCCCCCTCTTAACTTTTGAACCATTTGAGATATCAACTAAAAATTTAGAACTTTTAAATAAGACAACTTAAACTATCTTTTAGCATATATTTAATACTTTCAGCTCTTAAAATGTGGGCAGGGGGGCATGGGGGCTCATTTTTTTTTAAATGGGGGGTCGTGTAATACATCATTTTAAAGCTTATAAAATTCTCCATTTAACTCCATATTTTTAAATAAAAAAAAAAAATTGGGTTTAAAATGGGGTTGAAAATGGGTATTAATGTCAAAATTCCTCTAAAAAAAACAAATATTTTTTTAAAAATACCTAATTTCATCATAAAAAATATTAATTATACTTTTAAACTAATTTTAGTTGACATAAATAAAAATTTATAAAAAAAAACTTTAAAAACTTATGTTTTAGCACAAAAAATTGAAAAATCAAAACCTTAAAAAACATTTTTAAAAAATTTAAAAATGCTAGTTTAAATAGAGAATTTTATAAGCTTTAAAATGATGTATCACACGACCCCCCTTTCCATTTAAAAAAATGTCCCCCCATGCCCCCCTGCCCACATTTTAAGAGCTGAAAATATCAAATATATGTTAAAAGATAGTTTAAGTTGTCTTATTTAAGAGTTCTAAATTTGAAGTTGATATCTCAACTTGTTCAAAAGTTAAAAGGGGGGGGGGGGTGACTTTTGGACCGCACTGTATATTATTCACAGCGCCGGCGCTAGAATAATATTAGTAGTTTCGAATTTTCAAAAAAAAAATAAAAATCGTCCTAGACAAAAAATTCTTGGATTTTTTTCAAATGTCCGTCTGTCCGTCCGTCAGTCTGTTTGATGTCACGATTTTTGTAAACATGATAACTCAAGAACGAATAATCTGATCGTATTGAAATTTTTAGGAAAAATCAAATTCTGTGAGGGAAGGTACAACCTATTCCCATGCCTAACTCCATTTCGTTAAAAATGTCACTTGTACACCTTGTCTTCTCACCTCCTCATATAGCTGTTTCAATTTATCTTAGAATAATCTGCGTCCACCTGCATTGGCTGCTGGTATCGCGCGTCACGCCATATTCGACGTATGGAAGGAAGAGCGAGTGCCGGGTCGAAAATGTCAAACAGTTATACAGGGTTATTTAGAAATAAGTTCAAGGAATTTAAGACGTGACCATATGCATATGGTCATATATGTCCTTCTCACTTTGCCGTTCATAATTATAGAGTGGGAGCGAGCGCACGATAGTGACGTGACTAGCTTGGGAGAAAATTTTCCTTATAACATGCAAACCAAAACTACAAAAACGTAATTATGAAATGGAAATAGATAAAGGAGGGTATCGTATTTTGGGCTAAATCGCCTGCAACGATAAGACTTTACATGCTTATAGATACATAAAAAATAAATACTTAGCCAAAATTTCAGCCCTTTTTACATCCCGGAACATACTTTAATTAATTATTTTAATTACGAATTTTGACATATGTCAATGCACGATTTGGCAACATGGCACCTAACGAAACTTCAAGTGTCATCAAAATAAAAACAACTTTGCGCTTTAACTACTACAGTGGGGCCAAATGAAAGGGTCTGTGTTGTGTTCACTGCTCTTGACTATAAAACTAAAATACTTTGTTGTGTTTTATTAATTTTTACCGATTAACATGCTCAATGTTTAAGTAGGCTGGACTGTTGTGACTAGTTTCTTAAGTTTCAGTACGATTATGGAGTTATTTTTGAAGTTTTTATACTATAATAGCATTGAAAGCAAACCAGCAGCTTCAAAGATAACTCAAAGCATGCAGTTCCATGGGACAGTGTTGCCCCAGACAAGTAATTTAATGTGGCTTTTAACGTGTTAAATAAGTTTATTTCCATGGTATGATTTAAAACTAGATTATGAAACATTTACACATAGATTTTTAAAATAAATAAATATATTTAATTAATATTGTACAATGTTTTTGTTATATATTCTACCTAAATGTTATTATGTTGGTATTTAGATAAACAAAAAATATTACTCTTTTTCAGTATGATAAAGAGTTACATTTAGCGCAAGAATAATGCGTTGTTGTCGGGTTTTCGATTCCTGGCGAGTTTTTTTTTTTTTTTTTTTTTTCATTTTGTTCTTTATTAACAAATTAATAGTTTTTTATCATGTCTTTTCATCATTTTGTACTTTTTTTAAACAAAATATGTTTTTCTCATTTAATCTTCTTTAATTATAGTATGACGCTACGACCCACACAGGCGGAATTTTCTAAATTCATGGCCAAAACCCTCGAAAGCGAAATTGCTTTAAATATTTGCCTCTATCGTTTTTTATCTTCTCTATGAACTGTACAAATAGATGGTGCCAAAGTCGTTTTTCTATCAAAACAAATGAACCGAAAATGTCAGTTCAAAAATCGGGTTTCAAGAAACTAATTTTGAAACGTTATTTTAATTATTTATATCAAAGTTGTTGCTTTTTAAGCAGTTTTTTAAAATGGATTTAAATTCCGTAGGTATGTACCTATTTATTTTTTACAGAAAAGTATTGTTTTTGATTATTGAGTCTAAAAGGGGAAGTCATAAGTTTTAGTCTGTAAATTTGGTTCCTTTTTTTAAAACTCTATTACGACTTGACAAAAAGTTTCAGATTAATCAGCATTAAGCAACTTTTTACACTTGGTTGAGAAGAATAATGTGTTTGCTAATTATTAAAACAAGAATTTTCTGCTAATATCCCCCGCCCCTCCCTCCCCAAACCTAAAAAATGTCTAAGACAGGCAGATTTAGTTTTAGGTATTTTTGCAGTAAAAAAATACTACTACCAACAAAATAATGCTTTTCCCTGTATGTCTAGATTTATTAATAAACTAATAAAAAATTGAAAAACCAAAAAATTTTCAAAATTTTTTTTTGAAAAAAAATTATTTTTTTGAAAAACGAAAAGAAAAAATAAAAAAATGTTTAAAAATAGTTATTTTCTTAACTAGTGTATTAAGTGGATAAAATCACTTAATACACGAGTTGAGAGTTTAATTTTATCCAACACCTTTTATTTTTAAATAAAAATCTATAATTTTGCGAAAAATTATATCAAAAATATTAAGATTAAGTTTTCTTAATACTAAAATAATAGGTAGCCATGGCCTAAGTATGCCTATTAAAAATAAACAATTGCTAATTTTACATTTACTGTGGGTTTGACGTGTATACCGTGAATGTATAATGAAAAACTATGATTCTTTGTATATCGGTATAATTGTAATAAATAAAAACTAAAACAACTAAAAAAAATTTTCGTTTGGACTTTTTATATTTTTTTATATTTTTTCACAAACCGTTTTTTCACCTTTCTTGCAGGGCCCGCCCTGAAGATGCTTCGATGATTGAAGCGAAAGCGCAAAATAAAGAATCATAGTTTTTCAGTTTTACATTTCTTACAAACGTCAAAATGGACGCGGTGATGACAGAATTTTTAATAAAAACAGTATTTTATTCAAAAACTAAAGAATAATTTGGGGTTTTCTTTAATTTTTATGGTTTAGTTAACGTGCTTCTATTTATAAAATAGTTATAATACTTAATTAATAGGGTATGTAACTAATTTTGGGTGATATCAAAAGCTGTACGTAAAAGAGTGGGTGAAAAATTTTTTAGTCACTAGTGGAAAAAAACTCACTTTTGACATTTCACATTTTACCCCCTTACCCCTCCTCGATATTCACCATCTGCAAATTTTGATATAGGCGGCAGCCATATTGGATCCGCCATTTTGTAAAAATTAATTTGAATGTTAAATTTGTATTCAGCAGCCCCAAAAACCCCTAAATACAAATTTTGGTATAAATTGGAGCTTATTAAGGGTTTTGGGCACGAATTTAGAAAATTCCGCCTGTGTGCGACCCGCTCTAGATAGAGCGACTAGTATATAGCGTAAAAACATTTGCTAATCATGAACTGTGAATCGTATTGATCATGAACATTAATTTCCGTAAATTTCTCGCCATTGAATAGAAATGTTTTGGAAAGCGTGAAAATTTTTACAGAATAAATTGCCATCAATCGGAAGTTGCCAGTGAAAATTCTTTAAATTTGCAGATTTTTCTGGAAACGAACCGTAAAATACCGGCCATTGTCCACTTCATTTACTTCTACATTTGGCCTTATTCACTCGCCATTACACCTAATCAGAATTTTCGGAATCTAAATTTTTTACTTAAACATTGTGCGTCCCCTAGAAAAGGGAGTTGTTTGTTGATCATATTTTAAATTGGACTAATTTAAGGGTCCTTTCGAATAAAATTATTATAGGTTATAATTATTGTTAAAATTATTTTAAATATGACTGGTATCTTGTCGCTAAAAGTTTAACGCTCAGACCACCAGTCATATGTTTAATTCATAGAGAAGGAAAGAGAACCATTAGTCCAGCCTGCGCAAGATTATTTTGTAACAGAACGGGGCAGCGAAATGACGTAACGCAATATATCTGACCTTGCTCAGTACGCATCTCTATCAGCTGTGAAATGCTGTCGGTCGTAAAACAATTCGTCACCCCAGTATTCATTTGTCTTATCTACAAAAATCCCCCAGTAAAAATCTTAAAATGTCCAAAAATAGAGATATGGCAAACCAATACTGGGGTGACGAATTATTAGTAGTTTGTTTATACTGTCAGTACTGTGAGATCGTCGTTTGTTTCTGTTCATTTTTCGACTTCTACTGTGTTTTAATTGTTCTTTTTTTGCTGCATTTGTTTATAACTTTAAACCTAACCTGTATTGTTGCTTTATGAAGAGCAAAGGGTCAATCCCTGGTGTACTCAAAGTAGGTGTACAAAATCCCGAAACTCAAACACACCTCGAAAAATTCTTATAAAATAATTTTAAAAAACTATTTCGACGTTTCTTTGTAGATATTTATTGTTTTTTGTTGAATTTTTTACAATTTTTATTTGACACACAAGGTTAAAAAATACTCGTCAAAAACAACAATAGTAGTGCGCATGTGCAAGTTTATCTCAGATGCGCTAGGCACATTTATCACAGTATTCCGCAACGGCTTTGGAGGTCTTTCCTTGTCTATGGTTTAATTGCAGTCATTAACATATTTCTATAGTACCCGGAATCCGCCTGCAGAAGTTTTAACTGGCATGAATTGGATATATTTCACATTTTAATAACCTTGCTGCTGCAGCTGCGTGATTGTGTGATATTTATTTTTCCTGCGATCCCCTATGAAAATGACATTTACCACACTCTTTTGTTCTTAAGAAAACGCCTTATATCACATTTGTTTGATATTTTCATATCACCCTAGTTTGATATTTATGTATGTAGGATTGCCTAATTTTGTTTAGATATTTTCGTTGTAAATTCTAGGAATTTTACTCACCTCGTTTTGCCATTTTCCACCTGTCATTACACACTTTTTTGATGTCTTTTATGTTTTTCAATCCAAATATTTCTGTTTTTCATGTCAAAAATAAAAACTATAGTTATAACCTTACTATTTTGACCCAGGTCAATAGAGCTTAATATGTTTTAGTAATGTCTAGATTTTATAAAAACTACTTAATTTGTGATTTAGTTACCTTACATTTTATAAAAAACTCCAATATTTCCTCATGAAATGTAAAACATTGTAGAATTTTACAGTCTTATATGGTAGCATATCGACAGAAATCAAATTTAATTAGTAAACTGTCAAATTTTTCTTGATTTAAAGATGTTTGCGGTTAGGCAACCCATTAAACAGTGTTGAGCTAAATAATAATATGTTGTATTAAATATAAAACCAAGAAAACTAAAGGTAAATAAAAAACATATTATCCTGTTGACGTACATATATAAATTTTTATGCTATTTTGTGTTTTGATTTTCTCAAAAATTCTTGGAATAAGTAATAAAAATTAGAAAATTTTAAATTAAGAATTTTTAAAGTTTAAACTTTATATTTTTTCGGGGTCGTAGGAAAAATAGTGTACATAACTCGTTTGAAAGTGTATTTTTTACACTAGTGAGGTTTCCTCACTCGCCTGACGGCTCGTTCGTAAACCTTCCCACTCGCGTGAAATATGTCACTTTCCACACTAGTTATGTAATATACTATTTTTGGCGTACTGTTTTTTTCTTTTACTCAAAAACGGTACTAGATAATCAAATTTTGCATTCATAATAATATACTTATTCTAAGAATCACCGTTTGGTTATTTAAACAGTTGGTGCATTTTGGTCAGGAAGTCTGTAGAAAAACTTTTAACATTATCTACCAAATATCATGAGCTGAGATTTAACTATTAATGTTTATATGATGCCCAGAACTTAAACTACAAAGATCCATAGTCAGTTTTTCTTTAATTTTTAGTTAATCTGGAAAAATGGCAGGTACGGGAAAGTTCCTGTACAAAAAAAATCACTCAAATTAAACCAAAAATACATGTAGAATAGAATATAAAACGAGCTGTGAAGATGCAAGTTTTTAATCGACATATAAAATATATGTTTTTAATTTATTGAAGTTCTATTTTCAACATCCAAATGGGAGGGTTTGGCTTAACATGAGTTCGATTCTCACTGGCGCCGATTTGCCTTTTTCGGTTAATTAATAATTGAAATTTGGCGGGCGATAAGAGAAGCGGACGCTTCCTATAAAAACTGGTTCGGAAGTCAGTATAAACCGGTGGTTCCCTCTACTACTAGCCCACACAAGACTTAGGGGATACTTAATTAAGTAGAATAGTACGAGGTTAAACAAACAAATCAAAACAAACATGTAATGTAGTCATTTAAAGTAATGTTTTCTGAAAACTGGGAATTTATCGGACTTTTTCCTTTTTTTATATTTTTTGCTAAAAGTTACGTCTCTATAACTTTTTATTTTTTAATGATTTTTTTTCAATAAAACTCTTATAATTTTGATTTTTCCTAAACTTTTCATATAATCGGACATTTTGTTCTTGAGTTATCGTGCTCACAAAAAATGTCAGTTACGGACACAAAATTATAGTAGAATACTCTTCGAGTTCGAAATATGTAGAGTATAGTACCTACATCAGGGTGGATCTTATATTTTGCTTTCCCATTTTGAAAATTTTCAAAATTTCGGAAAGCCTTGTATTCGTGGAAAGATTTTCAAAAATGTATGTATGTAATTTCAAGTATAATTATTAGAATGCATTAGATAAAAATATATTTAATCCGGTTTGATATATTTTTTAAAAATTTCTTTACCTTTTGACTCACATTTATGGTAAAAGTTCGTAAATTGTAGGGTTAGGGGCCACTTGGGCAGATTCTCGGCACGGGTTAGAATCTTTTGATTATTTTGGAATTTGGTACATAATTTTGTAGGCTCAAAAGGAAAAAAAATAAGATTTCAAGTTCTTTAAATTTATTTCTTATTCAAAAATTGCAGGTCATTTCCAACGATTTTTTACGATTTTTGCGTAATAGTACGAGTTTTAGGGACCCAGTTAGGGCCCTTGGAGAAGGTTGATTTATTTTTATTTAATGCATTCTAATAATTTTTAATAATATTAAAATGATTTGACTATGAAAAGAGTCTAATAAGAGCTCCTAAATATTTGGCGCTTAGCTCGTTTTGTTTAAGTTAAATCGTTTTAATATTATGAATAATTATTAGAAAGCATTAGATAAAAATAAGTTCAATCCGGTTTGATACATTTTTAAAAATTTTCTTTACCTTTTGTCTCACATTTATTGTAAAAATTCGTAAATTGTAGGGTTAGGGACCACTTTAGCTTATTCTCGGCACGGGTTAGAATCTTTTGAGCATTTTGGAATTTGGTACATAATTTTGTAAGCTCAAAAGGAAAAAAAATAAGATTTTAAGTTCTTTAAATTTATTTTTTAGTCAAAATTGCAGTTTTAGGGACCTATTTGGGGCCCTTGGAAAAGTTTGGACTTTTCACCCTCATATTTTCAGTACTTTCTAGTTACAACTTAAATAAAATTTTAGGTCAATAAAAAAATAAGGTCCACCCTAATAGTACATAGATTGTTTGATTTGTGAAGTGGACGCGTTACTGCATTGAATCAATAGTTGCAGAATACTACACTTGAGGCATGTAGGATCAAAAGGTGACAAGTCCAAATTTTTCAAAATTTATATTTTTATAACATGAATTCTATATTTCAAGGGCTGTCAAATGTTATATAGCATGCGTCAAAGTCTTTTTAATGTTGTTTTTAAAATAAGCTAAAAAAAGTCGTTATTAGGATCAAAGGTCAAAAGTCCATCTGTTGAGGATGAGGAGATTATAAAGTGATTAAAACTTTTAACTTAAAAGGTTTGTTTTGTCTTTTTTGATTTTTAAGTAAGAAACATTTCTAAAACCTGTAAAAAACAGAATTAAAGTTAAGTTTTTCGATTGAGTAGGTTTTTAGAAGCCAAATGCCGGTCGATAGGGCCGGCCCGAGGGTAATAAACCTACGAAATCGAATTTTTTTTTGCCCGTGTATTAACAATATTTTTTATTCGATTGTTACTAATTATAATAAATTATTAAAATATACTTAATTTTAAATTGCAAAAAATATTCCTTTTTCCTGTCTTATTACTAATCTAGTTATCCATGACAAATTGCTATCCAATTAAATCGCTTAAAAAACAATTGAATCATTTCTTTTGCGTGCGGTTTCAGTTTCAAATTAAAAAAAGCTTGGTGATTAATTTCTGTTAAAATGTGTCTGTTATGAAAATAAAAATACCTCCAATTCTATGAATATTATAAATATTGAAATTGATTTTACAATTGAAGTTATTTTAGTGGATGAATACAGATTAAGCAGTTAACATATATTTTGAGGTTATGTTATAGAAGAAATTATTTTGTATGAAATGATTATAATAACTGTATCTGGTCAAAAAGAACAGTTAATTCAAGACCAAAAGTTCATATTTCTTTATAAATATTACAGTAAAGGTAAATCATCTACTTTTAAAAAGCTTAACACTATCGTAATTAATAGCGTGATTAGGTACAACAATAAATAGTTGTATATGCGCCCACCACTATAAATTGAATGGAATACAACAGCAAACAAGTGAACGCTTTCGGTATTTACAAGCAAGTGCAGTTGTTCGATTTACAACAACAAATACGCATTTTATTTTAAATTCACATATTAGATGTATGTGCACATAAAAACTACATTTCAAATGTAATTAAATGTACATGTACAAGCTTATCGTTAGGTATACTATAGGTATACAGGGTGTTCCGTGAGGAAAGGGAAATATTTAAAGGATGTGCTCTAGAGGTCAAAATAAGAAAAAAAGTTCCCATAAACATATGTCCAAAAACCAATCGTTAGGAAGCTACGCCCGTTCAAAAGAGGTTCCAAAAATTTCGATTTTTAATTAATAAATTAGGAACCCTTTGTGTTATTTAAAAGCTATCTTATTAATAGAGAATCTTATGTCAAAATAGAAACTATTTTGAGTTCACCTAGTGAGATTGGATATGGAGTTCCTCCTCAGGGGACGGTTCTGGGTCCCCAATTGTTTTTAATTTATATAAACGAGATGCTCAAACTCTCCATTCACGGTGATATCTATTCTTATGCGGATGATACTGCACTATTATTTTATGCAAACAGTTGGAATGAGGTTGTTGAAAACGCTGAAATAGGTTTGTATAAAATTAAATGTTGGTTGGATAGTAACTTTTTAAGTCTTAACTATGAAAAAACTAAATTTTTAACATTTACTGCCACATCTAGAGTCCAGCCAAATATAAATGAAATTAAATTACACTCTAAATGCAATCTTATTAATTGTACTTGCATGTGTCGAATTAAACGAGTCACTAATATAAAATATTTAGGCCTCATGATAAATAATACCATGCGATGGGACGTTCATGCTGATTATATAACAACAAAATTAAGAAAGCTCGTATTTACATTTTACATACTTAGAGAATTTTTACCACTAAAAATATTAAAAGTAGTTTACCAGTCATTAGCTGAATCTATTCTATCGTATGGTATTATAATATGGGGTGCGACATATGAAAGTCAATTAAAGTCACTTAATGTAACTCAAAACTGGATTTTAAAAGTAATATTATCCAAAAACAAACGATTTTCAACCGATCAAGTTTACAAAGATTCTGGTATGTTAAACTTACGCAATCTTTACATTTATAATGTTGCCAAATATTTATACAAAAATAATCAAACAAAAAATAAAGTATTACACGAACAAAATACGCGTTACAAAAGCCAAGAAAATTTAAATCAACCTTTCTCCTCAACCACCCTGTATATGAAAACTTTAGATGTTACAGGTCCCAAAATATTTAATTCTATTCCTCAGGATATTAAAAACATAAATAATTATAAGTTGTTCTCTAAGAAAATATTCTTGTTTATATCTAAAAATATTGCTTTATTTGAAAATATTAAACTATAACTATCTTTCTCTATTGTTGTCTTCCTCTTCGTTATCGCTTAAAGTTAAAAAAAAGTGAATAAAAATATTTAAAATAAAAAAAAAGAAAAAAAGTATAAAAAAAAGAATTAAAAAAAAATATATAAAAAATACAAAATGTTATTATTGTTCTTAAAAAAATGTTATATTGTTTAAAACTGGCACAATACGATTTCTTAGAAATCAGGTGCATAATCACAAAAATTATTAAGCTACATGTATTTACTGTTTGACTCAATAAAGATTTATTATTGTAACAAGGTGTCTTATCACTTTTTTGACCCAAACTTTTTTTATGGGTTATTATTAGAATAGTATTCCTCAGGTAAAAACACATAGTTAAAGTCCTTGGACGACCACGGGGTTTCACATTTACAGCTGACTATGTTTCTCTGAACCTCCTCACCCACGATTTGACCAAATTTTTACTTGGTGCGTCCTCCACACGCCTAATATTGAAGTGAGCACAAAAGCTTAGCCTTGCAATTGTGTACGAGTCTCTTCTTCTTCTTCTTCTTCTTCTTCTTCTTCTTCTTCTTCATCTTCTTCTTCTTCTATATCTTTTCTTGGCGATTTTACATTTCCGCCACTTTCAAAACGGGTTAGGTTCCGACTAAAATAAACATTTACAATAATTTTTTTTTTCCGAATTTGCTTAGCGGATAAAGAGTTCTAACTACAATTCTATATATAGTATTCTGCAAGCATCTATAAGCACCTTCCTATAGCGTCTACAAATTCCGGCAAGGCCTTGGCTACTGTGGTAGAGGGATCAGTTAGTGTGTACGAGTCGTTGCTCTTGAAGTATGCCTTAGTAATGAACGCACGATGCACACCTGACCAGCCTCCATTTTTACTAAATAATCCGCATCGATCCACTATCGAACGACGCTAACTCCCAGTCGCAGCGTGTTCTTTGTAAGAGACGGATGTGGCCGCTTATGCGGATTTACTCCTGCATCAGCCTGCTATCGTAGATATGCACAGGACTTGATTTAGTTTATTTTATGTTGTTTTCTTGAAAATATTACTTTAATAGTAAAGTTTTAAGTGAATCGTGAATATTTATGTTTTTTTATTGTGTGATGTGATCCTATGGAAAATGCCATTATTCGAATTGGAATTGGACGCTAACCCCACCCCGCTACGTTACACTGTTGCCAAGTTATTCGAGTTTAAAAAGGGAAATCCATTCCTGGACACCCAGTTCTCAATATTTTCTGACATTTTTGTACCAACAATAACCAGGCTGAAGAACTTTTACTTCAAGAAGGAATATGCTGAAGTCTACCGTATGCTTTGTTTGAAGTGTGAACCAACTACGGTGAGGGGCTGGTGGGGACTGACTATTGTTTACACTTAGTACGCGTAAAGAGAGAGAAAGAATGTGTAAACTCACAGTCTAATGTCGTAAAATGACTGACAGGGGTACAGTGTTACCGATTGGAAACATATGCTTAGGATATTTTATTGTAAATTTTAAGAAACATTAGTTCTGTATGAGTTTTATATGAACTAGTAGTTTAATTTTAATAGATTTAAATATACTATATTATTAAACATAATTATAGTATACACAATAAAGTTTTTTACATTTTTAATTTAAGTATAATGATTTGAATTCATGATAAGGTGGAAACTAAGCAACATCGCTACTAGGTAGCCTGAAAGTCGACTAGCGACATCTACATTTTACACCACAAAGCTGTATCGCGTTTCTGTTAGTAAATAAACAAACAAAAAGATGACACCTTCATAAACATTGGTCTGAAATTACTTCTTGAGGTAAAAGTTCTTTGATAAAATGCCACAGATTTAAAATTTATGTCTCGTACAAAATAAAAGAGAGTTTTTTTGCGGTTTTTGTTAAGTTGGACTTATCACCTTTTGATCCTACATACCTCACTTATTTCTATAGTTGGTAAATGACGAGAACAGCGCTTTATCTCGATAGATATGATAGTTTGTATGTGACAGGCCGGCTAACATCAATTTCACTCGAGACCCTCATCTTAAAAACAACATTCTTAATGTAGCTATTATTATATCCTTCACATCGCGCGTTTTTGATCTAGAAGGGTATAATACGATAGTTTCGAATTTCCCAAAATTGGATACAAATTTTTGTATTAAAAAAGTAATAATTAAAATAATTCTCGGTTTATAGAACTGCGTTTAAATTATATATAAAGACAAAATTTCCCAACGTTTCACCATCTATTGGATTGGCATCTTCAAAGGAAAAATATAGTAGGTATACAACAACAAAAATATTACTTAAAATACAAAAAATGAAATTAATGACATTGACATGAAAAATAAAGGTAACCAATTAAAAATAAGGTAGATTGAAGTGTTAAAAAGTGCCTGTTCAATTATCGATAATTTTTTTACTGTATTAAAAAAATGTGTTATATAAAAAAAACATTTTGCTTAAGGAAATTGCCAAGCAAAATATTTTTTTAATACAGTAAAAAAATTATCGATAATTCAACATGATATTACTACTGACAATTTCACGATTGGATAGAAAAAGCTGTGAAATAGATTTTACATAAATCAATTAATATTTGTAGAAAAATCACAGGCAGTCAAGAGAAAAATCTAATTTGAAGATGAAAAAAAATGTAAACACAAAAAACAGTCATTATGACTTATTATGACTTATTATGACATATTATCTAAAGATGTTTACTAATTAAATAAAAAAAGGCTTTAAATAAATATTTTTTTCTTTATCCCTATGACTCCCTCTGGCGACGCTACTGATCACGGTTCACCTGGGCGATTTTTAATAAAAATTTCGTGGACCCCTACATTTTTTGGACTAAAACATAACTGATGACATCAGAAATCAATTCCCATTTGAAAGAAAATCGTAAAAGATACACTTTTTTAGACAGATAAAAAAACGTTTTTTTGAGTAATAAGTTGTGTCAAAAAATCGCGATTTTCAAAATCAAAAACGCTCTCTGGGTTAAAAGTTGCTCCTTAGTAAAAAACAGTGACCACTCAAAAATGAGCCAAATTGATAAATGTTTAGAGGTAGCTCAAAGCACTCAAACTTAAAAAAAAATCGGTACCTGTTTTTCGGATAAAAACTGATACCGATAAAAATTGAGGAAATTTTGGAGGGTTTCTTTGGTAATATTTAGAAACAATACTAAATTTAAGAACTAAAACAATTATATCCCCCCCTCCCCTTAAGTTAGAACATAAAAAAATCTCCAATTATTTGAAGATTTCGCGAAAATTTAATTTTTGCAAGTTTTTAAAAGTGCATAAAAAATAGTTTTAAATAAAAAATCTGCAAAATCATATATTAGTTTATAAGCATATATACATGTTAACCTACATGACTATACAGAAAACATAATTTTTTTTTCTCAAGTTGAGTAAAAAAAAATAATTTCGATTAGAAACCGGGTGGATTTTCTGTATTTTGCCTAAAACTTTTTTCGGTGTACTTTTTTTTGATTTTTTGGTTGGAATACTACTTTTTTATGTAAAAATACACAAAAAGGTTTCTGTGGTTTAACATCGCAGGTTTAACCGTTTTAAAGATAAATGCATTTAAAAGTAAATTTTTAAGCATGAAGAACCAAAAATAAAAAAATTAAAAAATATAAAGCAAAAAACTAATATTTTAGTAATGAGTGGTTATTTAACATTAAAAACATAGAAAAAGTTTATATGCACCTTGGACAAAAAATCATTCCTGAGGAAGTTATGTCCTTTTAAATATGCCCATTTTAAATTAATTTTCGCAAAATCTTCAAATAATTAGCGATTTTTTTATATTCTAACTTAAGGGAAGGGGAAATATATTTCTTTAGTTTTCTCACAATTAGTATTGTTTCTAAATATTACCAAAGAAACCCTCCAAAATTTCCTTAATTTTATATACAATCACTTTTTTTCCAAAAAACAGGTACCGATATTTTTCAAAGTTTCAGTGCTTTGAGCTACCTCTAAACAATAATCGATTTGGCTCATTTTTGAGTGGCCACAGTTTTTTACTAAGGAGCAACTTTTGAGCCAAAGAGCGTTTTCGATTTCGCAAATCGGAATTTTTTGACACACCCTATTACTCAAAAAAACGTTTTTTTATCTTTCTAAAAAAGTGTATCTTTTACGATTTTCTTCCAAATTGAAATTGATTTCTTATGTCATCAGGTATGTTTTAGTCCAAAAAATGTAGGGGTCCACGAAATTTTTATTTAAAATCGCCCAGGTGAACCGTGTGATTGTAAAAAAATATTTGATTTATTTTATAACGTAATTAAATAAATATAAAGAAAACTTAAGTCGAAATACTTAATAATACACTCAGAAAATGTCATTGCAATTTTAATACTAAATTTTATTTGTAAATACATATTTAGTATTTAGTATTTTATTTATACTCGTTCAGGGACCTTTTCTAAGGTTATTTATATCGCCACCATTGGTAATTAATGCTTTACTTCTGATATTAAATACTGCAAAGTGTGTATTGTATACAAAATGTTGTCATACTAACATAGAAACCGTGCTGGTACATTTGGATCCCCACGCAACATGTGTTTATTAATACCAAAGAACTTTTACCTCAAGAAGTTATTTCAGACCAATGTTTATGAAGGTGTCATCTTTTTGTTTGTTTGTTTACATAAACGTGCGCGATACTGCTTCTGGTGTAAACATAAGTATCGCAAGTTTTGACCTTCTGGTGCCAGAGCGATGTTGCGTAATTTTCACTTTATCATTATGATAAATCTTTATACCTGCATTAAAGTTTAAACAAACCATATTTCCATTAGTATTTATTTATTAGCACTTTAATAAAAACATATTCTGTACATATTATTTATGAATAAAATTGAGGTTAGGTATTGCTTGACAAAGTTTACGACATTAGACTGTTAGTTTACACATTCTTTCTCTCTCTTTACGCGTACTAAGTGTAAACAATAATCACTCCCCACCAGCCCATCACCGTAGTTGGTTCACGCTTCAAACAAAGCATACGTAGATTTCATCATGTTCATTCTTGAGGTAAAAGTTCTTTGATTAATACTAACATGTTATAGTAAATAACCGTAACATTTGGTAAAGAATATCACAATTATAGTATGGTATAAGGTATGAGTTGTTTTTAAGTTATATTACTGATCTAGTTTAAAGTATGTTACAGTTGTCAGAAAAATTAACAATCGGTAAATAATACCAAAATTTTGATTAATTATAATATAAAGATTGCAACCACACACAGTTACACACTGATAAAATAATCTATTCTTTTTTTACTTTTCTCTGTATTATTACTAATCAAAATTTTGGTATTATTTACTAATTGTTATTTTACTAAATACTGTAACATACTTTAAACTAGATCAATAACACAACAAGTACAACTTAATGTATACCAAACTATAACTGTGATATAATTTACCAAATCTTACAGTATTAGTATTCACATGTTGCGTGGTGATATGAAAAAAAAAATATGCATTAACAAATAACATTAAGTATTAAAAATACAACAAAATTTATCTAAAAAATAGGTTACTCTTAGATTTGTTAAGTAATAACGAAGGCCACTGTAATTATTTTTTTATAATTATTTAATTAACCTCTTCATTAAATATCTGGGAAAATTCTGTGAAATTTTCATAAATAAATATTTACTAAAAAAAAAGTTATAAGGCCGTGACCACTCTTCGGTCCAAAAATTCCACTTTCCGGCCACGGTATTCTGGAAAAAATATTTGAAGCCCGGGATAAAAAAAAATCTCGTAATTATGTTTATTAAAAATAGTTCTTGTTCCGTATATAAATAAATAAAAAATTCTTGCTTTTAAGAATATTTTTAATACAATCCCTTACATATTATTGCAGTTTTTACAGTTTATTTTATAAATTACATTTGATTTTAAAAAATTTGGTATTTTGTCTTTTGATTTATAATGTAATAAATCAATAATAAAACCATTTATTTACTAATTATAAAAAAATACACTTCCCAGTAAAAGAGCTTTCCCATTTTTCACATCCGCACGTAAAATGAATTTTTTTATTATCAGATTCACTTTCAGCAACCATAAAAACCTTAGTATACCAATCTTCAAGAAAACTACCCTCTGCCCCATTGGGGGAGAAGTTAGAATTTTGTTATTATCAGATTCCCTTTCAACAACCTCAAAAACCCCAATATACCAATTTTCACGAAAGCTACCCCTCACCCCTCAGGGGGTGGATTTAGAATATTTTTATTATCAGATTCACTTTCAGCAACCTCAAAAACCCCAATACACCAGTTTTCACAAAAACTACCCCTCACCCCTCAGGGGGTGAAATTAGAAAAAAGTTATTATCAAATTCAAATTCGTCAACCCCAAAAGCCCCTATATTTTGAGGAAAATATTGAAAATATTTTAAAATATTTACCCCCTTACCCCCTTGGGGGTGGAATTAAAAAAAAAATATCAGATTCAATTTCAGCAACATCAATAACCCCTATATAGCAATTTTCAAATTTTACTAAAAAAGATGTATTTTTGCCCATTTGCCCTTCTTGCGGCACCCCATTGTTCACCAAAAACAATCCCGAGCGAGAACGTTTGGTAACATACCTGTATGCCAAATTTCAATTCTTTAACTTAAACAGTTCTTAAGTTATCGTGCCCACAAGATTTCCCGGACATAAAACGCAAAAATACATACAAAATTTTTTTTAAAATTTTTGCACGAATACAAGGCTTTTCGAAATTTTGAAAATTTTCAAAATGGGAAAGCAATAGAAAAAAAAATTAGGTTAAGTCTAATATTATACTATTAGTATTCCATATAAGTTTTTAATTTCTTCTGTTCTGTTGTCTAAAATAGTAGATTATGCCCGCAGAAGGGGAATGTTATTCCTGTCCATCGAGAGAGGGATACGTTGTTTATTTCGTTTACTTAATAAGGATCCCGAGTGATGAACCAAAAAGATCGTCCGTGCGTATTCGAGGGCTCCGCTAAATAACGATGGCTGAAGGGTCATTCCAGAAGAACTTAACCTGGATCTCATTTTTTTTTTACAAAGCAATAATTAAGACTATATTTCAAGACTACAGGGCGCGTTTTAACCTCTTGTATACTGAATTATTAAATTAAACATTATTTTCTCGTGCAGTTACACCCTACCCTATAACTTTTTCGTTTTTGAATTACCTTTTTCCAAATTGGTAAGATTGATGCTTATAATAAAAGACCAAATCACACAAAAAATACATCCTTATTAATATGCTGTTGGAAAGACTTTACGATATGGGTACACGAAAAATTATAGCTAGGAGCGCTATAACACACATACCAAGCAAATTATAATCGCTTATTATATAAATACAAGGCTTTCTCTTACAATTATGGCAGTCAGTGTAAAAATTTATATGAAATACTTTAATTGTTTAGTGAATAATAAAATATAACAAATAGTATGGCATTTATAGCTTAAATAGATTTAATTATTGTCCGTGCTAATAATTTTTATAATATAATAAAATTTCTGTAAATTTATAATAGTGCCTGTAATAAATATAATCGTGTCTGTAATATACATAATCGTTTCCAATTTATTTTTAACATTATTAGTTATTGTGTCCCTTATAATCTATAGCTTAAATCACTATAATTTGCCACTGTTACCAAATATCTTATAATGTATAGCGCAGAGCCCACTAATTTATTTCCGTGTATACGTGGTACAGCTTACAAACTGATTAAAAGTTATCTGAAAAATAGAAAACAGTGTGTTGAAATAGACAACGTCCGTAGTGGCTTTTCAGCAGTAGAGTGTGGCGTACCGCAAGGCACCGTATTAGGGCCTCTTCTTTTTATTGTATATGTAAATAGCATGTTTAATGTCTCAGACGATGGCGATGTTATTAGTTTTGCAGATGATACGGCCATGTTCTATAAATCTAAAACATGGAATCATGTTAAAATTAAAGCTGAAAATGATTTAAAGAAATTTAAAGACTGGTTTGATCATCAGTTTTTAACATTAAACTTAGAAAAAACTAAACTGCTAACATTTTCCATAACAAAGGCAAAAGAGGCTCCTTTTAATTATTTAAATATAAATGATGTAAAAATCAATTCTTGTGATAATACAAAATATTTAGGACTTATAATAGATAAACATTTGAAATGGGACATGCACATTGAGACATTGGTTAAAAAAATTCGATTTGTCGGTTCACTTTGGAAGGTCAAATAGAAAAACTAGAAATAGTTCAAAAATCTATTTTAAAAACTATATTTAAAAAGCCATACACATACTCATCAGATAATCTTTTTATAGAAGCAAAAGTTTGTGATATACGACAAATTTACTTTAAAACAATATGCTGTTATTATTTTTGTAATTCAAATATGTAACGTATAAACTAGGAATACCCTACAAGAAATCAGGGAAACTCATTTCAACCTCGTATGTATAAGTCAATAGGACAACAATCATATATATTTAGCAATTAATTTTTTACCTGGAAGTATTAAAAGTATAGAAAATATAACGAGACTCAAAAAAGAAATAAATAGATTTGTTCTAAATACTCCTAGAGAGATTACAAGTTCCCTTATGAACGCCAAAACTATTTTAAAATAATATAATAAACATAAATATAGAAACAATTTCTCGTGTTCTTTTTATTAAATTACTTTAAAAATTAAATTTAATCTGTAGTATTTTTATTTTAATGTTATTATTTATTATATTATATGTATATACAGCCTGTTCCAGAACTCGCGTACCGAAATTTAAGAGGTGATTCTACATCCAAAAATATGAAAAAAAGTTTCTATAAAGGTTGGTCCGGAAATGAGCCCTAAGGGAGCTACGGCCCTTCGAAGATGACGTATTGAATGGGGAACAAAAAAAAGCACCAATAAAATTTTAATGCTGCAGGGTGATCCTTCATTTAAAACTGAGCAAAAAAGTATTATACACCAAGACACCTAAATTTAATATTAAAGGAGTAATAGCCTTTTAAAAAGTAACGTTTTTGGTGGCACAAAATGTTACTTCCTCTTAATTGCATTTTTTTTTGATAACGGTTGCTCCTACAGTGTTACACTATATGATATTTTATATGTATTTTTACTCTAGAAATCTATATTTTTTACAACAAATCCAAAAAACATACACATAGAAAAGTTTGGGGCAAAAATGTTTTAAGCCTCAAATATTTTGTCCGTCTGGGCACGCCTCTGGATAAATTAAAAAAATAAATTAACATAAACTTATTGCCCTTATTAATACTAGTATACATGCAAAAGCTCGCCGCTCTAGCTTAAACGGTACCCGAGTTATTAATTAAAAACCTTATTTTTATTACAATTTTAAAGGGCCCTAGATCCCTTAGGGCTCATTTCCGGACCAACCTTTATAGGAACTTTTTTTATATTTTTGGATCTAGAATCACCTCTTAAATTTTGGCATGCCAGTTATGGATCACCCTGTATTTTAATTTTATTATTTTTTATGTATTTTTATGTTTGCTCACGCCCAAGCTAATGTTGTTTGTTTATAAGATTTATTTTTATGATAATTATGTTGTAGTTTTTGTCAATAAACAAACCATTATTATTATTATTATTATTATTATTATTATAAGAATTTTAGCACTTTTTTAGATCGTTTGATACTGTTGAATACAGATACCAGTATTTTTAGAAATTTCTAATAATTTTCATTTGTTTTTGTTACCAACTTATGAACAAAAAATTCCCAAAACTGTTTTACGGTTAATAAAAAATTACTCAAACTGTTTTACAATTAAGCTTATTGTAACACGCAGGCCAAAACTTCATAATAGTGTATTAAAGTACTAGTTTCATAACATACGTTTTTAGCGCACGAGTACAAGTTTAGAAAACGAGCCGCTTGCGACGAGTTTTCTAAAGTACTAGTACGTTAAAAACGTGTTTTTGTTTTGGATTGGCATTACAGTTTACACCATGTTTAAATTTCTAAGAACAAATGATATTTTGAAATATTTTATAGTCATCTCTTCTCTTTTTTACTGCAATTAACCAAGCCACAATTTTAACATGGTAAAAATAACCTAAACACAAAATTTTGTAGAAAATTCAACTTTAAAGCGACATTGACATTTGCACGGAAAACGTCAAGCGATAGTGTTTTGTCTGTTGCCAACCCAAAAGAACAAAAAGTACAGACCTCTTATGGGCCTATAAGAACACGCAAAATGCGTGTGATTATGAGCTTATAAGTCGCAAAATAGAAAAAATATGTTATATGTCAGTTACGGTGGAATAGCCCTGGAGCGAATTGCTATTGGCCAAACCTCGCAGTTCTGTTCAAATATTTGAGCTTTTATCTAAAGCAATGCACTTTACATGTACCTACTCCGCGTTTTGTATATTTGATTCACTGATTGCAAAAGGGATACAAATCATATATATTTTGGGTTTGACTTACGTTTACTAAACTGTTCACAGCGCATAGCGCTAGAATAGTATTATACGGTAGTTTCGAATTTCCCAAAATCTCCAAAAAACGCCCCAGAATAGTATATTCTATATTATTTGTATTATTAACAGTCTAATATGTTATAAAATACCTTAAAAAAGGTCACAAAACGACTATAAACTATTAAATAAATAAATAAATAGTATACGAGCCGGCAGGCGAGTATGACAGACCCGCGAGCGCGGAATGACTATTCCAAACGTGTTTTAGACTATACTTTTTCTTTGACTGCAAATATGAAACACTGTATGGCTTTAAACTGCGGACAATGTTAAAAACAATGTTTTTTGTGACTTGACATTGTAAATGCAACCCAACACATATATTTAAATAAATCAATTAATGTTATTTAATAATTTTATCAAATCAGTACTTAAAAAAGATTTTTATTTAATTTTAGCACACATTTACAAATTATAATGCAAAAATTGAAGGTTATGTCAGATTGTTGTGACAGATATCAGGTTTAAATATTTAACAATAGATGGAGCAGTTTTAATTTTTTGTAATAAATTGATAAAAAACTGGTCAAATATTAAGAAAAACTAATAAACTTTATGTAATTTTAACGCAAAACTTTAAATTGCATTAAATTATTCAATGTTTCATGGTAAAATATATATATTTTTGCTAATTTTGCTACAGTTTTCTTTACTTTTATAAACAAGAGATGACACTACATGTACTCATTCTAACACTTGATACGGAATATTCATACCGTATCTAGGCTAGAATAGATTTATTCTGTGTGTATTAGCTTACATTCTAAAGCATCGTAGAAAAAAAAGATTATTAGATACAAATGTGTTTCATGAAAAAATAAGAAACTTTGAAAATGTCCGTCTGTCCGTTCGTCCGTTCCGTTTTTTGTGGATACGATAACTCAAGAAGAAGAATAATCCGATCGACTTGAAATTTTCAGGAAAAATTAGGTTTTTTAAGGGGAAGATCTCTATCGTTTTTAAAAGCAATCCACTTAAAACAAAGGAAGTTATATGGGGTTAAACTTGTAAAAAAATTGAAAAACTATATTTTTAAAAAAATCATGTTTTTCGAAAAAAGATTAAAAAAAAAAAATGTTGAAAATTTTTAATTACTCTCCCCAACGTCTTGCGTCAGTAAAAAAATTCTTGCTTTTTTTACGTTTCTGGACGTTTTATACCCAAAAAATATGTAACGTAAAAAAAATTCTTTCGGTGTGTGTCCGGGAAGTTTGTTACCACGATAACTCACGAACGCTTCGGGTTAAATACTTCAAATTTGGACCATAGCTTGATTATCCAAAGTTCTAGACTGGGGTGGTTTTTGTTAAAAATCGGATTGGGGTAAGGGGATAAAATAGGGTAAAAACAATTTTTTGAAATTTTTTTTTTCAGTTAATTTTTTGTTTTAGGAAAAAAGAAACTTTTTTTGAAAAAAAAATTTTTTGAAAAACTTATTTTTTTTTATTTTTTTCGTTTTTGATTTTAATAAACCTAGGCCTATATAATTTTTTTATATTTTTTTTTATTTTAATGAACCTAGGGGAAAGTATTATTTTTTTGGCAGCAGTATTTTTATTTATTTTTGAATTTATTTTTATTTTTTTTTTTCAGTTTGTTTTTATACTTTTCTCTGATTTTTTTAACAGCTGGTTTCTCAAAGTAAAAATTTTGAAAAAAAAAAAACGTTTTAATTTCTGAAAAAAAAACAATTTTTTTCTTTTGATTTTTTTTATAAATGAACCTAGGCCGCCTACAGGGTAACAATTCTTTTGTTGGCAGCAATATTTTATTTTGCTAAATAACACTAGACAACAAATCGCAACTTTTTTTTTGCCCCGATCGGAAAGTAAATTTTTCTTACTAATTCGAGGGCGTAGAATCCGAATCTTACCTTAGAAAAATTCCAGCACCTAAAATTTTTGAGATATAAGTTCAGGTAATAATGACGTTTTTTTTCAAAATCTTTAAAAAAAAGAGTAGAATTTTGAAAATTTTAGTGTATATTAAAAAAAATACGAGGAATTCAAAAATCTATATGTCAAGAACCTACTGTCAGAGTAAGTACGCGAAAAAAAATAAAAAGGTTAAAATGAAAGTGCAGAGTTTACTTAATTGCTCATTTGTGGCAAAACTATCAATTTTTTTTAAAAACTTTATAGAACTTAATTTGTAGATTATAAAATTCTCTACAAAAATATTTATACAAATATTTTTTTATTTTGCTTAGTTTGTTCCCAAAAAGTAAATAAATGAAAAAGATATAAAATTAAAGTACACAGTGTAAACTTTTTTCCCGAGCCCAAAAACTATATTTTTCTTATCAATTTAAAGGCGCAGAATCCAAATTTGACCTTTAAAAAAATTCAGCGCGTCTTATTTTTTAAATTTTAGTACATGCAATTATGCCAATTTAAAAATAATTTATAAAAAAAAATATTGTGTATCTTTTTTTGTTTTTTTTTTTAATGGTTCTACGTCATAAAAATGTTACTTTATTACATAAGAACCATAATACGTAACATTTTTTTACTTAATTTTTGACCCCCTAGTAATGATTGACAATTGACAATTTTTAGCATGAGTACGTGGCGATAAGCTTGTCCCCTTATGCACCCTTCTTCTTACCCTCCACCCCTACTTAGTTTTGTCACATTATCCATTTTTTTTTTAATTTTTTTTTTCATAATATCCTTATTTATTCTACCTATGAATTTAAAGTTTCTATGTTTTAAGTTGGGTATTTTTTAACTAATATTGAGTCGCCGAATCCAAATTTGTCCTTGGAATATTTTTGTCTCCCATGATTTTAGAACAAAAGAGGGATAAAATAATGATTTTTTAACATTTTTATCTCATTTTTCTCAGAAAACTTAGGTAATAGAAAGATTCGGTTTCAGCGACCCAAAATTAGTTAAAAAACATATGACTCCAATCGGGGCAAGAAACCGTGTTGCCTAGTGTAATCCACTTTAAATTGTTTATAATGGAATGCGTAGCATTACATATCTGCACGGCTTGTTCTAATATTTAATTTTCTACAAATAAATGGTTGTGGGGATCTTATTAAATATTTGTTTATTGTATATTCCCAGGTAGCAAAATAACATGACATTTACGTGAAAGTCACGTTAATATGTGACATGTGATGTTAAGATTGTAGTCTCATTTAACAAGAATGTAGCATGGTGGGGATGTCCTAAGTCCGCCCCTAATAACATCACACAATGACATCCCGAAAATAACGTGTTTGTGACATCATAAAATCCACATTCCTGATATATCTAATATCTTATGGATGCCGTTACTGGTACTTTAATATTTAAATAATATTCTAGGATATTAGCTTTTTCTAAATTAAAACCATTAAAAACGCTATAACCCTATAAAAAAATCGGATTTAAAATCAATCAGTAATTGAAACAATCACAGATTGAAACAGATAGATTCTAAATACGAAATTGCAGATTAAGGGCAGAATATATTCCTTTAATCCGTGTCCGTGGTCTTGAGAAGCCCGACAGAGCCCCCTATCCACTGGAAATCGTATAATGTGTATACAATTTCTTTATAATAATTTACTCTATCAACATCATCTTATATCGATTTTTTTGCTTCGAACTTCGGTGAGAAGCAAAATAACATGACATTTACGTGAAAGCCACGTTAATATGTGACATGCGATATATTCACAGCGTTGCTAAATATTTGTTATTAAATAACATGGTTGTCACGTCACACGTATTACGTTGCAAATGTGATGTTAAATACATGTTAGTTTTCAATTGTATGTGATATTATGATTTAGTTTAAAAATACACCCAAAAGTGATGTTAATTTCTTGTAATATAACATCCCTTGCTACCTGGGTTAGATTACACATAAAATTATTAAACATTTATGGTGTATGCATTAAATTCACTCCTTAAAAGTAAGCAAAAGAGAGCTTTTAAGCTTAACCCTTAAAAGGGTTAAAAATTTTTACACCCCATGACCATTAGGGTATAGTGATAAAAGTACTTTTTTTAAATAAAACATTCTTGGGTACGAAAAATGTTGAACACCTTGATAGTACTCCATTTACAATAAGCGTCCTGGCTCAACATCTTGTGCCCTCACAACTTTCTCAAAGAAGGGTAATGTTTTAAATAGGAGTTTTGGGCTAAATAAAAAAAAGTGCAAAATGATGAAAAGAAATGATAAAAAACTGTTATTTGTTGATAAAGAACAAAATGAAAAAAAAAAAAATCTAAGGAATTATTTGATATCGTAAACCCGACAACATCGCATTATTCTTGCGTTAAATGTGACTATCATACTGAAAAAAAAGCAGTATTTTTTGTTTATATACAAAACCAACATAAATACGTTTAGGTAGAATGTATAATAAAAACACTGTACAATATTAATTAAATATATTTATTTTTAAATATATATATTTAATTAGTATTAAAAGTTAAAAGTCTTTTTCATAATCTAGTTTTAAATCATATAATGGAAATAAACTAATTTAACATGTTGAAAGCCAGATTAAATTACTTGTCTTGGGTAACACTGTCCCATGGAACTACATGCTTTGGGTTATCGTTGAAGCTAATGGTTTGCTTACAGTGTTATTATAGTATAAATACCTCAAAAATAACTCCATAATCGTACTGAAACTTAAGAAACTAGTCACATAAGTCCAGCCTAATAAACATTGAATTAGAACTTATTAAATCCGTAAAAACTAATAAAACACAACAAAGTATTTTAATATTATAGTCAAGAGGAATGAACACAACACAGACCCACTTTGGCCCCACTATAGTAGTTAATGTGCAAAGTTATTTTTATTTTGACGAGATGACATTTGACACTTGAAGTTTCGTGCAATGTTGCCAAATCGTTCATTGACATGTGTCAAAATTCGTAATTAAAATAATTAATTAAAGTATATTCCGGGATGTAAAAAGGGTGGAAATTTTGTCTAAGTATTTATTTTTTATGCATCTATAAGCATGTAAAGTCTTATAGTTGCAGGTGATTTAGCCCAAAATGCGATACCCTCTTTTGTGGTGTTTGAGCCAAATATTGAGTTCCGTAATACTCCATGTATTTACTCCTAGGTTTATGCGAATCCCGTTTGGTCTATTCAAAACTGGTAATTATACATGTTTTAAGTCATTTTTTGTCCATAAAAAGGGCGAAAAGGACACTTTTGATAATGTGTAATATTATCGATTTTCTGCGAAAACCTGCGAGAACCTCGTTTATTTAAAGCCGTTTTGGCTCTCCACCGATAATTTAAAAGCTCAGTAAAAACAAGGTAATTCAGGATTTACACTTTCAATCTTGAAACAGAACTAATAATGAATATTTATTAAGCGCCACATTATAGTTCCTATAGCTCAGTCTCGGGTCGAGGTTCTTAAGAAAATATGTTCTAAGAAGTTAAGAACGTTTATTTATGTATCAAAAAACACTGCATACAAGGGTTTACTGGCTCACTGGTGGTAGTTTTACCGAAGATAAGGAAGGTGAACTAGAGTAGGCACTTAGTGCATCACGTGAACTGCAAAAACTGGATGAACCCAAATTAGTATGAATACATAAAGTAATATAAATGGTTGTTATTTACCTGGATGACCAGGCACATGCCCTGAACACCATCGCAACGGATGGGTCAAATGACAATCCAAGCCCTGAGGCTCAAACAGCTTCTTGAGATCACATTTTGCAACAGGTGTTGCTTTAACAATCGTATAAAAGGAAATGGATAGAACGCGCCGTCTCTTTCTTCGCCTTTTGTCATTTGAACAGCTTTTCTAGTTGAATGCACCTTTTTTTTTACTATCTTCAGTCTGATCATTCCACCATGGCGCGCCAGATAGGCTTCTTGAAAAATAATTTATTCTTACGAGAGCATATTTCAGCTAGATTTTTAATAAGGTTGGTAAGTATATTAGTTATAGTATCCATATATGGATGGCTTTTTTCTTGCAGTTCATCATTATCTAATTCGTCTAGTAGCCAGCATATCAATGACAAGATCACGATCCAAGTTTGGACTTGCCCCAAACCCAAATTATCTTTTGACAGGGGATGGATTTAGTCATTACAAATGACGAACAATAAAGGGATAATGGGATGGATGCTGTTACTAAATTATATGTAATGACAAACAAAAAGTTTAATTTTTAAATGGTAAAGTCACTTATGGGCCACCCTGTATGTAATGAGTCTGTGATCATTGCCAATATCATCTTTATAAATTCTCCAATCCAGTAGCTTATCTAGTCTTGATTCCTTTGTTGCTATTTATATTTATATTAAAACTTCCTTGCGAACTAAATGTGCTAGGATGTCCTGGTTCGTTTAATAGTATATTAAAGTACTAGTTTCATAATATACGTTATATAAAAAAGTGTTATGAAACGAGTGCTTTATAGTTTTGTTTCTATTTTGCTCTAAAATTTAAAAAAACTTACATTTAAATTGATGACTGATTTAGGGATTTTTGTTTCGGGTTGGCATTACAGTTTTCGCCATGGTTAAAATTCTAAGAACAAATGATATTTTTATATATTTTATAGTCATGTCTTCTGTTTTTCACTGAAAGTAACCAAGCCATAATTTTAACACGGTAAAAAATAACCTAAACACAAAATTTTGTAGAAAATTAAACTTTAACACGACGTTGGCATTTGCACGGAAAACATCAAGCGATAGGCTTTTGCCTGTTGCCAACCCAAAAGAAAAAGAAGTACAGACCTCTTATGGGCCTATAATCACACGCAAAAAACATGTGATTATGAGCTTATAAGAGTCGCAAAATAGAAAAAGTATGTAAAGTTTCCATTGCAATTTGCAAAAAACGCTGCAACATCCTTCCCTTTGGCGTCGTCTGCTTCAGAATGCCAGAGTAGGTTTTTAGCGTTAACAACCATACATACTATGACTATATTATTACTTTCTTTTATTTACTTACGGGATAAACCCTTTTTAAATATTATCAAAATTATTATCACATTAAATATGGTAAAATAAATTTCTTGCAACGAATTGTTTATTAGCTGTGTGCTGTTGAACCACTAGACATTAAGATGGATTAAATACGATAATGGTAGCTCTAAAGTCGGTAAACTTCTTCAAAATTTATTCGTGCTAAAGATCTAGACCGGAGAGACCTAAGTTTCATAATTTGTATTAATAATAATAATAATAATAATAATAATAATAAACATCATAATATGATAATAATATTTCCTACAGGATGCTTCTTGAAATTTATTTAGAGTTATTTGTGGTAAACACTCGGAAATGAAGCAAATAAAAACTTTATTGCATTACATAATCATGCCAACGTTTCACCTAATATTTAGACTTCTTCAGGGCTAAAAAGACATAAAAATTTTAAAACTTTTTGGACATAACTTTGACATTATAAACTAATTTTTTGGAAAAAAAAGTATATAAACAAAAATAAAAGAAATTAATAAATTAAAAACTTACCTATTAAATATGCATTAAAACAAACAAATTAAACAAACACATTATATCAAGAAACAAAATACACAGGAGAATACTCACTGTAGAACAATTAATTACTGAAATTTTAAAAAAAGTATGTATCTATAAATTTGGATAAAGTGTTGTTCCAGTGTTTAAAATAATTATATTTTCATATATTAATTAAATATTTTTGTAAAATTATTTAAATCTACAATTAGAACATATATCATTTAGTATTTTTAATTAAGTTAAAGTAAATACTACTTAATTTGCAGGTGTCAGTTTTATAGTTAATGGAGTTCTGATTCTTTTTTATATGCACTATTTCAAAATGGAATGAAATGGTGCATAATTATAATTTTTATGTCTTTTTAGCCCTGAAGAAGCCTAAATATTAGGTGAAACGTTGGCATGATTATGTAATGCAATAAAGTTTTTATTTGCTTCATTTCCGAGTGTTTACCAAAAATAACCCTAAACATCATAATTTGGTTAAACGTACGAAAATAGTATTTCAAATTAAATGCAGATTAAACTGAATGTCTGAAAAAGAATTTGAGCAGAACGTCTCAAAACAAGTAAGATTTTTGAATAAAAATTTTCCTGACAGCTAATGTCGAGTACTTCAGTTGATTCGGATTTTGATTACCTTTCCTTAAAACATTATCACGATCTCAATTATGACCACCGTACAATAAACCTGTTAAAAAATTGGAAAATATTGAGTCAGTTTTGAGGAAGGGAATTAATTATCTTGGGTAGTATATATAAATAATGTCTTTGGGATGCAGAAAAGTGCATTATTGGTACCGTAAGACCATTATTAGTAGCAAGTATTGTATTTACAATATGTTCTATTGGGTTTGTTATCGTTTGATTCTTACAATAAAATTTTATAATATTAATGTTTAATGGTCTGATATTTAGTAGACCAGATTCATTAAAAAGATCATCTGTGGGGTGAAGCCTATTTTTAAATAAAATAATTTTTAATATATATGTAGGTATATTTTCTTGCTTTTTAGAACACGTAATAAAAAATACTTTTATTCCAACGTTTCGGCGTTTATTGTACAGCCATTTTCAAGGATGAATTAAAAAATAAATGTATAAATAAAATAAAGTAAAAATATTTGGACTTTTAAAAGTCAACTTGACAAATATATAAAATTAATTAAGGTGTACAGGTATAAGTGTTAATGAGTTAGTGAAAAGATTTATCTTAATATTGTAACGATATAAATCGTCACTTTGTAATATAGCAAGGGTTAATTAAACTATTCGTTTACTTACGTTATAATTTATGTTTATTTTGTATATAAATAGTTACGTACGTACAGAACTATTTTGTATCTGGGACTATTTTGTAGCAGGAACTGAATTCTAACCATATGAGTCTCTATTCCATAGTTCTACCTGAAAATAACATAAAGAAAACATAATTAGAATATGATTTTTAATAATAAAGAATCATATGACTTATTTCTCTATAATGCATTTGTCTATGGACTTACCTGGTTTTTATATGTTTCAGAGTCTATTGAGGGTTGGATTTCACTGGCTTTCACCTGTAGCTTGTCTCTCCTGGAAAGTTTCGTATGCTTATTCCTTCGGGATAATCTAGAATTTGTTGAAAATAGTTTGCTAGAACTGCTCACTTAGATTCAGTATTTTGTTTATACTTAGTTCACAGGACACTTAGTATTCTGTTCGTATTTTTATTAGTTTTGCTGATAAACAATAAGTATTGTTTATATTTGTTTCTTAGAGTAATATTTTGAGGTTAGATATCACTAATACGGATTTATTAGGAAATAGTCTTTTTGTTATTATTTTTGGTGTAGTTTTCGTTACCTTTATTAGGAATCCTATACGGTAAAACTGTAGTTGATAATGACTTACATAGATGTCGCTAATAGTTCAGAAATAGGATTTTATTTACCTGAAGGGTTCATACTAGTGAATAAGGTCGATTTTCGCTCTTCTTGAAGCAACTCTGTACAATGGTGGTGTCATTTTGACGAGTGTTTATTTTCTGTAATCATCGAAGTAATCCTTCATGTATTTTTATTTAAAGTTAGTGAAAATGAATATTTAAACAATGTGGAAGATATTGTAACTGTTATTTTCTACAATTATGCATTTATAACGTTTCGATGGACATCGAAGACTTAGTATGACACGTAAGTTAAGTTTTTCTGTTTCTTAGAATATTTCTGAGATATAATTATTGTTTTAGCACCATTATTACTACATTACTAGACCATTAATTAATTACCATTATTACTACATTACTAGACCATTAATTAAGCACCATAACTAGACCATTAATTAATTACTATTTCTATACCATTTCTATACCATTAATATGGAATTACATTAATTTAAGTTGAAGTTTATTTTGGTATATTTGATATAGAAGTTCTCCGCATGGAGTGATGTTCTGTTGGAACATGGTTCTGTAATTTTCGGCATAGATAAATTCTATATGACCGTCTAGCAGACAATTTTATATTGGACATAATTTTCAAAAGTATATTTTATCCCGGACAACATTTTCAATAATACATTTTATCCTGGAAGATGATTTTTCCAAAGTAGATGGGACAGCCTATATATTTTTTTTTCATTTGAGAAATGAATTCATCAGCATAGGGGAGACTTGCACAGATGGAGACGATGGAATTCATACCTCATGGATTTTGCAGAAACCAGCTAAGTACTCATTCTGAAAACTTTTGAAAGCAATATTTCATATTTAAAATTCTTTTATTTCAATATTCTTATAACTGTAAACTTTATCAGATCTGATATAGTATTGTTTAATACTATATGCCCTTCTGGCTTTTGTTCATTTTTAGGTACTTATTTTTTTTAAACATCTCATTTATTAATTATTAAATATCATACTTTTGATTAAATGATTTCTAATTTAAGCATGACTTCTATACACTGCAAGAAATGATTGCTGTTTACATACATTTCTTGGTGCTTGCTGAACTTCATGTTTTCTTTATACATTTAAGTCGAATGATTTCTGAATTTAGTAATTTTTATTAAGATTTCTTTAATTATATCTTAATATAATTACACATATTTTTTTATATATATTAATACATTACTTGATGTGCTTTCATTAAGTTTATTTATAATAAATTTCTCAAATGAATTATCTTATTTTATTTAAGGGTTATATTTTCTCAAACTGAAAAGCTTAAGTATTTACACTAGGTTGTTACTTACCTAAAAGAGTAAAAGCTAAAGTAACTGGCGCCCCTAACAACATTAATCAATTCTTTCTATTTTTCCCTTGCCCATACCCATTGCTCCGCTGTCAAAACTAGCCGTTGGCAGTGAACGTATTAATTACGGTACAATATGTTCAGATATAAAGTGCTTAAGTTTTGAGTATCCTTTCTAAAGTTTATAGTATTATTTGAATTTAATTTAATGTGAACCATTTCTAAAAATTTTCGTTTAAATTTATTTTTCTCCCTATCTAAAATTTTAACATTATCGAAGTCGAAAAAATGACCTTCATTGAAATAGTGAGTGCTGAGGGCTGTTTTATCCTTATAACAGATATTTTTACAATTGGATTTATGCTGTGATACCCTAGATTTGAGAATATTTTTTGTTTCACCTAAATAAAACTTCGTACAATTTTTGCAGTCTATTTTATAAATAAGTCCTTACAATGTTTTCCTTTTTTAAAATGTTTGTAATTTTTAAACTTAAATTGGGTATTAAAGGTAATTTAAAATATTTTATATCGTTTGGATTACATATAATTTAATAGAACAAGAATAGTAAAATTTTTAATATATATTTCTGAATAATGAAAAGTGGAGATAGAACACTATTACACGTCGCTCCCCAGACTGTAATTCCATAGGTTAACGACGATTATACAAGTGCATAATAAATCTGAAGTATTACCTTTTTTGAAACAATTTGTCTCAACAAATAAAATTTATATAATATTTTATTTATTAACTAAAAAATCTATATGAGTTTTTCATCATAGGTTCATTATCCAGTTGGATACCCAGATATTACAGTCTCAAAAAAAATGTGACCTGATGGAGCAATTCTGAGGTCGGATTCAGTTTCAGCGACCCCAAAACTATAAAAATACGTTGGTGTAGTGTCTGGTACATGAAATTTTTTTTGTGTGGCTGTGTAATTAGTAAGGTAAAGGAAAAACTAATATAATTAAGAAAAACTATGGAAAATCAATTGCATTGCAATAAAAGCTAAGAGTGAACAAAATTTAATTATAAATTCTATCAGTTCTCACCTAAAATTAATTAATTCTATGACTAAAAGCTAAATGGAAAAGTGTTTAAGGATAGTTGACAATTTGGGAGCATCTGGTTATTATGGAATGTAATCTTGCAGATATCCAGATATTACAAATGTAAAATAATACCACAATCATTGCAGGATATTCCAAACAATACGTGACAAGGGCAGGAATGTCTGGAAACACTAACGAAGGTGTACCAAACTATTTTACTTCCTTTTTGCAGTGCTATTCCAGTTATAAAGATATAGAGTTGCTCTATCTAGCGGCGTCAACAGTCGTAGAGTATTAGATCATATATACATAGATGCGCCTTGAGTCCACGTCAAACCGAAATGTTTTCATTGCTATATCCAGGTAGATTTCACCTTCCCGCTTCTATAATTAGTCCGGTCAATTTAGACCAAAAAATGAGAGTAAAGTTACATAAAGTCCCAACAAGCTGAATTTCAGTGAAATTGTTCAAAATATAATTATAAACAATGTCTAGAAGTTCCCCATCATTCCCCTGTAAGGAAAAAATTTAATTCAAGGTCAAAGGTCAAAAAAATGAGTTTTTCGCGATTTTCAGCAAAACGGTAAGTTTTATCATAAAAGTACTTCAGACAAAAATTGTAGATCATAAAATTATCTATAAAAAATGTATCAATACTTTTTTTCTTACGAGCCACCGTTTCTGAGATATAACGATTCAAAAAGTTATAAAAGTTGTTATCGTCATAATATGCATGAGTACGCCACGTATATACATCTAGAGTTGTAATATTTTATATAATATATATATATATATATGTATGTATGTATATATATATATATATATATATATATATATATATATATATATTATATATTAAATGTTTAAATATTTTTCTATCGGTCATTGTAACTTATACTTACAATATAAAATATACATAAGTTTTAACTACAAGAATATCAGGTAAAATGAAAAAGTTCAAGTGTGGCTTGGTTATCAGCTAGACCCTACAGACTGGGGTTGGAAGTTGGTCAACAATATATTAGAGCCAGTTCAAACTTTACTTCCACCTGCGCCGGAAAAACTGCTGAACACTATTTTTTGCAACTGCAAAAAGGGATGCAGTGCTAAATGTGGTTGCAAAAAAGTCGGACTGTCTTGTTCTTTGGCATGCACAAATTGTCAAGGCCGGTCGTGCTCTAATATTGAATCACAAACAATGGAGGATTCGTTTGACTCCGACGAAGTATCATGCGATACATCGCTATTGACGCAATTTACTTGCATCCAAAATGAAGATGAAGAAGAAGCAGGAGAAGAAGAACAAGAAGAAGATCAAGAAGAAGAACAAGAATTTGAAACTTACGAATAAGACGAATAAACTTCAACACTTTTTTTTCATTTACATCGCTTTTATCTTTCCCAATCTTTGAAAATTTCCGTTATTTTGCAATAGTTTTACATTAAACAGGATCACAACTGACCCGTGGAGTAGGCCTACTGGGGAATCCACGTTAAAAAAAAACGCGCTAAGTACACTACCTCATAGGTGGCGTGGAAACGTGTGCATATTATGACGATAACAACTTTTATAACTTTTTGAATCGTTATATCTCAGAAACGGTGGCTCGTAAGAAAAAAAGTATTGATACATTTTTTATAGATAATTTTATGATCTACAATTTTTGTCTGAGGTACTTTTATGATAAAACTTACCGTTTTGCTGAAAATCGCGAAAAACTCATTTTTTTGACCTTTGACCTTGAATTAAATTTTTTCCTTACAGGGGAATGATGGGGAACTTCTAGACATTGTTTATAATTATGTTTTGAACAACTTCACAGAAATTCAGCTTGTTGGGACTTTATGTAACTTCGAATGTCTAAATTGACCGGACTAAATGGTTTGTTTACAATTGGCTTTGTATATGTTCTACATAAAACAAATCAACATTAATGCCATAAGTGGGGTCCAATTTCAATACTCTTTAACCTCTTCAGGGGCATAGGCACATATGTGTACGTTTAAAAATAAATTCCGCAAAATGAAATTCACCGAATTTCTTATTGCTCAGTGGCTACAGCTGTTACCATTTGCTTTGTTTCCAACCACAAGCGACATCCAATGGCCAAGATTCGCACATCTTCAGTTGTTTACTTGTTTTGACAATAAAAAGCATTTTTAACTTTTGCTGCTAAATTAATTTAAACAAACAATTCGTCCCTGAAGATGTTAAATAAAATACTAAAACTTATATTTGTTGTTTATTAAATTGTTTGCTATGAAATTGGCACAGACTTCATTTTTTTTTTTACTTTTTAGAGAGATATTTATATTTCAGGCCCACAAAATCAAGTTTAGCGGCATTTAAAAGATTTATGCCTACACAGAAAAAAAGGATATCTTGAATCAAAGCAAAACGATCTTGAACCAAGGCCACGATGGCTTTCGATATGTTCAACGCCATGACTGTCTTGGATCAAGTCCGCCGTGATCTTGGCATTTGAGGTCCCAGATTTAAGGACATTTCCTTAAATCAAAGCCACTTAACCATTTATTTAAGATCATATTATCTTTATCCAAGATCATATTATCTTACACCAAGTCTTGGTTTAAGATAATATAATATTGAATGAAGAGAATTATAATCTGGATTTAAGATTATCATTCTCTTGATTCAAGATTATATTATCTTAAACCAAGACTTGGAGTAAGATAAAGACCCCACAGTCAGGTCCAGGGTTAATAGAATGGTAAATATTTTGAAAAAATTTCCCACACATGTATAATATTATTTCGCACGAAATATGATACTTTCTTACTGTTAATTTTTTAAGTAAATTTGAAAATCCCCATCGTTTGAGGGTAACAGATACAAATTCGTCCATTTTAAAGCAGATAAAAACAATGGTACAACTGACGGAAAAAAAAACGTAACTCTCCCGCGCATATCTTGAATTACTGCGCAAATTGTATGCCAGCCAACAATAACAACGGGCGAGTCTACTGTATATCTACGTGGGGTGAGGCCGGCAAACTCTTTACCGTTAGACAACTGGGGCTTTGAGTCAAGATAATAACTCTTGATTCTCTGTTACTATTTTAAATGCCATGCATTTAAGGAAAAAATCCTTGACACAAGGATTTTTTTACCAAGAGAATAATTAAAGGAAACCAAAGTCACAGATAATCTTAAACCGAGGATACATGATCTTAAAAGAAGATTATTACCTCGATTTAAGATACTATAAATCAAAGATAATTTATTATCTTCTGCCAAGATAACCTTTTTTTCTGTGTATGTGCAAAAATTATCAGATTCATTTTGATCTGTTTGGTCAAGAAACTAAAAATGCAACGTTTTGATTGGCCTATATATTGTTTGTGAAATAGTCAAAATAAATTTTATACCAGTGAGTATAGACCCAACAAGCTACAAGTTTGCCTAACAGTTTGCAATTAGCTTTTGTTTTTAATCTGCAATTATATTTTTAAATTTTAAACATAGCCTGTATGGCTACCTAGCCAACTCTTGACATCCCCGGCACCTAAGAATTTCGCGCCCCAGCGAAATGGTAATCTTTATTGAAAAACAAAATATTTACAATACATAATAAAATACTATCTATATATTACATTTTCTTCTGTTGAGACTCTGCAGAGGCACATGCATCTCCATACTCATTTTCCATCACGACTGTCACCCATTTGGAATCTCTGGAAACTACTTTCCTCGTCGGGAATCTCTTTACTTATTTTCTGCTGCATTTTTCCATATTGAAAGCCTGTTTGAACAACTCTTAGATACGCTTGCGTAGCTACCCAACTGACCTAATATGGACTCGACGAATTTCCTAGCCAACTCTTGACAATATTTTTGCAACTTTCGCTCCATTGTATCCACGTATGGATATTTGTAGGTAAAGAAAAATATACCACAATATCCACAGTTGGACTTTTTTACAATATTCTCATAAAAATTATTAGAATGCATTAAATAAAAATAAATTCAGTCCGGTTTGATACATTTTTTAAATTAATTAAAGGAGGGTATCGCATTTTGGGCTAAATCGCCTGCAACGATAAGACTTTACATGCTTATAAATGCATAAAAAATAAATTTCAGCCCTTTTTACATCCCGGAACATACTTTAATTAATTATTTTAATTAAGAATTTTGACATATGCCAATGTACGAATGCACGAAACTTCAAGTGTCAAATGTCATCTCGTCAAAATAAAAATAACTTTGCACATTAACTACTACAGTGGGGCCAGAAGAAAGAGCCTGTGTTGTGTTCACTGCTCTTGACTATAATATTAAAATATTTTGTTGGTTTTATTAGTTTTTACGGATTTAATATATTATACTGAATGTGTAATTAGACTTATTTGACTAGTTTCTTAGGTTTCAGTACGATTATGGAGTTATTTTTGAGGTATTTATACTATAATAACATTGTAAGCAAACCAGCAGTTTCACCGATAAACCAAAGCATGTAGTTCCATAGGACAGTGTTACCCAAGATAAGTAATTTAATGTGGCTTTCAGGATGTTAAATTAGTTTATTTCCATGATATGATTTAAAACTAGATTATGAAAAAGTTACACATATACTTTTAACTTTTAATATTAATTAAATATATTTATTTAAAAATAAATATATTTAATTAATATTGTACAGTGTTTTTATTATACATTCTACCTAAATGTATTTATGTTGGTTTTTAGATAAACAAAAAATATTGCTTTTTTTAATATGATAGTCACATTTAGCGCAAGAATAATGCGATGTTGTCGGGTTTTCGATAACAAATAATTCCTGAGTTTTTAATTTTTGTTTCATTTTGTTCTTTATTAACAAATAACTCAGTTTTTTATCATGCGCAAACGAGTTGTTTTGGATGTCAAATGTCATACTTTCATTAATTTTATTCACGGATTATTTTTGTTTTGTTTTGAACTGTGTTGGTATTTAGTTTGGATTTGTTTAGTTTTTGCTGTTTACAGTTTTATTGATAATAATGATGGATTTAGACGAAGTTTTGGAGGCGATCGTGGTTTTGGGAGACCTTGAGGATGCTGAAGAACAAGCTGAAGACCCTCCACGAGCTTTTCTGCCGTGGACAAATCCATTTACGGAATTTTTATTTACTTTTGTGTGAGAAAATAACAATAAACATATAGGTTAGGAACAAAACTGATATGTAATGCGCCGACGCGTGTCACATAATATGATTGGACATAGTTTGTATAAAAACTTGACAACGTTGTAAATATGAGAATAGCAATATCTGCACACGTGTGATGTGACAGATCACTCCGACCGAAAATTATCCACCTCACGCGTTTATTTCCACACGAAACCAGAATAGACTCCCTGGATAGTCTATTCCATTCTAACAAAAAACTTTGTATGAAGTAAGAATTCTTATAATTTTATGTTATATGTGAAGAAAAAATAATTGGTTAAAATAATTAAAAGTAAACAGCAGGTAAACGAACATGCTTGATTCGCAGATGTTAAGCCCTAACGTTGGATAAATTATAAACTTTTCGAGTTTGTATGTAAATTAAAAGCGCCATTCCCGAAAACATGCAAGTTTTCGTCTAAAATATGAAATTAAAACAAGTTAAACAAACTGTGAAGATATGCAGTGCTTCGCATTCCATTATATACTATTAACGGTGGATTGTATTTTGCGTTCGATATACCAAATGTAATTTTCTGGTTTGTAATAAAACTCGGATTTTTGGCAGGTTTTAATGCGTCACTTTATTTTATCGCTAAAGTTTCTCCCCTCTTTGGGGGCTTTATCAAAGCTAAAAGATAACAACTATTGTTAATAATAATAATAATGATAACATATAACAATCATTATTATTATTATTATTAACAATAGTTGTTATCTTTTAGCTTTGCTAAAGCCCCCAAAGAGGGGAGAAACGTTAGCGATAAAATAAAGTGACGCATTAAAACCTGCCAAAAAATCCAAGTTTTAATACAAACCAGAAAATTACATTTGAATTTTGGCAACCTATATGGTATTTACCTACAAATACCAAATATGATTTTTATGAGCTTGTGCGTTTACTTTATTTTGTATACTATGAGGAAGTTAAGATTTTTGTTTATGAATATATATTTTTTTTAATTATATTTTGACTGTCTATCTTGTTATGTTCTGAACATCGTATCTTCAAACAATCTATTTTTGGTTCCTTGTTCAGCTCTGCTCATTTTCACTGATAATAAATTGGAGTTAAGTTATCAATAAATTATCAAACTCCTACTTTTAATACAACGTAACTTATAAACTAATTAATTGGTTTGGACTTTTTTTCTATCGATATACCAAATACCAAATATGATTGTTATGAGCTTGTGCGTGTACTTTATTTTGTATACTATGAGGAAGTCAAGTTTTTTGTTTATGAATATATATTTTTTTAAATTTATATTTTGACTGTCTATCTATCTTGTTATGTTCTGAACATCATATCTTCAAACAATCCATGTTTGGTTCCTTCTAGTAATCAGTTCTGCTCATTTTGACTGATAATAAATTGGAGTTAAGTTATCAATAAATTATCAAACTCCTACTTTTAATACAACGTAACTTATAAACTAATTAATTGGTTTGGACTTTTTTTCTATCGATATACCAAATACCAAATATGATTGTTATGAGCTTGTGCGTGTACTTTATTTTGTATACTATGAGGAAGTCAAGTTTTTTGTTTATGAATATATATTTTTTTAAATTTATATTTTGACTGTCTATCTATCTTGTTATGTTCTGAACATCATATCTTCAAACAATCCTTGTTTGGTTCCTTCTAGTAATCAGTTCTGCTCATTTTGACTGATAATAAATTGGAGTTAAGTTATCAATAAATTATCAAACTCCTACTTTTAATACAACGTAACTTATAAACTAATTAATTGGTTTGGACTTTTTTTCTATCGATATACCAAATACCAAATATGATTGTTATGAGCTTGTGCGTTTACTTTATTTTGTATACTATGAGGAAGTTAAGATTTTTGTTTATGAATATATATTTTTTTTAATTATATTTTGACTGTCTATCTTGTTATGTTCTGAACATCGTATCTTCAAACAATCTATTTTTGGTTCCTTGTTCAGCTCTGCTCATTTTCACTGATAATAAATTGGAGTTAAGTTATCAATAAATTATCAAACTCCTACTTTTAATACAACGTAACTTATAAACTAATTAATTGGTTTGGACTTTTTTTCTATCGATATACCAAATACCAAATATGATTGTTATGAGCTTGTGCGTGTACTTTATTTTGTATACTATGAGGAAGTCAAGTTTTTTGTTTATGAATATATATTTTTTTAAATTTATATTTTGACTGTCTATCTATCTTGTTATGTTCTGAACATCATATCTTCAAACAATCCATGTTTGGTTCCTTCTAGTAATCAGTTCTGCTCATTTTGACTGATAATAAATTGGAGTTAAGTTATCAATAAATTATCAAACTCCTACTTTTAATACAACGTAACTTATAAACTAATTAATTGGTTTGGACTTTTTTTCTATCGATATACCAAATACCAAATATGATTGTTATGAGCTTGTGCGTGTACTTTATTTTGTATACTATGAGGAAGTCAAGTTTTTTGTTTATGAATATGTATTTTTTTAAATTTATATTTTGACTGTCTATCTATCTTGTTATGTTCTGAACATCATATCTTCAAACAATCCTTGTTTGGTTCCTTCTAGTAATCAGTTCTGCTCATTTTGACTGATAATAAATTGGAGTTAAGTTATCAATAAATTATCAAACTCCTACTTTTAATACAACGTAACTTATAAACTAATTAATTGGTTTGGACTTTTTTTCTATCGATATACCAAATACCAAATATGATTGTTATGAGCTTGTGCGTGTACTTTATTTTGTATACTATGAGGAAGTCAAGTTTTTTGTTTATGAATATATATTTTTTTAAATTTATATTTTGACTGTCTATCTATCTTGTTATGTTCTGAACATCATATCTTCAAACAATCCATGTTTGGTTCCTTCTAGTAATCAGTTCTGCTCATTTTGACTGATAATAAATTGGAGTTAAGTTATCAATAAATTATCAAACTCCTACTTTTAATACAACGTAGCTTATAAACCAATTAATTAATTGGTTTGGACTTTTTTTCTATCGATATACCAAATACCAAGTATGATTTTTATGAGATTGTGTGTGTAATCTATTTTGTATACTATGGGGAAGTTAAGTTTGTTGTTTATGAATATATATTTTTTTTAAATTTTTATTTTGACTGTCTATCTATCTTGTTATGTTCTAAACATCGTATCTTCAAACAATCCATGTTTGGTTCCTTCTAGTAATCAGCTCTGCTCATTTTGACTGATAATAAATTGGAGTTAAGTTATCAATAAATTATCAAACTCCTACTTTTAATACAACGTAACTTATAAACTAATTAATTGGTTTGGACTTTTTTTCTATCGATATACCAAATACCAAATATGATTGTTATGAGCTTGTGCGTGTACTTTATTTTGTATACTATGAGGAAGTCAAGTTTTTTGTTTATGAATATATATTTTTTTAAATTTATATTTTGACTGTCTATCTATCTTGTTATGTTCTGAACATCATATCTTCAAACAATCCTTGTTTGGTTCCTTCTAGTAATCAGTTCTGCTCATTTTGACTGATAATAAATTGGAGTTAAGTTATCAATAAATTATCAAACTCCTACTTTTAATACAACGTAACTTATAAACTAATTAATTGGTTTGGACTTTTTTTCTATCGATATACCAAATACCAAATATGATTGTTATGAGCTTGTGCGTGTACTTTATTTTGTATACTATGAGGAAGTCAAGTTTTTTGTTTATGAATATATATTTTTTTAAATTTATATTTTGACTGTCTATCTATTTTGTTATGTTCTAAACATCGTATCTTCAAACAATCCATGTTTGGTTCCTTCTAGTAATCAGTTCTGCTCATTTTGACTGATAATAAATTGGAGTTAAGTTATCAATAAATTATCAAACTCCTACTTTTAATACAACGTAGCTTATAAACCAATTAATTAATTGGTTTGGACTTTTTTTCTATCGATATACCAAATACCAAGTATGATTTTTATGAGATTGTGTGTGTAATCTATTTTGTATACTATGGGGAAGTTAAGTTTGTTGTTTATGAATATATATATTTTTTAAATTTATATTTTGACTGTCTATCTATTTTGTTATGTTCTAAACATCGTATCTTCAAACAATCCATGTTTGGTTCCTTCTAGTAATCAGTTCTGCTCATTTTGACTGATAATAAATTGGAGTTAAGTTATCAATAAATTATCAAACTCCTACTTTTAATACAACGTAGCTTATAAACCAATTAATTAATTGGTTTGGACTTTTTGTTATGTTCTAAACATCGTATCTTCAAACAATCCATGTTTGGTTCCTTCTAGTAATCAGTTCTGCTCATTTTGACTGATAATAAATTGGAGTTAAGTTATCAATAAATTATCAAACTCCTACTTTTAATACAACGTAGCTTATAAACCAATTAATTAATTGGTTTGGACTTTTTTTCTATCGATATACCAAATACCAAGTATGATTTTTATGAGATTGTGTGTGTAATCTATTTTGTATACTATGGGGAAGTTAAGTTTGTTGTTTATGAATATATATTTTTTTTAAATTTATATTTTGACTGTCTATCTATCTTGTTATGTTCTAAACATCGTATCTTCAAACAATCCATGTTTGGTTCCTTCTAGTAATCAGCTCTGCTCATTTTGACTGATAATAAATTGGAGTTCAGTTATCAATAAATTATCAAACTCCTACTTTTAATACAACGTAACTTATAAACTAATTAATTGGTTTGGACTTTTTTTCTATCGATATACCAAATACCAAATATGATTGTTATGAGCCTGTGCGTGTACTTTATTTTGTATACTATGAGGAAGTCAAGTTTTTTGTTTATGAATATATATTTTTTTAAATTTATATTTTGACTGTCTATCTATCTTGTTATGTTCTGAATATCATATCTTCAAACAATCCATGTTTGGTTCCTTCTAGTAATCAGCTCTGCTCATTTTGACTGATAATAAATTGGAGTTAAGTTATCAATAACTTATGAAACTCCTACTCATATCAATAACTTATGAAACTCCTACTTTCAATACAACGTAGCTTATAAACTAATTAATTAATTGGTTTGGACTTGAATATAAAAAAAAAACACCAAACCAGCCCAAAACCAAAGTTATCATAAACCATGGTTAACGTTAACGTTGGTTTGCGTTGGTTTTGCGCCTGTTTTTTTTTTGTAAAAATTAAGATTTAATAACCTCATCATCAGGACATTGTCTTGCCGCTTTTGACCATTATCGTTAATGACCGGGCAAAGATGTTAACATAAAAATATTAACTATTAATAAAATTTTATTACGGAAATTTTGAAAAAAAATAACTATTGAGTCAGTAATTATAATTATTGACTTTCCTCGGAGAGTTCCTAATAAACTCTTCTAGCACATAGTGCTATGAGGAGTTTACTAAAGACGCTAAAAAGTCTTTTACTAGTTATACGCAATTACACATAAGATTTTAAATTTAACTAAAATATGTAATACTTTCCCCGATGACTCTTACGTTGGTAAAAAAAGTTGACTGCTTTTATTACGTTTCTTGACGTTTTATATTAAGAAAAGGTAATTTCCGTCAAAAAAAAATCTGTCGGTCTGTCTGTCCAGAAAATTTGTGACAACGATAACTCAAGGCCGCTTTGAGCTAAATTAAAATTTGGACATAATGTTTTTTATTTAATTAATAACTATAATTATAATTTATTGATGAACTTAATATAACTTATATAATCTAAACTTAACCAAATAATAAATACGCTATATGTTAAAATTATTATTATTATTATTAATTTATTATTTATAATATTTCTTGTTCTTTTTATATCAAATAATGAAAAAATCTTGCTTTTAAGAACACTTTAATAAAAAACTAAATATATATGAACAGTTCCAAAGTTTCGAAGGTAATTTACCCCTCTTCTTCAGGGTCAAAATTAAAAAATTAATAGAAATAAAAAATTATATAAAGTTAAAATCTAATTGTCAGAAAACTGATAGATGAAAATTAATTAAAATATATGAAACGTTGCAAGCACCCTGTCAAAACATCGGCACTATTGGGAAAACTAATAACACGCTATTAGAACAGGGTAGCATAACATAATTACAATTTTACTACTAATCCTCACTGAATTACTACCAAGAAAAGAACATGCAAGTCTTCAGGTGTTGAAGCTGAGACTAATATTGTGGAATCATCTGCAAATAGTATTCAGTCCTTTTTTTATATGTTCCGGCAGATCATTAATATAAATAAGAAGTAAGAGGGGCCCAAGAATTGAACCTTGTGGTCCCCTAATTTTACAAAGTAAGGCTTGGACTTAAACTTACGATTTACTTTAACATTTAATTTTCTTTGCGTTAATAATAATAATAATAATATAATAATATATATTTATTGCCAAACAGAAAACCATTTACACGGAAAGAAATTAGTGGGCTCTGCGCTATACATTATAAGATATTTGGTAACAGTGGCAAATTATAGTGATTTAAGCTATAGATTATAAGGGACACAATAACTAATAATGTTAAAAATAAATTGGAAACGATTATATATATTACAGACACGATTATATTTATTACAGGCACTATTATAAATTTACAGAAATTTTATTATATTATAAAAATTATTAGCACGGACAATAATTAAATCTATTTAAGCTATAAATGCCATACTATTTGTTATATTTTATTATTCACTAAACAATTAAAGTATTTCATATAAATTTTTACACTGACTGCCATAATTGTAAGAGAAAGCCTTGTATTTATATAATAAGCGATTATAATTTGCTTGGTATGTGTGTTATAGCGCTCCTAGCTATAATTTTTTTTTCCGTGTACAGGACAATATATAATAGAAAACAAAGAGAAAATATATGCTATAATAAATTAAATAACCTAAAACTAAACCTAAATAAAAAGTTAGGTTACATTATCTATATATATATAAAAAAAAATAATAATTATTTGGCCAACGGGCCATAGTAATACAATCAATTAAGTAATTAATAGTGTTGAAGTGAAGGTCACAACTATTGCAGTACGTATTAACATAATGCATCATATTATAAATAGAATTACTCCGCATAATATTGGTTCTTGCATTACGGTTATAAAATGTAAGGTATGTTCTTGTATGATTTCGGGGTACATAAAAGTTAAGATTAAATAAAATGAAGGGCGAGTCGATTTTACCATTAAGTAGAAAATACAAGAACTTAACACTAGAAAAGATTCTACGCTGTTCAAGAGATACAAAGTCAAATTGTGACAACAAAACATTATAATCATAGCCTCTACTCAGGTAAATATCTGAAGATTTGAGATATAATAACTTTAAAAATTTTTTCTGAACCTTCTCTAACTGTTGTTTATGTGTTTCGTAATAAGGAGACCAGATGATACTACAATATTCTAATTTGGAACCTATAAAAGAATTATACAAAGTTTTGAGAGCAAGTTCATTATTAAAGCCCCTGGAGTTTCTCACAATAAACCCATATGTCCTCATTGAAGCCGAAGTTATATTATCAATGTGCTCTTTAAATGAAAAATCGCTGGTAAAAGTAACACCTAAGTCTTTAAAAGAGTAAAGTCTTTCCAGAGGAGAACCATTTACGGTATAATTAAAGACAAAGGGCTGCTGTTTTCGCGTACATTTATGTTTACATTACACCACTCCTGCACTAAATCAAGGACTGCCTGAAGTCTCTCACAATCAACATTATCAATGATCTCCAGAAATAACTTTAAATCATCAGCAAAGAACAAGTGCAGGCACTCTATGCATTTTCCAAGGTCATTAATAAATAATAAAAAAAGTAGGGGACCAAGATTAGAGCCTTGAGGAACTCCTGACTTAGCTAAAAACAGAAAAGACATAAAACCGTTGTAAAAAACATAGAGGAACCTATCACTCAAATAAGATATAAAAAGTTTGATCAATGCATCGCTAAAACCAAACTTTCGAAGTTTCCGGATAATAATCGGATGATCAATACGATCAAAAGCCTTCATGAAATCTGTATAAATCACATCTGCTTGTCCTTTGTTGTCCACAGTACTAGAAATAAAATGCGAGAACTCAGTAAGATTAGTAACTGTGGAGCGTTTTTCCATAAGAGTAAGAGTATAGCCAGTTAATAATGTATGGTGGGAATTCCATAAAATTAAGTTTAATAGTCCTTAAATTTAATGGTAATTCTATTGAATTTTATTTGTAAGTTGTAGGTTCTACAAAATAATGAAAAAAGGTTTAAATTTTCTCAATGCTTTATTAGATTTATCAGAATCCGATCACACCGAAATAAGAGATATATGTTTAGAGTTTTTTACATTTATCCTATCTAGAGACTTATCTGTAAATATATTATTACATTCATCAGAATCCGATTCGGTAGTCGTTCAAATAATACATGAATTAGATTTTCTATTTTTTTTAATATGTTTTAACTTTTTTACCAATCCAGTATTAGATTTATTAAAAATCTGACTCGGCCAATCAAATTCATGAATATTTTCTAATTTTATTCCTATTTTTACCCTTATCCACTACTTTAGAATCTGTTTCCGCCAAAACAACATATTTCTTTTTATTGTTTCTAGATCAATATAATTTTTTATGCTTTGATTTATTTTGAAACTACTAGTTTTTTGAGAATAACTTGTTATTGACATTAGGGGCTGTCCATATATTACGTAACGCAATTTAAAAAAAAATTGACCCCCCCTGTGTAACAAACTGTCACATTTACCAATACCCCCCCCCTGTGTAACGCGTAACAATATAAAAAATTTTATTTGTAAAAAAATATTCATAATCAATATCACACAGGGAAAAATACTAGGTACCTCTTTTTACACTGAGTGTCACATATAACATGTATATTGTTTATGCACAGGTACACAAAATAGTACACACATTGGTATTTTGTGAGTAAAAATTCCGCGAAAATGTATAATCGCCGATGATTCATCGGCAAGATCACGTAAGAACAGGGCCGTAAGATTTTTTTTTAATATCAATGTCAACAGTTTTTTTACTAATTACAATATTATTTAAATATGCATAGTTTCGTCAATTTTTGTGTGAAAAAGGGAATTATGGTCCACTAAATAGTAATTTTTGTTTTAATAAAAATACATCTGCCAAGCTTAGGAAATAAACATTAAATTTATTAAATTCCGTTACGTAACGTTTACCTAGACCCCCCTCCCCCCTGTCACAAACTGTAACAATTTCTCTGACCCCCCCCCCCCTAGGCGCGTTACTTAATATGTGGACAGCCCCTTATGAACATTTCCTCAAGCGATATACAGGTTTATGATCTATGGATCTATGAGTTTATGAAAAATATGTTTCATAGACTCCTAATATGTAATATTCAATATTTTTTATGAATACTACACTGTAAAAAGTAAATTGAATATTCAGTTACAAAAAGTTATTATCCTATACAATTGTACACTCTAAATTTGTCCGTCAATCTTACAGTAGTTTTAACTGTAATAATTTACAATGTCAGAATGTGAATTTACAATATTTATTAAATTAACCTCAATATTACTGGGTTTAGTAAAACCTCAGCTCTTTTCCTGTCGGTACAATAAGTTTGCATTAAAATTCATGCATGTGGTCTAAAAACCCGGCACTTTTACAGACAGTCCCGAAAATTACAAGAGCCCATAATAATGCTTGAAATACTTATTAAACTCGCTGCTTTAATCACTGTGAAATCACAGGTACCTGTAAAATCAAGGCCGGTAATGCTCCATCGGGGCCATGTTCGCTGTTTATTGACGTAAATAGTAAGTTAATATAAGAATAATTTGGTAGTTATGTATCATTGTACTTTTTGTGGGCATTCGTTCAATATAGTAAACAAATACAATGCGCACTTATACCTTCATAGGTATAATACTAATAGAAAAACATTTAATAAAATGAAATAAAAACACAGCAAATATAACCGCAATTTTAACCCAAAACATTTCTGTAAATTTACAGGGTTCCTTAAAAATGGTTAAGTATCACAGCGATTTTATGGACAAAATAGATTAAAATCACTGTAAAAATACAAGACTACAGTAAATCTGCAGTAATATTGCTTGAAAATTACCATAATAATAGCTTACATTCTACAAAAGATAGCAGTAAAATTACCAAAATAAAAATTCACATTTTACAGATAACTGTGAATTTACAGTATTGATTTAAATTTACCACTTTCTTTGCTGGCAACATATTATTATTATTATACATAAGAGAAAAGTTGAGGTATAAACCTATTTAACTCAATTTCGTTTACATAATAAAAGAGTGCATAAATTACAATTATATAAAATTGAACAACATCATGCGGCAAAGAGTTCCAAGTAGCAAAAACACGGTTGCACAAAAATGATGTTCTGTGTGTTGTTCTGTAGTGTTCATGTCTTATCTTAAAGTTATGCCCTCTGAGACGATCGTCATTGTTAAGAGTGAAAATGTTCTGTAGGTTTATGGAAAATGTATTATGTAAAATGCGGTATGTCATCAAGAGAGAACCTCTTTCCAATCTGTCCAACACAGTGGGAAGACCGAATATTTGGAGCCTATCTTCATAGGAGGGACGAGTTCTTCCATAGGGCAGTCTCGTGGCGGTCCGCTGAATGTTCTCCAAAGAGTTGATATCCCGCACTAAGGTTGGATGCCAAACGGAAAACCCAAATTCAACTATCGGACGAATAAAAGTTTTGTACAAACATGTAGCAGTTGGTACTGAGGGCCGAGAGAAAACTTTTTTAAACAAAAACAGAGTTTTTTTTCGTCTTATTACATATATTATTAATATGTTCAGTCCATGACAAGTCCCTAGTCACCAATACACCAAGATCAATATGTTTATCCACTTTTTTTAGTACAATGTTATTTAGGTAATAGTTTATTTCAGGATTGTTTTTGCCTAAATGTAGAACCACACACTTGTCAATATTTAATGGAATCATCCATGTTTTACTCCAATTCAAAATTATATTTATATCATGCTGGATGAGATGATGATCTAGTAGAGGGTGTCCATAAAATTTTGAATCATCAGCAAAGAACGAACTGATACACGAAAGCAGTCTAGGTAAATCAGACGTAAAAATCAAAAATAGGAGAGGTCCTAACACGGAGCCCTGAGGAACACCACTGTCAACTGTGTACAATCTTTACCTACTTTATTTGCTGTAAAATTACCATATTTGCATTTACAGTGTACTTTAATTTTTGTTAAAAACAAGCAACATTTCACGTCCGTCCTTAAATATTTAAGTACATGACTAGAACTATAGTATTTTTAAAAAAAATAAAGTAGTTTTTTATAGAAACTTCCTATACATTTCTAACTGAATATTTTTTACTATAGGTTGGTACAATGTTCCAATGACACATACAGCCTGTTCCAGAACTCGCGTACCGAAATTTAAGAGGTGATTCTACATCCAAAAATATGAAAAAAAGTTTCTATAAAGGTTGATCCGGAAATGAGCCCTAAGGGAGCTACGGCCCTTCGAAGATGACGTATTGAATGGGGAACAAAAAAAAGCACCAATAAAATTTTAATGCTGCAGGGTGATTCTTCATTTAAAACTGAGCAAAAAAGTATTATACACCAAAACACCTAAATTTAATATTAAAGGAGTAATAGCCTTTTAAAAAGTAACGTTTTTGGTGGCACAAAATGTTACTTCCTCTTAATTGCATTTTTTTTTGATAACAACCTCTACAGTGTTACACTATATGATATTTTATATGTATTTTTACTCTAGATATCTATATTTTTTACAACAAATCCAAAAAACATACACATAGAAAAGTTTGGGGCAAAAATGTTTTAAGCCTCATATATTTTGTCCGTCTGGGCACGCCTCTGGATAAATTAAAAAAATAAATTAACATAAACTTATTGCCCTTATTAATACTAGTATACATGCAAAAGCTCGCCGCTCTAGCTTAAACGGTACCCGAGTTATTAATTAAAAACCTTATTTTTATTACAATTTTAAAGGACCCTAGATCCCTTAGGGCTCATTTCCGGACCAACCTTTATAGGAACTTTTTTTATATTTTTGGATCTAGAATCACCTCTTAAATTTTGGCATGCCAGTTATGGATCACCCTGTATACCACAACTGCAAATTGTGGAAATGAGTTACAGGCTTGGGAATTTTAAGTGCATATGTTACGGGCAAAGAGGATAATGGGCATTGACGACAATGGCCGGTCAATGATAAGAATAATAAATTGGATATTATTGTGGTTTGGTTTGGTTCTGGCTGGTTTGGTGTTTTTTTACTGGTGGGTCGTTGGTTTACATTAACGTTGGTTTTGCGCCTGTTTGGTTAGTTGTTTAACTTTCAATTTATTGTCGATAATGTCTATTATTATCATCACTGACCGGCCATTGTCAACAATTTCCGAATTATCGTCTTTGCCCGTAAGACATACACGATTTGGACTTCTTCTTTTTCTTAAAAAGTGTTAAAATAAGTCTTGCGGAGCTTCATTTTAAACTGCTTTGTATCTTTCACAAAAAAAGGTATTAAGGCGCCTTTTCACGGAGCAATTTGTATTTGGTGCTATGCAATTTTGTTGCAAGAATGATTGAATGCGCATGCGCATGCCTACAGGCAAGTTTGATGCTATTTTCAAGCCATTAAATTATTAGAATATGTTCTATTTTTCGACGATTTTCACGCAAGTTTTAGGTTTTTTTCGTGGTACCAACCTGTAAAAAAGTTACCAAAGCGGGTGAAACTTGGTCATTTTGGATATTAGTGTCATTTTTGGTAATTTTATGTTCAATTTTCTGCAGAAATGTGTGGCCTTGTCCATGCGAAGGTAATTTCTAAAGTTTTTTAAATCCCTTCACTCCCTAAACTCGTTAATAATGTTTTTTTTCTTCAAGCGTACTAAAATTTTCATATTTTATAACTGAACAAACTAGAAGTGATCTATTTTTTTACAGTAAAAAAATGAGTTCATTGTTGTACGCCGTAAAAAAAGTTAGTTAGCAAAACCACCACTGGCGGCAACACTCTTTGACTTTGATGACAGCCATACTTCAAACTTGTTTGTTCATTAGGTAAACAGGTGGTTGACTCGAGATTCTGTACAAAAACCTTGTGTGAAATTGATTAAAAATGATTGAGGAAGAATATATGGTTTATACACCTACACCTCTCTGAAATTGAAAATGCTACATTAGACAAGTTACCATCGAAATCACGAAAAGTGTACGATTTAGCCTACGAAAAAAATATAAAATGAGCTAAGGAAGGTTTAAGTTTATTTTGAAAGGGTTTTATTGGCCTATTTTAATAAAAAAAACATACTTTATTACTGAATAAATTAAATTAAAAAATTAATATTTAAAAAATATATATAGGATGCTTGAAGAAAAAATAGTATGTTTCACTAAGAGGAAAGGTGCTTTTTTTTACTCGTCTATAGTTTCCGGACTCCGCTTCGCGTCGTCCGTAAATTCTACAGACTAGTAAAAAAAATCTTCACTTTTCCTCTTAGTAAAACAATATACTATTTCTGAGTCCTCTGTCCAGCCAAGTTTTTACCCAATGTGATTTTGGCGTTCTTTTCTTCCGATTTCTTCTTACTAATTGCACAATTGTACAATTTCACATGTTAATAATAATAGGCCGGGCTGTCTAAGCGAAGCCATAACTAAAAAACTTCCTTAAAAAGCAAATGCCATGTTATGTTTTTGTCAACAAACGCAGAGACAAGTCAAAATTATCTGGTTGTCAGCACCTTAAACTTGCGTATAATTATCTCCGTGAAAAGGCAAATCAGTGTGAAATTGTCCTTATGCTATATATAGGACCAAACTTGCATAGCACCAAACTTGCGTACAAATAACTCCGTGAAAAGGCGCCTTTAGCTAGTATATAGAATGTAGGGGGAGTAACATGATACGCTAGACGCAGAATTGTATTATATTAAATTATGCGATTATGCGATCAAAAAGAAAGGCGTTAAATCATACCAAGACAAGACATCTGAACAACACTTGATTAAAATTTTTATTTTTATTAATCGAGTATTAGGGTGGAACTTATATTTTTTTATTATCTTAACATTTTCATTTAGGTGTTACTAGAAAATTCTGAAAATATGTGAGTGATCCAATTTCTCTAAGGGTCCTAATTGGGCTCCTAAAATTCGTAAAATTACCCATAAATCGTAAAAATTGTTGAAAATTGTCATTAATTTTTGTATAAATGAAATCCTATATATCGTCATCTAAAGGCTCTAACGGTCTAACTCCAAAACGTCATATTTTTCAGGAGACGTAAAAAACGATTTAAAACTTAATTATAGCAATTTAGAACTTTAAAACTAGCTTGTTCACAGGTAAAAATGTTTGAAATGTGTTAATGTATTTAAAACTTTTCATTGTTATCTATTTTATATAAATTATTTGAAAATTAAATTTTAACCACAGAATCTAAATTCACTAATGGTCTAACTCCAAGGGAAGATAAAAGAGGATACCTATCGTATTATATCGCGTAATATTATTACAAAAAATTTATATTTTTATATTTAATATATAATATTACTACTAGGTAGGCATAATATATATACCTAGATAATATTAATATTATAGAATTTATACATTATAAAACCTTCATAAAAATAATTAAATCCCATGAGAAAAAAATATATTTTATTTTGTAACGTTATGTTATAATAAAAATTAATAATTATTAAGCAACATTCAAAACTTAAATACCTTATTTACATTTTTGTGGTCAATATTATTAAAATCTAATATTATTAAACAATCAAATATTATCTAACTAAATTTTAATGTATATTATTATACATAATTATGTATGTATCATAAATGTAACGAATCTTTAACAGTTTGCTGTATATTTTTTTTATGTTTTTTGGATTTAGTTAAGTATTTATTATTATAAAAAAGATTTAAGTTATAATTATAAATATTTGAAACGGGATCCCCTGTTGTCGAGAAATAGTTTGACATTAGTGACAGTTCTCATTTAATTGTTTTCTCACAATCATATGATGGAGTTAGACACTTAGCGACTTAAAATATTTACATTTTTGCATTTTTTGAGGCTGATATTGGTTTAATGCAACTTTTTTTTTTGAAGTATGTTGGTAATCAGATAATGAAGCAAATTTGATAAAAATCTCATTTTTGAAAAATTTGGAGTTAGACAACTAGAGCCTTTAGTGGACGATATACAAATTTATGTGCCAAATTTTAAAATGATCAAAAAATTTTAACCCGTGCCGCAAATCCGCCAAGTTGCTCCTAATACTAAAATTTACGAATGGACAACAGTCCAATACGTTAGGCAACATAAATTTAGGTCTTCAAAAGAAAATTCCCTAAAAATATATTCGGATTTTATCACAGTGCAACAAAAAATGTGCATTATATGCAAAATTATTAAAGGATAAAACAGCTTATTAAACACAAAAACAAGTACAAAATCTTCACACACAACGGGGTATTATCAATGACTGTCAAATTAAGGAGTAGGTCATAGGTTCCCTAGGAAACTTTAGACCCTCTGTACACCTAGCTGTCTTATAAAAATTAAAAAAAAAAGTTTTTTACTTAAAAAAAAAAACAAATATCTTACCTTCATGTAATTTAAAATATAATCTAAAATGTTATTTTTACCTAAAATATGCATAATTTTATTTTAAAACAATAATAATTATACTTTTATCTATTTCTGTAGAACTTCTCTCTTTATCTAATCTAAATAGGGAGCGTAATTTCCGCAACCGGTTAACCGAAAACCGGTTATTGGTATGGTTTTCCATCTCTAATTGTTTTTGTTTAGAGGATTTAGTGAACTGTTAACCACGCCGTGTGCAATAAAATTTGCAAGGAATCCGTCTCTTTAAGCCTAGATCATTGTTAAAAACGTGATCCAATAAATATGTTATAAGTTTATAATTTTTTAAGTGTTACGTAACATTTTTACTGACAATTGAATTCTGTGAAAAAAACTTTTAATTTTTTATTTTTATTGCTTAATTTTAAGGTCAAAGTATCTAAATTCGGGATGAAAATTCGTTTGGCTGCTAAAAATGACAAGGGTTCGTCTCAAAGCTTTATTTTGAACCGCTTTGTATATTTGACAAAAAAAGCTGCTTTAGCTAGTAAGGTATATGGAATATAGGGGGCGTAACATAATACGCTTTAGTAGAGTCGCTCTATCTAGCTGCGGCTTTGGCCGCCGTTGTAAGGGTACACGTCAAAAATAACAGTTGAAAGCTACGTACAAAATCACAGATCGCATATTCTAGAGTTTAAAATTTTTTGACAAATCTAAAAAAAAATAACATTAGGTGCAAATTTCTCTATTATACAGCCTGTTCCAGAACTCGCGTACAGAAATTTGAGGGTATATTAAAAACCCTCTGGAAAATATGAAAAAAATGTAAAAAAAAATCCATCTTCGTTCAATTCAAAAATAAGAACGCTTTAAGTGGACCAATACTGTTGCTGATGTTAAATTACGTTTAAAATTTGAATTTGTAGCTAGGAAGCAAATTTAGTTATTGCAGGTACATATTCTGTAGGTTGACATGGTGATTAATGTGACATAAATATTTATTAATGTGAAAAAACCACCGCCGGATGGAGTGACCCTATAAAAATAGAATATTTGATATCTGATATATTTGATCTAGCCTCTGTCGGCTTTGTCAAAATATAATAACCTAAAAAGATTCTAAAGTTGAAAGTCTCAAACAATGCACGCGTCAACAATTGCAAGTCCAAACCATAGTTACTAATAAGTAGGGAAAAACTAATTTGTAGGTAATTTAACATCAGCAACAGGATTGGTCAGATTAAATAGCTTCCTTTTTAATTAGTATTGAAGATGGATTTTTTTTGAATTTTTTTTCATATTTTCCAGAGGGTTTTTAATATACCCTTAAATTTCTGTACGCGAGTTCTGGAACAGGCTGTATATAAGATTTGACATTTTATTTTAAGTTGAAGTTGAAGTTATGGGGTTGACGGGTTTGCACTTGCATGGATCAAATTTTACCTACAAAATCGGTCACAAAGAGTATCCTTAATAGAGGATTTTGTGAAATACAGTAGGAATATTGGTGTTGGTATTCCTCAGGGTAGTATACTGGGCCCTCTTCTATTTTTGATCTTCATGATTTATTTGATTAATGTACTCTGGAAAGATGAGCAGGATGTGGTTAGTTTTGCGGACGATACCAACCTGTTAGTAACCTCGGATTCATTTCAGGGGCTCCTCCAGGAGGCAAATAGGCTTTTGGAGGGGGTTCTGAGGTGGTTTGAGGTGAATGGGTGATTATTAATCCTGATAAGACTCACTGCGTTCTGTTCAAAACTAGCAGATCTACGTTTATCAAGCCAGAGAATGTTCAGTTGGCTGGCCGAGAGATTGAGCTGAAACAATCTACCAGATTTCTTGGAATCCATATTGATGAGGCTCTGGAGTGGTCTCAACATGTAACTAATCTTAGTACTAGACTTAACAAATCTTTATATTCGATCAGAATGATTAAAAGATATGTTGACATGCAGACCACTAAAACGATATACTTTGCCTACTTCCAGTCGCTTCTTCGATATGGAATTACTTTTTGGGGTCAAAGTTCATGCATGGAAACTCTATTTGTTATACAACCATTTTGGATTTGGGGTATATGGAAAGTTGTAGGGGTAAATTCAAAGAACAATTGACACTAGCTTATTTTTTATTTTTTACTTTTTAGCGACAGAAGTCGGTTCATTTTTTTTGCGAAAAGTTTTTATTTTTTACTTGTATTAAAATACATTAAATTAAAGTTTTAAGGTTAGTTTATTGTCAAATACATTGTCTTATCTATATTTATAAAGCGATATAATAATTATTATTTGTATATTGGTTGGTTTTTCTAAAAAATCTACCTAACCATATGAAAGGGTCAGGGGAAAAACGATCAGAGTCACAAAAACTACTTTTCACAGAATAGCGAAATTAAGGTTTACAGACTCATATTGTATGATTACAGTTGCAAAGTAAAGTCAATTATTGTTTCATCTCGTCACATATTTATTTCACAGCAAAATAATATTACCTACCAAGGTTTTTAACATTACCTTTGAGGTTCAAAGCGAAAGATGCACTACACATATGACTTTATAAAATCGATCACAGTCCAGGATTCTGATCGTTTTTTTATGTTATAAAGCAGCCCAACAGGCTTAGTGCAGTAAGTGTGCAAAATCATAAACAAATTCGTAGTTTTCCACATTTTTATTTAAAAAACAAAACTTAATTCTTAGTCTAAGCCCGGTAACGTAACCTTTTACTTTAAGTTTCTTCGAAACATCCGTAATACGTCCACTTATAGGTCTTTTCTTCGGTTTAAAAATATTGGTACTAGGGCCTTCATCCTCATTTTCCTCACTAAATTCCATATTTTTTACAAACTGCCACTCCACAAATTAAACTACCTGCTTAACGCCATTTACAATCAAAAATACGTTTCCTTAGTTGCCGATGCGAAACTATGGACTTTAATTGTTTTTTATGGTATCGCTCGGACTCTGACCGTTCTTACGCTGTATATCGTTTCTATTTAAATTCTTTACAGCGACTGTAATTGTTTTTGCTTAAAACCGACATAGTCACCTGAAAGCTTGGGTCGCGAACTACAAGATGGTGTATATAACGAATTTTCGACAAAAATGGACTATGATCGTTTTCCCCTGACCCCTTCATATATAATATATTTTAATTAGAATATTATTCACAAAGTAAAATATTACCTACCTTCCAAATTTTTGCCTTTTTATAATATATCTATAATTTAAAAGTTTCAGTCCAGTTTTCCAAACTGGTATTTTTTTCTGGTTCTTTACGAAGGAAAAAAATGTAAAAAAAATCAAAATACAACATACTATAACCAATTAATTTCTTGTATGAAATATATAAATCAAAATATGACGCCGGTGATAATAATAATAATAATAATAATAATAATAATAATAATAATAATAATAATAATAATAATAATAATAATAATAATTATTATTATTATTATTATTATTATTATTATTATTATTGTTATTATTATTCTTTGTGGGGTAAATAAATGTATTTATTAATAAATACATTTATTTACCCCACAAAGAATAGTACAATATACAATTTTAATATAAAATGTAAAAAGTTTTTTTTAAGGTAAAATGGTTACACTCAGATTGTTGCTTTAATTAATATAAAGTTTTAAATGAGTTTTTCTAAACGTAAAGCAACACCTGGTCTACCGCATAACCATAAAAAAATCTAAATTGAACAGAATAAAAAGTTAAGAGATGGCGTTAACTAGCAAAATCGGTGAGAAATAAACACTTATGTATTTTCTACAAAAACAAAAATGAGAAAAAAAACACGCAAAAAATAATGGGTGAAAACCAAAACTTAGAGAAAAACTAAACTTAAAATCAAAACTTAAATATCATTACTTTTCAGGAACTCTTTTAGTTATTTGAAAAAAGACTTAAGGTCGATTCAGGCATAATTATCACTAACTAAAAGGGATCTGGCTAATTATCTCACTGAGAAAAGGCTAAAAAAAAGGAAGAAGAAGAAGAAGCTATGATGGCTTGGCTGTATATCTACGTATTAGATCATATATACATAGATATGACATTAATGTTGATTTATGTAAAACATATACAAAGCCAATTGTAAACAAACCACTACAGCGGTGAGGTTGCGAGGAGGTGAAGTATAACATATTTGTAAACAAACCACTATAGCAAAGGGTGGTGACCAGAAGCGGGAAGGTGAAATCTACCTGGATATAGCAATGAAAACATTTCGGTTTGACGTGGACTTAAGGCGCATTTACGTATATATGATCTAATATCTACGTCAGCTAACGCTTCTAGATAGAGTGACGCATCGCTTCAGGCGCAGGATTATATTATCGAGTTCCAACCATCGACCGTCGTTACGCGACTCTTCTTTTCCAACTTGACTGCCGCTACAGCACTATAGTGACTCGAGTTTCGCAGTCAGGAACAGAGCGCGTAGTGAGCCTTCAACTTTAGATGCAATCGGTTTACCGGTTTTCCCCTCATTGACTGTCAAATTCCTCTGCAATATGCCCTTTTAATAGCGAATAAATAAGCAATTATGAACTTATTAAACGTGTCGTTTTAATTTTAATTATAATCAATTGTTTTGAGAACTAGCCTGTGACAATATTATAAATTTTTTTGCATATCTTTGAGATAATAACTTTGGATCGACACTGTTGTGTCGTGAATCAAGCATCAGCCAGTTTTTGCACCGTGGCTGGTAAGCTTTAATAAAACTAAAACCTATTTATATATACCGGGTGTTACAAGACCAAGTACACCAACCCTTTTTTCTTTATAAATCTAAAGTTATGGGTACCAAATTTGGAAAACTCTTATTGCCATAAAACGTCAACTTAACAAAAAAAGTACATTTAAGTCACTTCCGGTTTAACCGGAAATGACACCAACTTTCGATTATTAAATGGGACCCTATATATTTTTACATATTTCAATTCTACGCTTCATTCTGAGCACAAACCAAAAAAGTGACATTTTTTATTTAATTTAGTTTTTATCATGGGTAGGCCGTCATAACTTAAAATTACTCGACATGATCTAAGCCATGTGTCTAAGTAACCCTAGAAAAAAATATTTAGGCTAAAAATTCTATTTAAGTATAACTTATGGCTGCACCATTTTAAACTGGCGAAAATGGTTTTTGCTCAATTTCTTTTTAATGGAACCATATTGGTATTGGTACAATTAAAAAGAACCATGTTAATCTAAAAACATATTTGATTTTTATTCACGGTAAATACAACCGTTTTTATAATGAAAATAAACGTTAAAAATCATATTTTTGTTTAATGCGTTATTTTAGTAACAAAGTTGGCTTTGAAAACTAAAGAACGCAGGATTTATATCTGCCAAATTTAAGCTAAAAAAAATTAGCCTAAATTATTTTTTCTTAGACCGTTTCGAGTAATTTTAAGTAATCATGGCCTACCTATGACAAAAAATAAAAATGATATAAACCAAAATTTAACATTTAACACGTCAGTTTTTTGGTATTATTGTACTCAGAATAAAGCGTAGAATTGAAATATCTAAAAATATATAGCGTGTCATTTCTGGTTAAACCGGAAGTGACTTAAATGTACCTTTTCTGTTAACAGTTGACGTTTTATGGCAACAAGAGATTTTCCAAATTTGAAATCTCTAATTTTTAAAATAAAGAAAAAAAGTGGTGTACCTTGCTCTTGTTACACCCGGTAGGTAGCTGCATGTTATGTTAAGTATAATTATTATGCAAAGTATTACATATATACAGCTAAAACTCGTAATAATTAAATAATACTAACACGTAGTTTTAGAAGATATTTAGTTATTATTTTATTATTTTTAGCAGAATTTTTAAATAATTCTCTTTCTATTCAATTTTGTCACTTCGGCTTTTGGATTTGCTGGTTGGACAAAATCGATTCCATTTCATATCAAAGCGAGCATTTGGAACTCTGCCAGCGTTCTCTGGTGATTTTAAATTTAACGATAACTTTGACATACTAGCAAATTTTTATTTGGCTGCATTGTTAGGGTTAAATACGTCCACAAAACAAAATATTTTGTTAATTTGGATTTTCATACCATCGACGATAAATAAATAAAACCTTATTTTGTAATTTAATATAATAGTTACATATTTTATAATTTTTAAAATTTGTTAACATTTTAATAACACTAAAATACCTGCCATTTATAAGTTTTGAAACATTTCATTGCTTTTCATTGACCAATAAGGATTTCATTAAATTATATTCTACAAAAAGATTTAAATTATACATGAATGACTATTACTAACTGACATAAAATTTAATTTTCTGTTTATAATTTTGATTAATAAGCGTTCTCTGGTGATTTTAAATTTAATCAAACTTTGACATACTAGCAAATTTTTATTTGGCTGCATTGTTAGGGTTAAATACGTCCACAAAACAAAATATTTTGTTAATTTAGATTTTCATACCATCGACGATAAATAAATAAAACCTTATCTTGTAATTTAATATTTAACAAAATAGTCACATGCACATTTTATAATTTTTAAAATTTGTTAACATTTTAATAACACTATAATACCTGCCATTTATAAGTTTTTAAAGATTTAATTACTTTTCATTGACCAATTAGGATTTTATCAAATTATATTTTACAAAAAAAAATAATTTATACATGAATGACTTGACCAAATGATTACTAACTGACATAAAATTTAATTTTCTGTTAATAATTTTGATTAATAAGCGTTTTCTGGTGATTTTAAATTTAATCAAACTTTGACATACTAGCTAATTTTTAGTTGGCTGCATTGTTAGGGTTAAATACGTCCACAAACTTAAATATTTTGTTAATTTGGACTTTCATACCATCGACGATAAATAAATAAAACCTTATTTTGTAAGTTAATATTTAACAAAATAGTCACATGCACATTTTATAATTTTTAAAATTTGTTAACATTTTAATAACACTATAATACCTGCCATTTATAAGTTTTTAAACATTTAATTGCTTTTCATTGACCAATTAGGATTTCATCAAATTATATTCTACAAAAAGATTTAAATTATACATGAATGACTTGACCAAATGATTACTAACTGACACAACATTTAATTTTCTGTTAATAATTTCGATTAATAAGCGTTTTCTGGTGCTTTTAATTTTAATCAAACTTTGACATACTAGCAAATTTTTATTTGGCTGCATTGTTAGGGTTAAATACGTCTACAAAACAAAATATTTTGTTAATTTAGATTTTCATACCATCGACGATAAATAAATAAAACCTTATCTTGTAATTTAATATTTAACAAAATAGTCACATGCACATTTTATAATTTTTAAAATTTGTTAACATTTTAATAACACTATAATACCTGCCATTTATAAGTTTTTAAACATTTAATTACTTTTCATTGACCAATTAGGATTTTATCAAATTATATTTTACAAAAAAAATTAATTTATACATGAATGACTTGACCAAATGATTACTAACTGACATAAAATTTAATTTTCTGTTAATAATTTTGATTAATAAGCGTTTTCTGGTGATTTTAAATTTAATCAAACTTTGACATACTAGCAAATTTTTATTTGGCTGCATTGTTAGAGTTAAATACGTCTACAAAACAAAATATTTTGTTAATTTAGATTTTCATACCATCGACGATAAATAAATAAAACCTTATTTTGTAATTTAATATTCAACAATGTAGTCACATACATATTTTAAAATTCGAATGTTTTATTAACACTATAATATCTACCATTTATAAGTTTTGACACATGTCAGACTAGTTAAAATATGGCCACTTTTGGGCATTGCTTTCCTTTAATCAAATAGGATTTTATTAGTGTATATCAAAGATCAAATTTATACATGAATGACTATGACACAAAATTAAATTTTCTGTTTATAATCTTGATTAACAAGGGTTCTCTGATCATTTCAAATTTAACTAAACTTTGAATAGTATCAAATTTTTATTTGGCTACATAGTTAGGGTTCAATACGACAAAACAAAATATTTTGTTAATTTAGATTTTCATACCATCGACGATAAATAAATAAAACCTTATTTTGTAATTTAATATTCAACAATGTAGTCACATGCATATTTTAAAATTCGAATGTTTTATTAACACTATAATATCTACCATTTATAAGTTTTCACACATGTCAGACTAGTTAAAATATGGCCACTTTTGGGCTTTGCTTTCCCTTAATCAAATAGGATTTTATTAGTGTATATCAAAGATCAAATTTATACATGAATGACTATGACACAAAATTAAATTTTCTGTTTATAATCTTGATTAACAAGGATTCTCTGATCATTTCAAATTTAACTAAACTTTGAATAGTATCAAATTTTTATTTGGCTACATAGTTAGGGTTCAATACGACAAAAAAAAAATATTTTGTTAATTTCGATTTTCATCATCTCTAATAAATAAACTAGATGAAACGTTGCAAGCACCCTGTCAAAACATCGGCACTATTGTACACTAGAGCCATCTAGTTTGCAAATTTCAAACTAGGTGATTTTGATTTTAAATTCTGTATCTTTAAAACATTATATTATAGCAAAAAACTGTATATAACATTTTTTATAAGACTTAAAAAGAGCTTTTATTTCAAATATAATTTTTTGAAATCGGGTTATAAATATGTGAGATATGCTAAAAAAACCTTTTATTGCTTTAAACGCCAATATCTCGAAAACAATGCGTTTTAGGAAAACGTTGTTTATAACATTTTTTTTGATCAATTTAAAATTATCTTTTAGATAAGTGCTAAATTAACCAAATACAATAATAATTGCCTTAATTATAAACAAAAAACGCTAAAAATAGGATTTTTACCCTATTTTTACCCCCTTGCCCCCAATCGTTTACCCCCAAAATATAATCAGCTATTCGGAATACGATAAGAAACAATATGCAAAAAAACGCAAGTCGATATCTCATGTAGAAACGAGTTAGAGAGTTTACATCCAGACAGACAGACAGACGGACGAAATTTTTTTTTTACTGATTTCGACTCAGAATGGTCTAAAACGTCGAGAAATGTGAAAAAAAACGTGGTCAAAGATTTTGACTTTTCGGCGAAGATTTCAATACATCGTCACTCTTAGTAGCACTAAGTGCCGATGTAATAAATAAATAAAACCTTATTTGGTAATTTGATATTTAAACAAAATATTCACATGCATATAAAGATAAAATTTTAATATGTTTCAAACTGAATTTTGAAAAACTACCTGGAACCCAATTCTTGAAATCGTAGGAATTAATTCTCTCGAGAAAATATTCTCTAGATGAAATTCTCACGAGAATCAAAATATCATGAAAATCTCTATTCTTGAACATCGTAGGAATCAAATTCCGATGAGAAATTCACAATTCTCATTAAGAGACGTACGTCGAAGCCTAAGTTCGTTTGATATTTATAATAACCAATCAGAACATTGGATTCAATTAATAATTTCATATATTATTATTTTGGCAACACTGATTGTTTATATTTTGACATGTGTTTGGTTTTGTTCGATTTGAGTTATATTTATAAAAGCCAAAAGATAGTAATTTGTATGTATTTACGTCGATTTGCAATCGATTACACCAATTATTCCTGGGATCCTGTATTTTTCAAAAAATTGTATTCTATTTCGTTGAAGTTCAGCCAAAGTACTGGGGAAGTGAATCCATGTGTTAAATGTTGCTGGGTTGTTCAAAGCTTCAACCACCTCTTGTATACTTCTGCTTACTGTAGCATGGCTTACACCAGAGCAATAGACAGAGCTTCCCACAGAGGTTTGGCAACTTCCAGTCGCAAAAAAATTTAAAGCTATTAGCACCTTTGTTGATTTTTTAACTGACGATTCCCTAGTGGTTTCGATTAAATAATCGTCCAAAATATATATTAGATACCTCACCAGAACCTGAGTTAATCTAAAGTTTTTAATAAAAAGGTGGTTACTTAAATTAAATGGGTTTTGATCCCTAATAAAATGTTGTCTTTCATTCTGCATGGCAGCATCTGCTTGATCTTGTAAAACCATTAGTTATAAGTGTATATTGTCCATAATGGACAATATTTATTTATAAATAAATAAATATTGTCCATAATTAGATATTTCTCCAAAAGAACAAAAAAAAGTATAAAAATCAACCACACAAGTGTCAAAATTTTGAGATTATAACCTAAAATGTAAAGATTCCGAAGAGAATTTCTAAATACATCATCCAAAACCCATAGGTATATTTTCCTACGATATATAGAGAAATATTTCCTATAAAATATTTCAAGAATACCAAAATTAAAAATTGAGAGAAAATTACGTCATTTGACAGTCGAATTCTCATGAGAATCAATTCCTATGATTTCAAGTATTGGGTTCCTGTACGTTAAATTATTCTTCTATAGGACAATATACGACAACAATTTTTTTGCAGTTGATCGTGGTTCATTTAAGGGCCCTAAACTTTTAACTTTCACTATTTTACAAGTTTCTTTGGATTTAGTATTTCATTAAAACTGTTTTGGAAATGCTGGATGAATTTTAAACTATAACCTTACCCAATATCTTAATAAATATAATATAAAATTAAATATTATTAGGTATTATACACTGCCAGACTTTAAATTCGGGACACCTAAAAAAATGCCATTTTTTAAATTCAAATATTTCGAAAACTACTTAATGGATTTGACTCATTCTTTTTTTTTTGTTTTAAAGCTTAAACATTCTCTACTTTTGTTTGTATTAAGAATAATTAAAAAAAAAAGTATTTTTGTATTAACAGCAACAAAAATGTTTTTTTGTCCCATCTTCTAGGACTTGCATGGTACGCCACTGCAACTGTTTATCAAATTGTTAAAGTCTTTCTTATTGCCGCAGTTTTAATGAATATTTTCTTTTTATTTTTTTATGTTTTTACTTCTGGTTTAGGAGATATCAGGATTTTCCTGAAAGTTGTAATTTTTTCATTTAACTCAAAAAGAACTAAATCGGCAGTTATTGTTTTTTATTTGAAGCTCATGTTTTTTACTTCTTCTACAGTTGTTTCATCCCGGGGAAACTTTCTATTGCCGTTTGACGGAGGCTTAACGGTGATTTCGCAGAACTGCCACCAGATGGAGTGACCCTATTTTTTCTTCTACTCAGGTTTATCAAAACCATTTTATGTTTTTGATAAACTTGATTAAAAGAAGAACGTAACTCGGTTAAGCTTCAAATTTAAAGCACAGCATCAATCAAATTCATGTAGTACTTTTTGAGTTAACTGAAAAAATGATAACTTTCAGAAAATTCCTGATATCTCCTAAATCAGAAGTAAAAATATAAAAAAATAAAAAAGAAAATATTTAATAAAACTGCGGCAATAAGACAGACTTTAACAATTTGATAAACAGTTGCAGTGGCGTACCATGCAAGTCATAGACGATGGGGCAAAAAATATAGTTATACATTATTTGTTGCTGTTAATACAAAAAAAAACTTTTTTTAATCATTCCAAATAAAAACAAAAGTATATAATGTTTAAGCTTTAAAACATAAAGAACCAGTAATATCCATTAAGTAGTTTTCGAAATTTTGAATTTGAATGGCTATTTTTTAGGTGTCCCGAATTTAAAGTCTGGCAGTGTAGAGGAAAGTCACCTAATTTCGGATACCTTTTACAATGTATTCAATATTTAATACTCGGTATTACTTTTTGATATTTTTTTTATATAACCAGATACAAGTTATTATAGCGAACCATGATTTATTATAAAAGCAATTTTATTACAGTTTATTTTTTCCAAAAAACACGGTTAAAAAAAATCAGCGCATTTTTGTGCATTTGAAAAAGGGCTCCTAATTTCGGACATATCCGAAAAAAATTTTTCAAGAGTAGATCCTGATCCCATTGCTTATGTTTCTTGTTATTCCTTCACATTTAAGACGTAATTTAATCATTAAGCGATTTTCTACGAAATACTATAGGAACTATAATTTTAGATTCCCAATTTCGAATATCTTAGTATCTTAGGTAATTTTCGTTTTTTCAAAATTGTGTATCTTAGTTTGTTGTATCATTATAAAAATAATAATTAATGGTTGGTTATCCTGAATAATAATTACCTTGCGGATATCCGAAATTGGGAATCAAATGCACAAAAATGGTCTATCCAAAATTAGGCAACTTTCTGCCTTTTAGATTAGAAATTTGTAGAATGTTTACGTTTTCAAATTGCTTAATTTGCCTGTACACTAAAAGGCGCTACAAATAAATTACATTCTCACTTATATCTTCACCGTTTCACGCTAAGCCCCAATTAAATTTAATTCAAAGGGTCTGTCACCTGCGGAAGTTTTTCAGATAATGATTAGCGAATTTTAAGACTCCAGGATTCCACTGCTTTTAAAACAAAAACAAAAATGTAGAATTTATTTCTTTAATGTTTTATTATTTGAAAATAAAAAAGTTCTACAGCAACTCACGGTGGTGGAATTTCCTAGATCGATGGGCAAAATAGGGGGAAAAAAATTAACGCATTCGAAAAAGCGGATAGTAGATCGTTTGTATAATAATTCTGTGAATGTAAAAATCATATTCGTAGTCTCCCTAAAGGCATAATTAATTTTTGCTAGTACCTTAAACTTTGACTTTTTTTAAGGAAAACTTGGTTTCATCGGCTATCAAAAAATACCTTACTTTAAGCTGACACTTTAATCTTCTCCTGAAAATAATCACTAAATGTTATACTTCATGTTCATCCTAGATGTATTAAGCTATGTTTTCGTGAAAAAGATTAATATATGTGTAACAGTTTTTAATCTAGGGCAATTTAAATTCAGCTATGCAAATACGATTTTTTTTAAAAGATTTTTTATTTACGAATAGAGATTTGGTTGCTGATTCATCGTGATTCACTTAAGATATAGACACCCCTGATATAGAAAAGTACATAAATCTAACTTAAAATAACATACAAAAACGTTATAAAATATATAAATCTAAACTTAAAAACTAACGTTTGACAAAAACGTTATAAAATACATAAATCTAACGTTAGTTTCCCAACTAAATTCTAGCCTTTTCTAACCTTATTCTAACTTTAAATATTTTTTAAATTTCCATTATTAATACGTAAGCTATAGTAGAAAATACTCATTTCAGACAGCTATGTGCCTAGGTTTGATAATTATTTATTATTTATATAATAAATTTAAAAATATGTCCCCCAAAAGTCAAAATTATAGTAAGTCTGGCAACGCTGTACTGGAATAAAAAAAAATATTTTAAGATTCTGAATGTATAAATAAATATTAACTAACTAAATATAAAGTTTTTCTGAGAGGTAAACGTATTTATCGAAGTATAACAGCATATTACACGAAAAATATTTAGGGCCACCTAAAAAGATGGCTATTTTATAAATAAATGTAACGAAATTATGTTTAAAAATATTATGATGGCTAAACTACATTAAGATTTATTTATATGAATAAATTTGTCTCCAGCTGCCATTTCATGATGCAGGTAGAAATTTCCTAGTTGGCCACGCCCCCTCCGAAAGTTAGAAATTAAAGGTACTTATAACGTATTTCTAACTTAAAAAATCTAACGTTAGATTAACGTTTGTAACTAACGTTTGATTCTAACGTTAAAAAGCGGGACATTTGCATATATTTTACAACGTACTCTTATACGTTAGAAAAACGTTATTCCAACGTTAAATTTCTACTAGGGACTGTTAGAAAGCCTGAACTTTTAGCTAGCTCTGGCGCAAAAACTCTTACCCCGTTTTGTCCCCATTTTGAAAAAAATTAAAAAACTGTAATGCATTTTTTGAAAACATATTTATTTAAAAAAAAAATATTAAAAAAGTGACTAAACCCCAACCATAACTTAAAAATTGCTCAAAAATTATTTAATCACGAACGATATGATTAAATACTATAAACAGGCATGAGTTTTATACGTTTTTGTCCGCTAGTTTTTTTTTTATTCTAATTTAATAAGATAATATTATTTTATTATTAATTCTGGAAAACTGTCCATTTTTAATGTTACGCTTCTTATAGTGAACTTATAATATATAAAATAAAGGAAACATATAATCAGACTTTACAATTTTTTATTAAAATATTTGTGACTGCAGTTTCGCAAGCATAAAGCTACATCATCAGACTAAAAATTAAAGTAGTATTTTAGAAAAGGATACATAAATAAATATTAAAGGTTTAAAAAACAATTCTTACCAATAAATAAATAGACAAGTTAAACAAATAAAAACTATAACATTGTTAGGTAAGGAATGACAATAAGAGATTGAACAAAAATAGATGTGCAACTTTATTATGTGTGGCGCCGCAACATGAAAAAATTGCCGGATTGAAAGAAAAATTCTGTTACGGTAACTTTTCCATTCTTAATGCACCTAAAGGCAAATAAACAAAAGCACACTGAATATCAGGCATCATTATTTTTCTGCTGCTACTTAAAAATAAAATGTACGAAATTCGCTAACTTACGCTAGCCTGGAGTGTGAACCAAGAACTTGTTGTTGGAAGAGTTCTTCTTCTTCTTCTTCTTCTTCTTCTTCTTCTTCTTCTTCTTCTTCTTCTTCTTCTTCTTCTTCTTCTTCTTCTTCTTCTTCTTCTTCTTCTTCTTCCTATTTATGGCTTTGGCTGTAAGCCATATCAGCCAGTGGTTTCTTGTACTATATATACAGGGTGTATTTGAAATAGCGTAGGAAATTTTAACAGGTGATTCTACATGATAAAATATGACAAAAAGTTCCTATAAACATATGTCTAAAAATGCGTCATAAGGGAGCTACGCCCCTTTCAAATTGGCTAAAAAAAATGGTTTTTATTTAATAACTTAGGAACCCTTTGAGATATATTAACGAGGTTTTGCACGTGAATTAATCCTAATAAGGCCCATCTTTGTATGTCATTTTCACGTACTTATTTAAACCAGGGGTGTGCGAAACGGGGGGGCCTTATCAGTTTTTTGTCCCAAACTTTTTTCTGTGTAACTTTTTTGCAATTTTATTTTTGAAATATGATTCCACAGGTCAAAATACATAAAAAAGGTACTCTTGTTGTAATACTGTAGGGTTAACCGTTTTCGAGAAAAGTTAATTTGAAGGTGAAATTTTACGGTTCGAGGACGAAAAATTAAATACTAAAATGTCGAAAACCAAAATTTTAATGATGCAATGTTATTCTACATCAAAAACTAAGAAAAAAAGTTTCCATACATGTTGGAAGTACCTGTATATGAGGTTTTTTTCTTAGTTTTTAATGTACATTCGCCCTGCATCATTAAAATTTTGGTTTTCAACATTTTAGTATTTAATTTTTCGTCCTCGAACCGTGGAATTTCACCTTCAAATGAACTTTTCTCGAAAACGGTTAATCCTACAGTATTACAACAAGAGTACCTTTTTTATGTATTTTGACCTGAGGAATTATATTTCAAAAAAATAATTGCAAAAAAGTTACACAGAAAAAAGTTTGGGACAAAAAACTGATAAGGCCCCCCCGTTTCGCACACCCCTGGTTTAAATAAGTACGTGAAAATAACATACAAAGATGGGCCTTATTAGGATTAATTCACGTGCAAAACCTCGTTAATATATCTCAAAGTGTTCCTGAGTTATTAAATAAAAACCGATTTTTTTAGCCTCTTTCAAAGGGGCGTAACTCCCTTAGGACGCATTTTTAGACATATGTTTATAGAAACTTTTTGTCATATTTTATGATGTAGAATCATCTGTTAAAATTTCCGACGCTATTTCAAATACACCGTGTATATATAATATAATATATTTGTTGGAAGAGTTGGGAACAGAAAAATTTAGCAAACGTCATCTTTCACAATCACCCTTGCGCACCAAGGTAGAAACGAACTCGCAGTAAATATCAGACATCATTATTTTTGCTGTCACCCAAAATAAAGTGTCCGAAATTCGTCGATATTCGTCAACTTAAATGTAATATTAAGAAATTCTTGATCCTTACTCATATTGGAGTTGATTTAAATAAACCATAGAAAAAAATTTATCTCTCCAAAATATAAATTTAATGTCTATTAAACAAACATTACAGCGACAATTGTTTCGACTTTTTTAACATAAAGTCATTTTTAAGCTACAAATAATGAAAAATTAGGTTGAAAATGGTACAATTCCTTTTAGAAAAACTTGCTTTTTAAATTTATTAAAAAATTAACTTAAGTACACATTATTAGAAATGTCATACTGACCTTAACTATATTATTTTTATAAAATCTTAAAAATTAAAAAAAAAAGAAAACCACAATAAGGTAAAATAAAATAAATTAATGAAATCTAAAATTTATAAAATAATCAAAACTATATTTCAAACAGACTAAAGGAATTATCTTTAAACTGCAAAAAAGTAGTTAAACATAAAAAAGGAAAAAGATTAATTTATATTTAACTTGGTAATTCGAATAAAATTGGAGAGGTGGCAACAAATTCACATCAAAAACTCAAAAACAAACCAAAAAGGCGAAAAAAAAATTAAATTTTGGAAAAGTTTTTAAACAAAAATATTTATTCCAAAGATTAATGCTCTATAAGGGGACAGGCAACAATCTCCGGTCTAACATTTAAAACATTATTATAAACATAAATGTTCAAAAAATCTATTTGTTCATTAACTAACCTATCCCTATGAAACTTTTTGTTGTACAATATAGTTTGGACTTTTTTATGATAGATGTCCCAGATTTTTATTCAATTTTAAATTTTAGATTTCATTAATTTATTTTATTTTAACTTATTGTAGTTTTCTTTTTGTTTAATTTTTAAGATTTTATAAAAATAATATAGTTAAGGTCAGTATGACATTTCTAATAATGTGTACTAAAGTTAATTTGTTTATAAATTTAAAAAGCAAGTTTTTCTAAAAGGAATTGTACCATTTTCAACCTAATTTTTCATTATTTGTAGCTTGAAAATGACTTTATGTTAAAAAAGTCGAAACAATTGTCGCTGCAATGTTTGTTTAATAGACAATAAATTTATATTTTGGAGAGATAACATTTTTTCTATGGTTTATTTAAATGTAATAACTGAACACTGGGGAAAGAAGTATTTTAAATATCGGACATTATTGTTTACGCTGAAACCAAAAACAAAATGTCTGAAATTCGTTACTTTAAAACCCCATTGCCAGCTAAAACATGTTAAGTAAGGTGCTTCTTGGGAACGTTAACTGTTTGTTTAAGATGTGGTCCAAAATGATAAAAATTGCGTTACGTAATACTTAAACATTCCCTTGCAAGTGTTTTGGTAAAAAAAGGTTTTTAATTTTAAAACGAATAAATAATCAGTGTATTAACTCAACGGTAAGTAAGTAATGCATTATTCATAATTTTAAACAAAAATTTTCAAACTTTTGACATTTATGTCTGCCATGTTGGATCCGCCATGTTCTTAAAAAATAATAATATCATTTTCGTAATCAGCGACCTCAAAAATTGCATATTTATAATTTTAAACATTTTTTTAACGTTTTACATTTATTTCCGCCATATTGGATCCTCCATTTTCTTAAAAAATAATAATATCATTTTCGTATTCAGCTACCTCAAAAATTCTCGTATAGAATTTTGGTCAGCTTTTTCGAAAATTCCACCACTGTGCAACTTTTCAAAAAATTATAAAACAGAAGAAATTTAATTAATTCCAATAGTTTTGATGAAAATCCATTTTTAAGAAAATAAATTTAAGTAGGGGGGTCAAAAATTGTTAAAAAATGTTTTGCGTAATTTGTGCACGACCTCTTACAACTCGTATTTCAAAATAACTATAAAACCATTTTATGTGCTGAAGCCGCGTATGAGAAAAGACCAGGATGCCTTTTAAATAATTTAAAACTGTTACATGTCGAGATATTGTGTGATCGTGTGAAATTTTGCATGCTTTCCTGCTTTATAAGCATTCGCTTGTTGGTCCAGTCAAATGGTAGGTTGTAAATTGTAAAATATGAACTCACTGATCTAAAAATAGTACAACCAAACGTTGTAACAAGTTTGAGGTATACACGGTGTATTTGTAATAGGGTCCGAAATTTTAAAGGCTCATTCTACATCAGAAAATATTACAAAAAGTTCCTATAAACATATGTCTAAAAATGCTACGTAAGGGAGCTACGCCCCTTTGAAAGTGGCTAAAAAAACGGTTTGAATGTTTATAGGAACTTTTTGTCATATTTTCTGATGTAGAATCACACCTTAAAAATTCGGACTCTGTTTGGCAAATACACCGTGTATAATACCATTTAAAATTGTAGATTTATATTATTTAATAATACAACGTTGTTGTCACTATAATAGTTTTTTGAGGGTGGTTGATTAATAATGTCAACCCCAACATGGCCATTTTTGAATATTTATAACTCGATTGTTATTAGTATAAAAAAAAATTATTCTTACAAAAATTGTTGGAAATTTCCATATGTCATTTGCAGTACTCGGCGAATTTCCAGTACTCGCATAAGCTCCGCGTCGACTCTAGCGCTGACGCGAGGTTTTAAATATTTACATTTTTATTTCTTTTTATCTTGTTTTTTTTTAATGATTCCATTTAAGCGAGTAAGGTAGGAAAAGAGTTACCGATAAATAAAAATTAAAAACTTCTTAAAAATCGAATATCGGTTTTTTCTTCGAAAAACACCGATATATATATATATATATATATATATATATATATATATATATATATATACATATTTATAGTTAATATGTATAGTCAATATTGTTTTGTGTAACAAATTAGTCGTCAAATGTTTCGATTTAGTGACCTTTATAAAAATGTCCCTCATAATTCTACAAAATTATTCCGTAGGCATATGTTTCTGTGTTTATTTTCAACGTTGATGAGTCATAACTGAGTTTACGCCGAATATTGGTCATTTGTCATATGCATTTTTATCGTAAGATGCCTATTTAATAATAATAATAATAATACTTTATTAATCCAATAGATCTTTACAGATATAGGACAAGTCAATATGATATACCTATAGGATGTACAATATTTAAAGAATAAAAAAAAAATTATAGATAATTACTAAAATTAAACATTTTAAATTCTTGAGTTGAATAAAAAGCTTCTGATGCCAACATAGATTTAACTTTTTTGACAAATTTTGTGTAAGGTAAGTTTCTTATGTTAATGGGTAATTTATTAAATAAGGTAGCGCCAGCATAAAAAGGATTTTTTTCAAACAAAGTAAGACGATGAGCAGGATAACTCAGATCACTGCCATACCTAGTATTATAGTTGTGGTTAGAGTTAAGAAGGGTAAATTTTTCTAAGTTTTGTTTAACAAATTTGAGTGTTTCGAAAATATATAGCGATGGGAAAGTTAGTATAAATGGCACTTCACTAATATCTGTTAACTCACAAAAAGATCTTGGACTTACAATCACCAAAGACCTCTCCTGGTCTAAACACATATCGGAAGCTTGCAAAAAGGCCAACTCCAAGCTGTATCTCTTGTCTAAAGCTTTTAATAATGTCAGCTTTCAGACTTTTATGAAGCTCTATAAAATTCATGTCCGACCTATTTTGGAGTTTGGTGGTCCTGCCTGGCATCCGGACTTCATTAGGGACTCAAACAACCTGGAAGCAATACAGCGTCGAGCAACCAGAATACCATTTGGACGCATTCGCCCTTCGTATGAGCACCGTCTCCAAATGGCTCACATTCCAACATTTATGGACCGTAAAACTAGAGGCGACCTTATATTTACTTACCATGCTCTTCATGGGCACTTTTCTTGTGATATACGGCATCTGTTTACTTTAAATCCGGACCCAAGGCTAAGAGGTCACAGCTTAAAACTCAAGAAAGAAAACTTCAGAACCAGGTCCCGCCAAAATGTCTTAGGAAACAGAGTTTTCCATGAATGGAACAGTCTGCCAGAAAACATCATATCCGCCACCAATGTAAACACGTTTAAAAACTTGTACGACAGTTTCAAAGCTAATTAATTTCTATTATTTATTATTTTTTTTTGTATAACGCTTTTGTTTCTTTTTTTTATAATGTCTATTTTTTTTATATTATCTCTTTCTTATTTAACTTAGTACTTTTTAGGGGCTTTATAGAATTAATTTTCTCTGCCCTTTTATATATTGTAATAATAATAATAATAATAATAATAATTTGTTCATTTTTGAATGTTTCTTTGCAAGTGTGTCTAAATGGTAGATTGTACATGCAACGGATAGCTCTTTTTTGTATAGTAAATAATCTATCGGAATAAGACGAATTACCCCAAATAACTATAGCGTATCTAATAATCGAGATAAAATTACTGTAAAATTTTACAACACTTTGGTCAGAGAGTTGTCGTAACCTTTTAAGAGCAAAGCAATAGCTTTGCCGAGATAACCGCACTCACCCCTAAAATTTACGATGGCGGACACTCCTTTAGCAAATGACCCGGTACTACCCTTTAATATATCCGCCTGTGTGCATTTTTTTCAATGTCAACATAGGAATTCCTCATCATTTGACTGGACTATGTGTATAACACAGAGTTCAACTATGGGAACCATTTATTGCCATTAAATGGCAAACAAAAAAAAATACAACTTTTGCCGGTAAACAATTGTATTAAATATACAAGAAAAATTAACAGTTTTGTTTTGCCTCTTGCAAAAATAGTTCGAACGTTTGCTCCAAATTAAACTTTATTTGTCAATTTATTTAGTACATACAGATTAACATCCAAGTAGTGCAAAAAAATGGTTAAAATCAATACAAAACAGTATAAAAAAATAATAATAATAAAAAGAAAAAAAAAATCAAAAGAACAACAATTGTAAAAAAACACATTTAAAATAACAATATAATAATAATAATTTTTTTTTATTACAGCACAATGGCCATATACTACAAAATAATAAAATGATTAAAAATAAAATAAAGCAAAACAAAATAATTATAATTTATAAATAAATAAAATGATTAGGTCACTTGTAAGAAACAAAGGCGTCGCCAAGTGGCGATTTGTGCAGAAACCCAAAAGCAGTCCGAAGATACAAACGCTTTTAGGAAAACATTAGGACTGGAGAGTAGCCGCTTCACAAAAGAGGCGAGCAACTTGCGTCTCAGAGCATCCAGGGTATCTATTCGGGCAGAGGCAAACATTTCCCAGGCACTACTATAGCGCGGTAGTCTATGGATAATGCGATATGCATCATATGCCAAATTTCACCACAGTATGCGTTAGAACAAAATGTCCTGAAAAGAGAGTTCTTAACCTCGGCAGAGCACTTAGAGAATTTTCTAGCTAACATGTTTGCGCGGGCACAAAGGTTTTTCTTGTGACGCTGAATGTCAGAGTTGTCACTTAGCATATCATTGATAACGTGACCTAGGTATTTGATTTCGAACACGCGTTCAACAACAGAGTTATTTAAATAAACAGGAGGAACACAGAGGTCTCTATAATTTGTGGACTTGAACACTAAAACTTTACTCTTACTACTATTGTATTTAAGAGAACGTGATTTGGCAAAGTCTTCACATATTTTTATAAGCATACGTAGACCTTGAAGTGAGGGGCAAAGAAGGACCATATCATCGGCGTAGCTGATGCAGTTGACTTTTAGGCCACCAAGAAAGCATCCAGCAGGGGCTTTAGCCAGGAGAGTATGAAGGTCGTCAATGTAGGCATTGAAGGCATCAGGAGCAATTAAACTTCCTTGTCGTACACCGTTGCGTAGACTGAAGTCAGATGAAGTGGCAGATCCCCAGCGAACAGATGCCGTGGCTTTGGAGTTCCAACTTTGTAAGAAGCGGCAAACATAGCTAGGTACTTTCCGACTTATTAAGGCTCTGATTAACTTCACATGATGAACCCTATCAAAGGCTTTACTTAAATCCAGGAATATTGCATACACAGGAGTTTTCTTCTTAAGGTGGTAGCTAACTGTTTCTTTCAATAAAAAAATTGCATCTACAGCTCCCATAGATCTTTTAAAACCGAACTGGTTGTCACTGGTTTGGAAAAAGGGCCTACATCTATTGAGTATGATTAGTTCAAGTACTTTAGAAAACGTAGTAGAAATAGCAATAGGCCGGTAATTAGCCGAAGAAGAAATATCCCCACTTTTGTTTTTAACGATGGGTGTAATTATCGTCTTCGTAAGAGCAGCAGGTGCATAACCATGAGAAAGCATTGAAGAAAAACATAGCGCTAAAATAGAGTGCAATATAGGGTCAGCGTTAATTATATGTTCTGGGCAAAGACCATCCCAACCAGCGGCTTTACCTTGCTTTAACTGAGAGATAGCTAACCTTACATCAGTAGGCTTAACAAGGCAGGCTACATAATCCTCACAGGCTAGGTTAATCAGGTAGTTATCATCATATAAGTTGCTGAGATTTTCATATAAATTACCCCATAGTTGTGCAATGTTGGCTTCTCCAGAGGTTTGGTCTATAGAGGTGGACAGAGACATATAAATAAAAATAAGATATTTTTTAAAGCTGTATCTAGTGTTGGCAGTATCAGTGTTACATTAGGGTGGTTAAAAGAATTAAAACTGAATATACTATGATAGGGTAAAACAAAAAAAAAAAAATAATTTTTGTTCTTTCAATAAATTATTAAAAGAACAAAAATCAAAGGAGTAAAACGTTCTACTGTACAAGTAAAGCAAAACCGTGATAACATTAATATGTTTTAAGCCTCCAGTTAAACATATTAATGGGTTATTAGAAATTGACCCGACCCGACCCGAACTCAACGATCCCAGACAAGAACTCAACGATCCCATCCGAGAACTTAATGATCCCAGCCGAGAACTCAGTGGTTTTTTCCGTAACAGTTTTCTTTCCGTAACGGTTTCAGCTTCTAAACCCCCGTATAAACATATTAATGTTAAAAAAAAATTGCAGTTGATCGTGGTTCATTTAGGGATCGTTTAGGGGCCCTAAACTTTCTATTTAGGCTGTTTTACAAGTTTCTCTGGACTTAATACTTCACCACAAGTTTTGGAAATGCTGGATCAATTTTAAACTTAAACCTTATCCAGTATCTAAAAAACAAAATTTTAAATCTTGGGGCCGATGAAACAACATTCAAGTGACATACAGGGGCTCCATAAATAAAAACTAATATAATATTAATTATTTTCAGATAATCTTGAGACTAGACTATTCTTAAGAAAATTACTTTAAGAAAATGGTACATAAAAATAGTCATTTGCACTCCTAGTAGAAGTAAATGAACTTTTCTGTTTGAGGTCGTATTTTGTAGACCGAAGCGGAGTTGAGGTCTACAAATACTATATATCATGATATAATATAATAAATAAATGCGTTTTGTTAAAATATATATATATATATATATATATATATATATATATATATATATATATATATATATATATTTAATATCTGTAAGTACCTATAAATTACTTTACACTTTACCTAGTTGGTAGTGAAAAAAGTATATTTGTTACGTGTGCGAACAAGAATAAGAATAATTTATTGTGCTACAAAAAAACACACACATGTCAATAAAATACAAAATGCAATAAATAAGTACAAAAATACAAATTTACATAAAATTACAATAAAATATTTTTTAAATTTACTAAAACATAGTTTATAGTATAAAATGGATTCTTTTATAAAAAATTATTTAGTTTCAGCCTTAAATCTGCCAAGGGTAGAGATCTTACACTGGTGGGGAGTGCATTAAAAGCAGTAGGGCCATAGTAATTTTTCCCATTTCTTTTTCTTTTTTAATGTAAGATATTCAATTTTTATATTATTACTATTTCTTGTAGAAACTATATTATTTTTATTGTAACTATCCATGTTTACCTTCACATGAATCAGACATTCAAATACATATAAACATGATAAAGTTAAAATCTGTGCCTGTATAAAAAGAGGAGTACAATCATCCCTGTATTTTGCACCAAACATGGTACGGAGAGCTCTTCGTTGTAAACGAAACAGCCTTTCTGTAGAAGAAGAATGACACAAACAAATATAACATATTTTAATCTACTATGTACTGATGCGTAATAAACCGTTTTGAGAACAGACATCGAAACTACACCAACAAGGTTACGTAGAGCAAATATATATTTGGATAAAGATGAGGCCATATATTCTATGTGTTTATTCCAAACTAATCCACTGTCCAGATACACAGCGAGTCTGGATTAACATGATTACCTAAGTTTCTCCGAGAAACCATAACTTTTTAATTTTACTTTAAGTATTCTGGGGCAGACGGATAGGTCACATAAGATTGTGCCAATCAGAACCCGCAGTAAAAAAAGGTTTAATATTTCAGGACGATCAGTTTAAATTATTAAATGTTTTTAAAATTTAAAAAAATTGTAACTAATTATTCAAAATTATAATAATTATAATTACGAATGAGTAAATTCCTAACAAAGAAAACTAGTGAATATAATTGATATAATTCTGAATTTTAAGTTTATTGTCGGCTAGGAGGTAAATTTACCTAAACCTATTTTTTTTTCAAAATCTGTATTTTTACAGAATCGGATACAAAATTCCTTACTCTATGTTTCTGTTTAAAATTAACTTGTATTAAATCAAAACTTGACGATAAAAAGAATAAAAACTAAACAATTTAGAGGTAAATTTACCCAAACCGGCCACAAAATTGTAAGTAAAGCAATCAAGACGAGATAGATGACATTTCTCATCATTGACATCAGGCAGTAATATAATAGAGATACTTTTCAATTAAAACATGATAGCTTCATACAGAAATTGATCTAATAAATATAATAGATATAATACAAAAGCGCCTGGAAATATAAAAAATGAGTACACAATAAAATAAGATATACAAAAATCTTTATAAATATTATAATTTTAAACTAAATTCCATATCCCCTTATGTATGACCTTAGGTTTAGGTAAATTTACCTCTAAAATGTGTAATTTTTAGAATGTCAAGTACCTTTACCGATTTTTGTTAAATTTAAAATAAAATAGTTAAGAATACAATGATTTAAATACATTAACAAATTAATTATTTATAGTAAGTATAAATCACCAACATACATTTTAAAATCGTTTTTTATGTTTCCTGAAAAATTTAAAAATATCGAGATAGGTAAATTTACCTCTTAGCCGACGACTTTAAAAAGATTACGAACTTTTACATTAATATGGCACCGGTAAAATGGTGGCTACATAATTTTATTTATTTATTTATTGGTGAGTTTTTATACAAAGTCATGGAGAGCCCTAAATAAGCTTCAAACTTGTGCCAAAGGCTCTCCATTAATTTAGATAAGAAATATAAATCATGGGTAGACAGGCCAAAGAAATTTTTGTAATGCAGATTTTTCTCAGAAATTAACAAAATTTACAGTATCTTTTTTTTATGCTAAGCATATACCAGTCAGGCCTGTATTTCCGTGCCTCCGACCACGAAAAGGCGGGCTGGCAATTAACCAGCAATCACTCCCCACACCGTGAGGTAATATAATAATAATAATTATTATTATTATTATTATTATTATTTCTTTATTTTTACAATTATATATTAAATACATATGATTATATAAATATATAATGATCTTCGTACCAGTTCCAAGTTGTAAGCAACAACCTCAGGGACTGGCGCTGGGGAGTTGTTTTTCCAAAAATTATCCTTTGTCCAATTAGTGTTATAATTTATTTTTTCATTTGAATTATTTTGGACATACTTTTGTAGACATATTTGGGTTGCTTTGAATTTAATCTGTGCAATAACCAAGAAATGTTACTTAAGTGGAGTAGGTTGTTTGTATTCCGGTAAAACTTTGACTATCAGCACATACCAAACTCTGGGCATATTTAGGTTGCTTTTGAATCGCTTCGGTGCAATGTCTAAATAAAGTTTCCTTAGTTTTAATGCTTAGTCACCTCCCTTTTAATTTTCTGACATCTGGCATAAATTGTGACACTTAAATTTTCTAAAATATTTTAAAACTTTTTCTATAGAAAAACCATACGGACTCCTCTGCCTCCATTTCTTAATATGCGTTGAATACCAATAACCCATTTTCCATAAGACTTTTTATTTATTTGTAATTTTTAAACAATTTATTACAATTTTTGCATCACTTCAAATTTTGACATTGTAACTTAACACAGGGCCGGAATTATTATTATTATTATTATTATTATTATTATTATTATTATTATTATTATTATTATTATTATTATTATTATTATTATTATTATTATATTATATATTCGTAACTCTGAGGGTATTCAAAATACTCACACATTTACAGTGCTATATAATGCATTCGTTAGGTCCAAGTTGGACTATGGTGCAGTTATTTGGAACCCTAAACATGAAATTCACAGAAACAGCATTGAGAAGGTTCAGAAAAGGTTTTTAAGGTATCTGTACCTAAAACATATAATGAGTACCCTGCGCTTAATACTCCTACCAAAAGTTTACTGCAGAGATTTGGTTTTGTAAATATGGCTTCACACCGTTTTTATTATACGGTAGCGTTTTTGTATAAATTACTTCATAATATTATTGACTGTCCATACTTATTAAATAAACTCAAATTTCACGTTCCATCCGTTAGTACTAGGAATAGAACTTTATTTTACCTAAAAACACCTCGTACCAATATTCTAATGTTTTCGCCTTTATATATCATGTGTTCCAATTACGAACGCATTGGAAGTGTTCTAGATTTATTTTTTACAAATATTAATTCCTTAAGATCTGTTTGTTATGCTGTAGAATTATAAATCATTTTTTCTCATATAATTAAGTATTAATATTTTATGCAAATCTTGTTTTTTTTCTTTCTTTTTTATATAAGTCTCTATTGTATTTATATTACTTCATAGTTTATTATAACAACTTTGTAAAAGGGACGTATGTCCTGTTAAGTTGTAAAATAAATAAATAAATAAATAAATTATTATTATTATTATTAACAGTAAGCGGCTAGGCCAATAAAACTGTAAACTTAAAATTAACTTAGTATAAATATAACCGCAAAAAAAAAATAGAAGTAAATAACAATGAAAAAGAAAAATATATAAAATTATAGAGAGAAAAAAAATAATATAGGATATGAAAAACAAAAATAAATACACAAATAAAAAAATAAATAAAAAAATACAAATATATAAAAAGATATTTAAAGGTTATTGGGGAAAATGCACCCACTGGTTTAAAAGCCTTTCCAGTTCTTTGTCCAGCCTGTTCTTGAATAGGTTGACTGACCCCGACTCCACTGCTTCCTGACTTAGATCATTCCACTTATAAACAACACGATTAGAAATGAAGTTTCTTCGAGGAAGTTTAGAACATTTTTCCTTAGCAATTTTTCAAAAGAAATTTTTCTTCTTCTAATATGTGTTTAATCCAAATTAATTCCAAGTTTTAGACGCTATTTACCATTAATTTAGAACAATATTTTTTTTTTAATAAAAGCACATTCAAGAATTCTCCGTCATAAAGAGTTAAACAAGCCGTGAAGATATGTAATGCTACGCATTTCATTATATATTATTCACAGTAAATGGCATATTTCATTTTCCCAAATACTTAAAAAAATAATTTTCAAAAAAAAAATACATTTAAAAAAATGATCTCGCAAAACAAATTCAAAAATTATTGTTTATAATTTCTTTTTGCTGAAAACGAAAAAAATTTGAAAAAAAAAATCTTTTTTTCAAAAAAATATTTAAAAAAAAACTTTTGTTTTGTTTCCTTTTTTCGATTTTTTTTATTTTATTGTTACGATAAACAAAAAAATTTGAAAAAAAAAATGAAAAATATAGTTTTTTTTATTCTTTTTTTTAAAGTTACCCCCATAACTTTTTTGTTTTTGGGGAGATTACATTCAAAATTGGTAGAATTGATCGTTATAATAAACGTAATTTTTCCTAAAAAGCTTTTTTCGATTTTTTTAAGTTTAACACCCAATAACTTTTTGTTTTTGGGGGAATTACTTTTAAAATTAGTGGAATTTTATTTATTTATTTAAGTATTTTACACACTCATGGAGAGCCCCAAATAAGCTTCTGGCTTGTGCTAGGGGCCCTCCATTAGTTTTGAGAAAAAAATAGTCAGTAGTAATATCATAAAACATTTTGCTTAAGGAAATTGTTTTCGTGCATTTTTCGTCAAAATCCCTCGACCTGCGGTCTCGGAATTTTGTAACACGAAAAATGCACTCAAACAATTGCCAAGCTAAATATTATTTTAATACAGTAAAAAAAATGTCGATAATTCAACATGCACGAATGGTATTTTGAAAGACTATTTGTGGGTATATTGAAATTTTCAAAAAGATCTTTATTAAAATGAATCGACAGAAATGGCTTTGTCTTAATATGATTCCACAGTTTTGCTGCATCTTCTACTGCTGGCCAGCATTCTTGTTAATATAAAAATTATCTCGTTTTTAAGAACAGTTTTCAAAGTAAATTATTTAATATCTCCAACGTTTCGGTTTTTATTGTGAAACCTTCATCAGGGAATAAAATTACAATAATAAAAAATATATAAATACATAAAAATTGGAATATAAATTAATGAAACATTTCAATATTGACATCAAACTTCAAGTTTAAAGGTATATAGGTAGGTGTAAATCTTAGAGTACCTGTATATTTTTTCAGTCATACAGGAACTCTAGTAAAATTGTTGTGGTAAATTTATAATTATATTAATGTGTGTATTAAAAAATGCTATTGAATAATGGTGTTATAAATATTATTTAAATGTTGTGTGTCTGTTCTAAAATTAATGGTGTTTGGAGTTGTTTTTATATAAATCATTTCTAAAAGATTCCTTTTTAATGAATTACTTACACTGTCTAAAATTAAAACATTGTTAATATTAAAATCAAAAGTATGTCCTTTATCAAATCTATGTTTAGATAAAGCGGTTTTATTTAAGTTTAAAACATTTTGACAGTCTGATTTATGTTGAGAAACTCTTGAAAAAGCCATTGTGACGTTTGCCCCACATATATATTTATTAACACAATATTTAATCTTGTTTTTGTGTACGGCTTGGCTTTTGCTGACGATGCAAAGCTCTACCTGACAATAAATAGCATACTAGATTGTATAGATCTCCAGATTGCTCTTAATAATTTAATTCAATGGTGTGAAAAAAATAAATTGCCTCTTAATGTCTCTAAATGCAAAATAATCTCATTTACTAGAAAGCTAAACACAATTTTTTTCGACTATCAAATTCAAGATAAATCTATTATGAGGGTAACTGAAATTAAGGATTTGGGTGTGACATTCGATAGTAAATTAGAGTTTAACTTACACATTGAGAATATAGTATCTTCAGCATATCGCAGCCTTGGTTTTGTTATCAGAAACTGTTATAGATTCAATGATAGAACACTTTTATTTACGCTTTTTAATACTTTTGTTTTACCTAAACTGGAATATGTAAGCATTATTTGGTGCCCTAAATATCAATATCAAATTGATAACATTGACAACATTTTAAGAAAATTTTTAAAATTTGTAACTTTTAAAGTAGATGGTGTTTACCCGCCGGTAGGTATTGATAATAAACTTCTCTTGCGCAGATTTAACTCGACTAGTCTTCAAAATAGAAGGGCACTTTCCTTAGTATTATTTTTATACAAACTTTTGAATTACAGAATAGACTGCTCTGAACTTTTAAGACTCGTCAGCTTACATGTACCCGCGAAGACACGTGCAAATGATACTTTTTACCTACCAAAGCCTAGGACTAACTTATTAAAAAACTCGCCAATATATAAAATGTGCTCAAATTATAATACCATTCAGTCTAAAATTGATATTTTCTCCTGCTCTATAAGCAGTATTAAATCCGTTTATCGCTAATTAAACTTGGATTAATTGCGCATATTTGTAATTTTGTACTGTACACTTTCAGTGTACACTTTCAGTGTACCTTCTGTTAACTATTTTGATTATTGTATTTTTAGTACTTGCTGCTCATAGTGTTTAATTTATTTTTAGATGTCAATTTTTTTTGTTTTTATCTCTTTTTTCTTTTGTGACTCATCCTGTAATTGGTCATGTACTGTTGGATGTAATAAATAAATAAATAAATAAATAAATAAATAAATATAAAGCGCTACAATCATTACAGTTAATTTTATAAATAAGGTTTGATTTGAGTTCATGTTTTGTTTTATCCTTCATTTTATCATATAAAAGACTACTATTAAAACTATTATGACAAACAATTTTATAATTGTCTTTTTTTATAAAAATAATAATTTTATTACTTAAATTGGGAATAAATGGAATTTTAAAATATTTTAAATTTTGAACTGGATTTATTATTTGAACATTAGTAATGGTGGGATATAAAATAGAATTAATTAATTGAAATGGATAATGATAATTCTTGTTAATTATAATATTCTTTTTACCGTAATTTTAAAGAAAAAATTATTTTGATCCTTATAAGGTAAGTTTCTTAACATCGAGTAAGTGGTTCCATCGATTCCGGGAGTGGTGTCCTTTTTGTCCTTCAGGGCATATTCCAGCTCTACCATAGAAAAGGAACTAGATTTTTAACTCAAGTTAGTCGGCTGAAGTGAAGCACGCGCTGTAGGGGGACATTCAGAAGATCCTCTGCTATGGGTTGTAACCGTTTATGTTCTGGTGAGGTTATCTTCCGTAGGAAAACCTTCTTACTTATTTCTCGCTGAAACGTCGAGAAAAATCAAAATAAGCAACAAAAAAATTATGTGTCTGTCTGTCTATCTGTCGGTCTTTCTGTCTGTCTGTTTATCGAACATCATATGTGGATATCCCCATATCGGCAGAAAAAAATTACAGATTACAGATTTTATTTTTTTTTTAATTTTACTACTTTCCTCAGTAGTAGTAGTAGTAAATTTATAGGTTGCCCAAAGCCGGACAATTATGCCATTTCTGGCCCTTTTTGTCACCCCAGGCAATCCCAGCAATTTAATAATTTGAGTCCTCCTTGAACCTGCCCGTCCTTTCAATAAAGGTTAGAATATTGGCCCAGGGGAGATCCCTTAGTTCCTCTTGGTTGAGTCTTTGAGTTTCAAAGACTTGCAACCTGATCCTGTCGTAACTGACACACTCGGCTAAGTACTTTCCTCAGTAGATTGATAGCTAATTTTACGACACTTGGTTTTGCACGAGGTTTTGCATCTGTCGAGGGAACTGCTGAGGGATCCGCTCGGGGATCCGTAATTTTAAGTTTCTTCTTCGCCGGCTCAGCGTTTTTCTCGAGGTTTTTCTGGACTTTTTTTATGCAAAACTTTTGAATTTCATCCAGAACAATTTTGTCCCCTGTTGTAAATTTAAATAAATTTCTTTTTTTTTAAGTAACTGTCTCCGAAATACTCATTATATTTTCCAGGGTCTATAACTTGGTCCAGCTTCTCGGTCGCAAAAAGTTGTATATCATCAACTGTTTTATCCGTTATATTACTTATCATTAGGTAGTTATTTAAACCATGAAATACCAAATAATTTTCTAAAATTTTTGAAATTTGAATTTTATAATGTTATTCTTTGTTTGTTTTCTAGAGGTTGGTCTAAAATAAAAAAGTAAATACTGTAAAAAGAATATAATGGAAAATGAAAGTCTTCAACTTTCTGAAGCGGCTGAAAAAAACATGAATCAAATACAGTTTTCATTTGTAAATGAAAGTAATAAAAACTCACTTTTTTGAAATTTGGATAGCTTCTTCCAATTGACTGTTATAGGTATAGGCTTCTAAAATCTAAAATAAATGAATTAAACATCAAATATTAAAAAATTATTTAACATGATAATAGTTTAAAGCAAAATTATGTTCGTTGGCCGCCCGATGGCCAATCTTCCGCCGACGCAAATTATGTCTGTTAAATGGTGGCCGCGGGGCGGCCGACGCACCAGTGTTTGTAGGATTGCGCACGTAAAACCTCCAATTAAAATTGGTTTTTGTTAAAATTATAAGGGGGCAATGGGATTCGCTTTATTCTGTTATGTTTTTTGACCTATAAAATCCTTAATAAGTTTTTTGATTTTTTTTTTCATGTTTAGTGTCGTGTGTGAAAAAGATCTTATTTAAAAAAAATTGTTGTTTTTTTTGGAAATATATTTTTTTTCGCAGAAAGGAAATAAAGAAAAAATGTTTTAAAGTTTTTTTTATTGTTTTTTTTTTAATTTTTTTTAACTATTTGGGAAAATGCAATTATAAATATTATACCATCAACTGTGAATAGTACGTAAAGGAATACGTAGCATTACATATCTTGACGGCTTGTTTTATAATATTCATTTTCTGTATTTTGTCATTGCCTTGTGCCTATTTTTTCGCGTACCCTTTTTAAAATACTAAATTCAATTTCATCCAATTCCACTATCAAACAAGTTTGTAAAATGTAATTTTCTTGCAACGTTGACAGGGAATCTAATCGCAAACATAGTCCAATACAAGTAATTCTCATCCTTCAAAAAACTTCTTTTATCTTTTCTAGACGGTATTATTTCGTATAGGGTAATCTTAAGTCTTTCAACTCTTTTAAAAAATTTACTCTGCGGTGTGGTCAAACTTTTGAACGGCTTAAGAGATCAACTTGAAAGGACATGGTACAGTTGATTTCAACAAAACTGGAAAAGTGGGGT